>ML685764.1:7216141-7298331 GCA_007922175.1 Pelusios castaneus
ATGTTATTTGTACAGAACCTTTTACATGCCCCTCAGCCTTCTCTTGTATAAACTTGCCCAGTTCTTTCAACCTCTCTTTGTAAGTCAGGTTTCCTAAGCCTTTTATCATTTTTGTTGCTGTTGTTTGGATTCTCTCCAGTTTGTCTCCATCTTTTGTAAAGTGCAGTTCCCAAAACTGGACAGCTGAGGCCTTGTCAGTGCCAAGTAGAGCAGAACAATTACCTCCAGTATCTTATATACAACACTCCTGTTAATTATGTCCCAGAATGACATTTGCCTTCTTCACAACTGCATCACATTATTGACTGATACTCAGTTTATCATCTTCTATAACCCCCAGTTCTTTTTCTGCAATCCTGCTGCCTAGTCAATTATTCCCGTTTCAGACAGGCTCCATTCTAACATCACAGCCTGCATGTGGTTCCATGGGGGAATAAATTCCACCCATTAAGCTCTGCTCAGTGCCCTGCACAAAGCCCAGTTATACCATTTTGTGCAGGAAGGGTTACTTTTACTCTCAGAGGATAAATCTACCTTTACAGCCAATGCCAGCTTTGAAGCCGACCTAATTCTAATGTGCTAGCAAACTTGATCTAGATAGGGCTTTCATAATTTCTGAAAAAAATAATGCTAAATGGTAGGTTACCTTTTCCTATTTTGTTTCTGCCTGATGTCAAATTAGAAGCAATTAAATGCAAAGAGTTTTCTGTGATATTTCTGATTAGATTCTTTTCATGCCTCTGTCATCTCATGCAGCTTATCAAATATTGGCATATGGTAGAATTAAGTCATTTTAAAATGTCTGATCCCCTAACTTATGCATGTGAGTAACTTTATATCTGTTAGTCTTTAAAAGTTTTTTTGCAATAGACTAACACAGTTACCCCTCTGGAACTTTATTAGTGTAAATAATCCTGTTGGCCCAGATCATTGCCTCCTGCAGGAATATCCATGGAATGGAGTTCTGGGGGAAGATATCGCTGTCCCATTCCACTTAAGGAGACCCACCCACAATGTCTCATATATGGGACAAGAGTTTCCCTGTCCCCCGCACCCCCTCCCACTGGGTCTGCCCCCCGCCCCCATGCTACTGGAGGCTTGGGATCTCTGAGACAGATTGGAAGAATGATTGAATGGAAGCCCTTTACCTCTAGCCCTCAATGCCTTGTACACTGACAACATAGATTGAGTTACACTCACAGGGAATCCTCTGGGCCACAACTGTCCCTAGAATTCTCAGTTGAGAGAATATGTGGAAAAGAATTACTGTCAAGGTTGTACTTACTTGATTTCTGTTGGTTTGAAAACAGAATCAGTTACAATGGTATTTCCTGTTTTAAATAGGGAGGAAAGGTTGCAAACTGGCAGAATCTTTCAAAATGATGGAAACTTTGTGTGACAACTGTACCTGTCTTTTAATTAGAATTTATTTTAGAGTATCAAAAAGTTTCTTACCCACATATAACTAGCGCATGCAAGGAATTTTTTTTTTAATTTTTTTTATTTCAGAAAAATGTCAGTTTATCAAAACTGAGTGTGGTTGGGGAAACACTGTCAAGTTCAGTAAAATATCTTACTAGAAATGTTTTTCAGACTATCAAAGCATCCCACATTGTCAAACCAGAAAATTTCAGGAGTTCAAATTGAAACAACTTTTCATGTTGAAATTTTAGTAAATTTGCACTCAAAAATATTTTTAAAAAGGAAAAACAATCAAAACTAAAACAGAACATTTCAACTGACTTGAGCCAAAAATTGGTTCAGATGTCCAATTCAAGACTGGCAACATTTTTGAAATGTCAAAAATTCTCATAAGATCGGAAAACATTTGCTGCTCAAACCTACATATAAAGACCAATATCCAATCTATGCATTTGTTGTTTGTTGCTCGTGTATTAAAATGATTGCACTGTAACACAAACCTTTATGTTTTGTAACTATTTATGGTATGTTTGTAATTGCTAAAGGGCTTGATGGAAGTTAAACGAAATATCCAGTATCAAAATGTAGTCAAGTAGTTGCAGTTCAGATTTTCCCAGGTTTCCTGTCAATGTTTCTCCAGAAGTAAGAAACAGTTCAGTTGCTTATACCATCTCTACTCTAGGCCTCCCCTAATCAGAGACTACCACTTGCTCCAAACCAGGGGGTACAATTCTGTCTCTTCTGTTAAAAACCCCATTGTCTTCAATGAGGTTCCATCAGTGTAAGTGAGAACAGAATATTGTCCTATATATAGTGCCTTTGGGATGCTTACTAACCTGAAACAAACAAAAATTGATGCACTCAAAAACCCAGTCACCATTTGTCACAGTGTGAAATTCATGTGCAGTCTCCTCCCCACTATCTCCAAAGCTTGAGTTCGTGTGACTTATGAGCTGCTGGCAAGCAAAAGAAATTGTAGCATCTGTTCTTTAGATGACAGTATCACTAAAACATTTTTGTAATTTGATGTAAGAGGATTTTTGTCAGTCTTCTGTGAAATTTGATTCATTAGGAAAGTAGTTCATTAGGACAGTAAAAATGACACACTTCCTTCGTGACTCCATCCAGAAGGATTAACCATGTACTGCTGTATTTTTACCTTCTTATTTGGCATGCAGTAAACACATTCCATTGCATTTAGATAAATGCTAACCGTAAGTGGCTACACACAAATCATATGTTATAAAAACCGCAGAAACTGTATAAAAGTCAATGAATATATTGGCATTCAGGGCCAGATCAAGGCCTGGAGGGGCCGGGGATTGCCCACCCTTGTGGGCCCCCCTCATCGTAGTGGTATCCTGCCTGGGGGACGCAACGCCCGTCCCCCATCAATGCTGGGGGGTGGGGTCAGGGCAGGGGCTCCAGTGTCATTCCGTCCCCCACCAGTGCTGGGGGGTGGGGTCAGGGCGCTGCTGCAGCAGGCCTTGGGGATAGCCTGCGGGCCAGCACTGCTGTGGGGGAGGTTCAAGGAGGGTGACCATGGATGGCGCAGCGGCAGGGGTCTTGAGAGGGGCCATGGACTGGTGCTGCTGTGGGAGCAGCTGAGGGGGCCTGCAGCCGGTGCTGCTACAGAGCAGGCTCAGGGGGCCTACAGGCCGGCACTGCTGCAGGGGGCTCTAGAAGGGCCATGGGCCAAGGCTGCTGTCTGTGGCACTCCTGCCCCACCCACAGGCTGGCTGGTATGTAGCAGCCCATCTGGCCCAGGAACTGGGCTGGCAGGCCAGAGATCGCGGGGCAGCAGAAGTCAGCCAGGGCCAGATTTTGGGGGGGGCCACAGGGACCCCTTTTAGTCCAGGGCCCAGGTCTGCAGCCCCTATAGACCCTACCTTAATCTAGCCCTATTGATATTGTCCTGTTTTAAACATCAGTAGCCAACATCTACTTTTTTACTTTGACTATGAAATATACAGTGTAAGTTGTCTATAGCATTAATAATGGTTCATCAATATCCAAGTCAAAGTTTACCATACGCTTCTTCCATTTCCAGTCCTCTTCTTTAATAGTTATTGCCCTTTTAACTTGAAGGGAAGAAGAAAACCTCCTTATGATATGTCTGTATGGAAAGGTATAAAAGTTTTGTTAAATACTTTCACGTGTTTGGCAAAGGTTGAAAGAACTAAGAGGGCTGTTTTTTTCGTTCCTTGTTAAGATGGGGTTTTCTATTATTTCTTTGTTGATACCACTATCCTCTTGATAGCTATAATATATGTTGTATTGTAGAAAACCCTGCAGGGTTCTGATCTGGATATCAGCCCTTCAAGTTTCCCTTGGAGGTTCAAATTCAATGAATTCACATTTCCATGGGGAATCCTTACACTACCATCCTGTTTCCCAGCCAATCCCTCCCTTATTTCCACAGATGAGTTCAGGGGGTCATTGCTGGAATGACAACACGAGCCAGCTTAGTAGGTGGGAGATTTGCCAGCTTCAGCCTGTGTTCACCAAACTTGAGTGAGCATGTTCACTAATGCATCACCCTTGAACCCAAAACTCGGTTGCGGAGCATTTGAAGTTCAATGCAAACAATTCCACACAGTGCCACTCCTTAGTGCTTGGCACAAATAAAGCCTGCCTTCCCATGTCAGAGGCAGCACTTGTGACATTCCTTATGCAATCAAGGCTGTTGCTGTCTTCGAGACCAGAAATATGTGTGATACGGACATAGTATCTGAGTGTTCTGACTTTACGTTTCATACATATTTGCCATACCTATCCAGGGTTCAGGTGGAGTGAGACCGAAGCATACCCGAAAAATGAACAGCTGGCATAATGCCATTGCTATCAAAACAGTATAAAGCACACTGCTTTTCCTGTGCATCTTCACTGCAGAAAGTCCTGAAGGAATTATCTATTGCTGTGCTATTAGGTTTTTTTTTTAATGTGATTTTCTTATATTAAACAGATGTGCCAACTCTAGCCTGATGGCTACCTGACTCTCCTCTAAACAGACATAATTATCAGACACTGACATTTTGCTCAAAAGAAGCAGCTTGTGTAGCCACTTAAGGGGACACATAACCAAGGACAACCGCTGGGTTTCTGGGCCAGGTTGTAGGTTCAGAGAAGTGGTGTCAATCATTCTTGCCTTAATGCACTGGTTTTGATAAAAGGAGTCCTGTGGCTCTTTTAAAGACTAACAGATTTATTTATCGCATGAGCTTTTGTGGGAGAAATAAATGTGTTAGTCTTTAAGAGTGCGTCTACACTTGTAAATTAAGTCGACTAAAGCTGGCTTAAGTCGACTTAATTTATCCTGCGTCTACACTACAGTTTCCTTAAGTCGACTTAAGCAAGTTGCTTAAGTCGACTTAAGGAAAATAAAGTCAACTTAATGAAAATTAAGTCGATTTTATAAAACCTCATTTTACTTTGACTTAAGCCTAAAGTTGACTTTTTAAAGCCTACTACCAGGGGTACTCCAGGACTCCACAACTGCCCTCCCTGCCGGGGGGGGGGGCACAGGGGGAGCCTGGCATGCCCCCCCACCCTGCCCCTATGCTCTGCCAGGGTCCCTGTCCCCCTTTGCCCCATTGTACCCATGTACAATGGGGCAAAGGCTGAACCCCCTGGCACTGGGCAAGGGGTGCCCCCCGTGCCCCTGTGGACCTGCCCTAGGTCCCCCTAGCAGTCAACCTAGGCATCCAGTGTGGACTCTCTAGGTCGACTTTGTAAGTTCCCCGCATAGTCGACTTTAAATTTAGGTGTAGACATGCTAAGTCGACTTAACTAAGTCGACTTTAAGTCGACTTAGTTTAGTCGACTTAGCTAAAGTCAACCTAAATTTACAAGTGTAGACATAACCTAAAAGTGCCACAGGACTCCTCATTTGCTTTGCTGAACTGACATAGCTACCTCTTTGGATCTGGTTTGGAATATTATTGATCTGTATGTGCTAGCGAAGAAGGTGGAGGCTGTGATGGAGTAGGGAGTGAATGTTTTATAGCGATGCTAAATGATGAGTAATTGGTTTCTCTGTAGGTGAATAATGAACCTCCAGGAAATTTGCATCTGTGAGTATCCATCCACTCTTGTACCTGTCTGATGCCTCTTTCAAGTGCAAATAGCATGCCAAAAGAGCAAATGTAGTTGCCAAGTATTTCGGGCTACAGTTTGTGGATCTGTTTAATGCCAGAAAATGTAGTGCCTTAGCTATGCCATCCTTATCTCTGCCATAGGTGCAGCTAGGTCCATGGAAGAGCGCTTCCTCGGACCTCGCTACTGTTTTTTGAATAAAGCAACTGCATCACAGGATTATGTCTGCATGGTGGCAGCACCATAGCTGTGCTGCTCTAGTCACCATAATGTAGACATAGCTGAAAGTCACTCAGGACACTTCTGAAATGTGTAAGTTGTTTGGGGGATGATTTGGGTATAGAATGATTCTCAGATATTTCTTTCGAAACTATAAACCTCAGAGCTAGCCATATCCATATGTTATAAGAAGCAAAAATGCAGGAGGATTAATTTCAAAGATTGATAGAAGGAAATCAGGATTTAGCGTGTGCATGGTGTGATTCTTAACAAGTTAATTTACTTCTTTTGAAAACCACACCCTTTTCTTTTCCAACAAATACTAATTCAAATACACATCACTTAAAACTTGCACCTGTTGAGCCTGACTGCTCTCGTTTCCCTTCTCATCTTCCTCTCCATATCCCCCTGCTGCTATCCATTCAAAAAGTATCTAAATACAGACCTCTTGGGATGTTAGGAATTCACTCCTAGGCAGATACCTTGTTGTGCAGATGTGTTGACTTTCCTTTTACAATGCAGTAGAATGGCACATACTATCAGAGTGCAGCAAATAAGTTCAACAGGAATACAGGTTATTTTCTTTAACTATGTCTATATCAGATTTATTTTAATAAAACAACAGCTTTGCTTTGTTGCCCTCACATGGATTCAGCAGATGTGTTTGTTGTCATTTGATTTAGAATTAAATGTCCACTTTTAGTCCCCTAATATATGCAGCAAAAATCCTAGAATACTCATGTTGTGGAATATTTTGTCTTTTAAGAATCAAATATTTTATAAATAGCCAACAAAAATAAACTAATTGGATGCAGGTACTTTCTTTCTTTACAATGGATTTTATATATTTCCGTCATATATCAGAACTTTTAATTTTTTCAAAATACCAAGATATACATGAGTTGAATTTGTGAAAATAAATAAATAAATGTTGCAACAAAATGAAGTATTTATTTTTAAAGAAAGTGTTAGAGCATCATTGTTTGTAAATAATAAAAGAATATATTTTCCTCCTCACTGTTACTCTTCAACATGTCAAGTGTATTTTTGTATGTAAAATATATTGTTTAGATATTGTAGATTTCCCTATTCAAAAAATTCTGTCAAGATAATGTTTTACTAAGCCTGATACAGTTAATAATCTTGCTCCCAGTGAACTTATTTTAAAAGATAGAACCTATTTTTTGAGTCTGCGAAGAACTAAATTGTATGGCTTACAGATGTCTGTTCGCTGAAGGTATTTTAATAAATATTGGTTTCATTTGTGTCTGACACACTTTTTGTAAGTAATTTTGTGGGTATCCATTTTCTTTCATTTTATTATGTCTGACAAGACATCTTTCAATTCAAACCATGTAATACTTTGAGCCGTTAAATTAATTTAAAGAAACTCAGCCATGTTATACATGAGATAAAAAAATAACTGAAATACAAATTCATTATCTCTGAAAATGTGTCTCTGCTATCTTCAGACAGCTAACCATCAGGGTCCCCATTCTTTGTAACAGATCCACAGGCACAGATTTGGCTTTGGATCATAATTGAACCATAGTAGTTGTGTACTTGGCCACAGAACAAATACGCAATGTTATAACCTCAGTGCTCTTTCAGCAACAACATGATAAAAATGTGACTCCTTTGGAAATTTTAGACATCCCAGACAGTCATTAAATCTGGTCTCCCTTGGCTTCTGTGACTTTGTCCTCTCCTGGTTCATCTACTATCTATCTAATCACCTTCAGCATGTCCTTTGGAGGATCCGCCTCGTCACCTCCAACCTTCTGGGGGCAGAGGTTTCAAGGATCTGTCTTTGGTCTCCTTCTCTTCTCTGTCCTTATCTCTTGTCCTCTCTCTTATCTCTGGGTAATGCAAACAGAAGTTAAACTATCATCTCTATGGAGAGGACTCACAGATCTACCTCACTATTCCAGACCTGTTTCCTTCTGTCTAAACTAAAATCTTAGCCATTCTCTCTGATACCTCCATGTGGAAATTGAACTGTGTGCTCTAATTCAACATGGCTAAACCAGAGTTCCTAATCTCCTGCCCCTCTTCTCCCGCACCCTTCTCTACTGTGTCCTTTCTCAATCTCTGTGGACAATGCAACTATCATGCCTGTCACTCAGGCCCATAGCCCATGCATAATCTTTGACTTGGGCATCTCTCTAGGACAGGTCATCATATCCAAGCTATTTCATGCGGATTCTTTGTGCATAACTTGTCTAAGATATGGCCTTTCCAATCCATCCACATAGCTAAAACTATCATCCAGTTTCTCATCATCTTGTATCTCAATTACTGCAACATCCTTTTTTCTGACCTCGACAAATACAACTTTGCCCCTCACATATCCATTCAGAATAATGCTGCATAATGCTGCAAAGATAATTTTCATAGCATGTTGCTTTGATCATATCATCTTTTTCTTTGCGTGCCTCCACTGGCTCTCCCTTCTCTATCACATCTCTCATAAGCCCACTTTCAAGGCCCATCATAACTTATCCCCATCCTATTATCTCTCATTTCTTATCAAAAGGTCAACACTCTCCAAGGATTGGCCCATGATGTCAGCCTCCATCGCACACTTCTTAAATTTTCATGCTTTGTCCCATAAAGGTAGCTGCCAGGTCAAGGATGATGAGGAAAGAAGTACTACTTCTGAACGTTGGTTAGAAAGAGTGCATTAGAGACTTTGGCAAGAGTGGCTGCAGTGGAGGTATCAGACCCCATTTTACAGCAGGGTAAACTGGGGGCTAGATTGGAGAAGTGACTTGCAAGACAGAGGCAAAGATAGGAATAGAACCCAGGGTCCAAGAAGGCCCAGTTCAGTGCTTGATCCACCAGGCCAGTCATAGGGTATGTCTACACTGGAGGCTCTGTTAAGTTGACTTAATAAGGTCGACTTTAAGTTGACCTTAAGTCAACTTAGAGAGTCCACACTGAAAACTCCAGTCGACTGCTGGTGTCCACACTGATAGGTGCTAGGTAGACGGAGGAGTGGTGAGTTGTAGGTAGCTGTCCACATTGCACCGAGGCCTGGAGGCGAATTAGGTCAACCTAAGGGCATTCCCCATCCACACTGGCTTAAATCGACTTAATAAAGTTGACTTAAGCATTGTCAACCTTCAGAGGTGGTGTTATTAAGTTGACTTAAGAAAGCGCTTAACTCGACTTAATAAACGCCCAGTGTGGACACAGCAGTCTGTAGGTCGACTTAACCATCCTTAAGTCAACCTAAGGCTCCAGTGTGGACGTACCCATACTGCCTTGCAATGGAGTGGACCTAGAATGTATCTATAGCAGAGAAACACTATACAGTCATTGTAAACAGAGCCTTAAATGAGCCAAATTTGTGTCTGGTGGGCGGGGAAGGGTGTCTGTGTAATATCCTCCCAAAGATTGATTTGGCTGGCAGTCTGGAAAATGCAAATTGTCTTTATGGGTCAGAAACCAAGGGCTGTAGTTTCTGTACATATCTAGCTAGATATTTATATCCCCATATCATCCTAATATCTAAGCAATGGCTCAGTTAGGCTGAAACAAAACTGATCTTCTGCATTCATAGAACAGGTTTTGTAATGACCCAGAGTTCTATATCCAAAACTGTAATATATGTCGGAGACAATGTGCTATGACTGCGACGTGGCACTACGTTTATTAAAGCTGGCTGGAAACTGGAATTCCTTTTCCATAGACA
This sequence comes from Pelusios castaneus, assembly GCA_007922175.1. NCBI lineage: Eukaryota > Metazoa > Chordata > Testudines > Pelomedusidae > Pelusios > Pelusios castaneus. The sequence continues at coordinate 7,225,575 of ML685764.1, forward strand.
ATACCCAAATTTAAAACAAAATATTTTCAAGGAGAACAGCAACTGAAATGTCCTATGGAGCAGGAATTCTGAATTTTTCTTTTGAAAAAGTCAAAAGAATAATTCCTTTTGAACTTTTTTGAAGCTTGTCTGAAGCTTCCTGAGCTGCCCAAAATCCTGGCAACCCATCAGACAGGGAGTCTGGGAGCCAGCACTTCCCAGTGCTCGTGAACTGGGAGCTTAAGAGGTCTAGGAACTCTGGCTCCTCTCCTCACCTGGCCACTGGGCATCTTGCCATAGAGCTGGGAACTGTGAAAGTCCTGGTTACAGAGCCATGTTAGCAACGTGGCAGAAAACCAGGCAGGTTTCCATTGGAATTTTCTGGCATTTGTCATATTCCTGTGGAACATTTAGAGTCTGATAAATTGGCATTTTCCAACCTTCTCTCAGAAAAATACTGAGCCACCCTAATACTGTATATTGATTAAGTTTCCAGGTGCTGAGCTGGAGGGTAAGGAAGCATGTGTAAGAATTATGAAGGGATGTTAGCTGAGATGTCATGACGATGAGCAAGCTCAAATAACCTAGGGTGCGTCTACGCTTACAAGTTAGGTTAACTTAAGGAGGCTTAAGTCGACCTAAACTACTCCGCATCCACACTGGGCTTTCCTTATATCGACTTAAACATTTCCTTAAGTAGACTTAAGGAAAAGTTAAGTCAATTTAATAACACCTCGTTTTAGGTTGACTTAACGCTTAAATCAACCTTATTAAGTCAATTTAGAGTGTTAAGTCGACTTCATAAGGTCGAAAAGGGGCTATGTCTACACTAGAAAAGTTAAGTCGACTTTTGTTAAGTTGACTTAATAAGGTTCTCTTTAAGTCGCCTTAAGGTCGACCTTAATAAAGTTGACTTAACTTTTCTAGTGTAGACATAGCCCTAGATAGTGGCTGAGCTGATAAATGCATAGGCAGTAGATTTGGTGCTCAGAATTGAAACTATTTTGGCCAAAGAGTTCTGATTGACACACTTGCTTTCTTGCTACCTCTTTCATTTTCTACTTCCTTTCTCTCTCTCCCTTTCCTCCCCCACCCCTCCAATTTTTTCCTCCTCCTCGAGTATGGAGTGGAATATTACTAAGGGGCCTGATCTAGCAAGCCATCATTGATTTTAACGGGAGTTCTGCACATGTAATATCCGCAAGGTTAGGCTGCGTCTTTTTTTATTGGGATAAACAACCGTTCATCCAGAAGAGAAATTTAGGACTTTATCCTGCACCTTGTTCCATATCTCATGGAATCCAACGTAGGAGCAGCAGTTGTCACATTTCCGTGCTATGTCATCAGAAGGGTGAAATATACTTTCCAGGGAGGCAGACTGTATTAAACTGAGTCCATTTCAAGCAGTAAGTCAAAAATTCAAGCACCACTGGCAAGGACAAGCCCAAGCTGTTGAGACTGAACCTATACTTCTAAAATAAGGCAGCTGGATCTATAGTTCTATACTTACAAAGCTTTCATCCTGAGCAAAGCCGACTTTTCACTATATCAAATTTGTTATTATTTAATCCTTTTATTAATTTTAACTGTGGAATCCACTGACAAATGATGAGCTCCCTACAGAAACTTAGGAGTTGGCAGTGGTTAGATGCATATTAACCACTGTGATTATGAATTGTCTACATCTCACTAATGTATGATGATTATATATTTTAAGGATTGAAAATAGTGCTGACTGTGCACGGTTTAAAGATTTGTAGGCATTATAGCTATTCTGCCAAAGGATTAACATATGCAGGGAAGAAAAACGCTCTGAATGCTGCATGTTTATTTAATATCATTCATGATTATTTTTTTAGAACAATAAACCCTTCACTAACACAAATGCTGTTAGTTATGTAGTAAAAGAAATTGCCATGGAGATGGGTATAAATTATAAGATGAAATGTTTTACGCTTTAGTTATTTTAAGAAACAAAATACTTCCCATACTTATTAAAAGCAAATGGTGATGTTAGTGGTATTTGAGGTTTGTTGCTGGGAAAACTTTAATTAAATCAAACTGTTACCGTCTGTAATTTGTAACCTCTCATGCCACGTGTCTGAAGGTACTTTGCAAAATAATGAAATGAAAAGTGCAAATATTTATGAATACACTAGGTCAAAAAAGCAAAGTCATGGGTTTGAAAGTGCCAATATCAAGAGTCCACAAAGCCAAGAGATTCCAGATGCCAAGAGTGCAGGCACATCTGCAATACCACAGAAAGAGCTAAAGAGAAAGTTTGACTTGCATTTTATACAGTGTTTATGGTGGAGATGATTGTTCTGAACCATTTTTAATACGTTTCTGTTTTCTCCAACAAAAATTTAACTTTATTTTATCCATTTTCCCAACTTTGATGCTATTTTGTGAAATTTTACTATACACTCACAAATTAATAAAGTGGTTTTTTTATTCCCCTGTAAGATAATGGGCATGTGGTTGGGCTAGAGTTCTCGCTGATTTTATATCTTTCTCTGCAACAGCCACTGTTGGAGATAGACTACTACTGGTTGTACCAGTATAGGCAATTCCTATAATCTTAAGAGGAAAGTTGGGAGCAGTGTTGGCTATTCAATATCACAATACCATAGCTTTTTGATGGCAAGATATAGAGGCCAGCGAGGCAAAGTGGACTAGACAGAGTCTGCCCCTAGGAGTAAACCCCCTAGTCCTAAAATCACAGATGAGGACAGATACACAAACAATGGTAAGGACTTATCTTCTGCTGTTTATTCCCTTTGGAGGGAGCTCATGCAGGGCCCTCCACACTGCTTAAACACAATGCTAATACTAACTGGAGACTGACTTCTTCCTTCCCTATGCATTTTTATACTATATTTCTTGCATTCATTGAAATTCCTTATTGAGTCTTCAGTTGGTGAATTCTCTGGCCTGACCCTTCCATCTCTCACTTCCAGGAAAAAGGTTGACAACAAGCAGGATGTATCTCTGCTTATTCGGCTTTCAACCTATTCTTTTTATTTTTCCTTTATCAGCAGTTCTCAACTTCTTCATACTGTCAATAAATGGTTTCTTATGGGCTGAAGGGAGAGAAGGGAGGTGCTGAACTAGTCAGCTTCTGCCTCACCCAGATTGGAGGGTGCGGTATACACCAGGCTAAAGTGGGAAAGGGTAGAACTGAGATTAGCTGAAGACAAAAAATGAAGCAAGGAAAAAGTTGAGATGGCAAGAGGATGAGAACCTTCTGGTGGAGTGTTGAGACAGAGCTTTAGGCCAAGAAGGGGTAGAAGTCCTCCACAGCCCAATTTCATAACAACATGCAATAACATATAATTTGCATTAATACCATTTTTGATGTTCACCTGTCGATAGTGATTAGAGCTAACCAAATAATTTACAATTAAGTTACTGAATGAGTTTCACCATTTTTTCCCGATCACTACTTTTAAATGAACAGAATGCAAAATACTCACATTTACATACTTTGAAATTATTTGCAATTTGCTCTGTGACTTATTCTTGGGCTGCAGTTAGCACTCAAACAGCGAATTGCAAATATTTGTAGCTCATGCATAGTTAGTTATATTAGTCACCCTTTTGAGCAACATGAACAATATCACATAGGAATATGAGAACAGCCATAAAGGGTCAGACCAATGGACCATCTAGCCCAGTATTCTGTTTTCCAACATTGGCCAGTGCCAGGTACTTCAGAAGGAATGAACAGAACAAGGAAATTATCAAATGATCTATCCTCTGTTGTCCAGTCCCAGCTTCCAGCAGTTAGAGGCTTAGGGACAACCAGACCATGGGGTTGAATCCTTGACCATCTTGGCTAATAGTCATTGACCTGACCTCCATAAATTATCTAACTCTTTTTTAAGCTTAGTTATACTTTTGGTCTTCTCAACATCCCCTGGCAATGAGTTCCACAGACTGATTTTGTGTGGTTGAAGAAGTACTTCTTTATGTTTATTTTAAACCTGCTGTCTATTAATTTCATTGGGGAACCCCTGGGTTCTTGTCTTACATAAAGTGGTAGTTAACTGAGCCTTATTCACTTTCTCCACATCATTCATGATTTTTCAAACTTCTTTCATAGCTTCACTTAGGCATCTCTTTTCTAAACTGAACAGTCCCAGTCTTTTTGCAATCTCTCCCCATTCCCCTAATCATTTTTGTTGCCTTTCTCAGTACATTTTTCAGTTCTAATATATCTTTTTTGAGATGGGACAGCCAGTATGCAATGTTCAATGTGTGGGCATACCATAGATTTATATGCTATGATTTATATAACTAATCAAAACAGCATCAGTTGCAAGTTGAGCATTTTACAGTTCACCAAATATCTGAGCACTTGAGCTTTTTGTGAGTATTTGTATTTGGAAAGCAAATTTCAACTCAACCATACTCACAGCTCTTTTGGGCTCACCTTCTATGATCATCTGAGGGCTCAAACTTTTCAATTTGGATATAAATATGTAATGAGTTTTTGCTACTATGTGCTCATCTCTATTAGTAACAAAAAAATTCCATGGCTCTGTTTGATCAGGCTCTCAGGTTTTTTGCCACTCTTCAAAGGATAGCATACTGGGTAATTGGTTCAGTTTAAGTAAGAGGGAAGAGTACCTCCTACTGAGTCTCCAACACCCCACTTTTTTTTTCTTTCAGCATCTGCATTGCTATCGAATGGGTCCCATTCAAGTACTGATGGGGCCTGGCAATGCCGAACTTATGTGATCTGACACAATCACAGTACGCCAAGTAAAAGAGCTGCAGTGGTATGACTTAAATAGAACAGTATGCCAAAACAGGGAGTCCATTCCTGCTGCCTTGCATGTGTTTAGATCACAAAGCCAAAGATCACATACCTGCCAATGTCCAAGTAGTGCAAGAAGCTCATGCTACGGTGTACGTGATTGCTCTGAGAGTCGGAGGCTCAGTAATTTAAAATGTAATTAAAGACTCCAGATCTTAAACTCCAGAGTATAGAGAGGAAGAAAATGCACTGCATTGGTCAACTATGAAAAGCAGTTCTTGGTGGAAGAGTAAGAGAACAGAGTAGAAAATTAGTAAGGCTACTTTCGGGATGGGTTCTGCCAGGAGACTCAGGCACCTTTTTTTGTTTTGTTTTGGTTTGGTTTGTTTAAAGCCTTCCTCGAAATGCTTTAACCTAATGAGCATTTTTCCTCTTTTTGGTGATGAGGCCCAAACTGATGCACCATTAGAAGCTGAAGGGGTAAGCGTGGTTTCTTGAAGGCCTGAATGAACTATTATGTCTATAGTCATGTTGGCACTCATTCATGTCATTCGCATGTTGGCACTACTTTCTTCATTTTTTATTATGGTGTTTGAAGATATAAATTAAAGTTCTAATAACAGATCACAAGAAAATATCTTCCTTTAACTCACTGGACTCCAGCTGATATTAGCACCAGAGAACGCAAGTCATGGAAGCATGGGACATCTCAAAAGGCAGCATTTTAAGTATTCATACACAATAAGCAGCTTTTACTTTTTAACGTTTTCCTCTCCTCCTTTGATCTCCACAGCTCCTAGAACTACCAACCAAGTCCATTCTGCAAATCTATTAGGAAATAATTACTGTAAGGGAAAGCTGAAGGTAGAGCTGTTATGGTTTCCAAAAGCTGAAAGCAAAAGTTAAATTTTCTTTTTTGAATTACATATAAAAGTAACATTCATATTTGAAGCTAAACACTATATTCTGAAGGGTGAGGGGGTGGATGTTCTCAAGGCAAAATTTAAATTGATTATTTTGTTTTCAAAATAAACCAAAATTATTGTCCTAGCATATTTTCTCTTTCAAGCAGCAGCAAATAATTGAGAATTACTAATCAAACTTTGCCAAGCATTTTTTGGGGGAAGAGGGAGGTCGTGTTTTCAGTGCTGAGTGCACAAAAAAGCTGATGTAAAATTACCATAATTGCTACTGAGCTTGTGTTTAGCTAATTCCTCAGGCATTATTCTGAAAATGTACTCTTTCCATTTTTTTTTAAATCCTGGATCCTGTTGCATTCAGTTCACTGTGTGAATCTTCTGGTTTTGATTTAGGAATGTGTTGCCCAGTTCCCATGTGCATTGTTGCTTTAGTGTTTATTTTGGGAGGGAAAGTGAATGTATGGTTCACTCCTTAACCTTGTCAAGCACCCCCTCTTGCCAGTTTGAATTGACACCATACAAATGGTGAAAGGAAAGGCTGCAGCCCAAATTAATCATAAACATTAACCATAAAATATTACTGGTGACCCTACCAAGGGGCAGACCTCTAGGAATAACATCCTGCTCCTTAAGAAAATAACATCCCTCTCCAACTGAGAGGAGCAGACGGTCTCGCCTATGCGTGACAGACATGCTGACCTCTGCCTCAGGGAGTAACATCCGATTCCAACTCCAGAGGTAACAGACACTCCAGCTCCTAAGGGATGGAAGTTCTGTCCCAAACACAGACTTGTGTGTAAGCTTTGGCTTTCTCCATCTAAGGCAGAAAGGCTATGGCTATACTTGTAAAGTTAAGTTGACTTAAAGTCGACCTTGTTAAGTCGACTTAACAGAGAGGCTACACTTTAAGTCGACCTTGTTAAGTCAACTTAACAGTAGACATAGCTGTCCACACTGGCTTTAAGTTGACTTAAGAAGTCAACCTGAGGCTTAAGTCGACCTTCAGAGGTGATGCTATTAAGTCGACTTAAGCTGTTATTAAGTTGACTTAAGGAAGCGCTTAAGTCGACTTAATAAAAGCCCAGTGTGGACGCAGCTTTGGATAGGTCGACGTAAGCGCCCTTAAGCCGACCTATGTTGCCTGTGTAGACACACCCAAAGAGCTTAGTCTAGCTAGTTTACAGAGAGGTGGTTTAATTACAGTCTATCAGTACTGACATGGGGAACAAATATTTAATAATTGACTCCTCAATCTATCAGAGAAAAGGTATAACATTATCCAATGGCTGGAGGTCAAAGCTAGTCGAATTCAACCCTGAAATAAGGAGTACATTTTTTAGGGTGAATAACCCTCAATTTAATCCAATTTAACCCTCAAGTTAATTTTTTAAATCAAGATTGTTATTTCTTTTCTAAAAACTATCTCATAAGAATTATTTTGGAGAATTTCTTTGGTCTATGTTATACAGGAGGTCAGACTAGATGATCAGAATGTTCCTTTATGGCCTTAAAATCTATTAATTGTCCTGAAACTGCCGAGGTGGAAGCTGAGGTGATTGGTGAGGTTTGATAATGATACTGGATAAGCAGAGGAGATGCTGAGTGGCTGTTCTGAGGATTGTTAACAAATGAATTCCTTGGCACTGAGGTGGTGACTAGCTTTGGGAATCAGCAAGCTGTATTTTTCTGTCAGGAGGAAAATCTGCGTTCTCAGATTCAGTGAGAATCGTCTTAGTTTAAGAAGTGCCTTCATGCTGAAAATGGATCTCCTTTCTTTGTGTACCCCAGAGATGTTGGTACATGACAGTGCTTGTGAAATCGCTGATTTCGTCAGACGTGTTCTCAGTCCAGATCAAGCCCTTAGAATGAAAGTATGTGTAATAAATGACATTGTTACCCATAAGTAGGAAAGAATGGCCTTTTCAAAAGGCAAACTCAGCAAAGTTGTCAAGCAGAAATATTTAAAATCTCTACAGATTGACTCAGCTCTTTATACTTTCAAGTCAGATAGAGTGAGTACCAGATAGTTTGCATTTACTGTTAAGGTTGTTTGGCTGAAACTATAAAAGCCAAGATCCTGTCTGCTTTTCTTTTGAAGTCAAAGATATCACAACAGTTTTCATAAGGGCAAGTGTTTTCCCTGGTGTCCTGGGCCAAACTTTCTTTCCACTATTGTGCACCAGATGTCTTCTGTCCATGCATCCCAAATAAAGCCAATTTCAATTGCAGTATATATACACTGTATAGATGATGATGTCATTTGAGATGGAAGGTGTAAAGTATTTTATTATTAAAACAAAAAAAATAGCAAAACCAATGAAAGTCCTGTGGTACCTTAAAGACTAACAAATTTCTTTGGGCATAAGCTTTTGTGGGCTGCCACACTTATGCCCAAAGAAATGAGTTAGTGTTTAAGGTGCCACAGAACGTGTGTTGTTTTTGCTGTATAGACTAACATGGCTACCCCCCCCCCCCCCAAAAAAAATATAGTGATCAAGGATTGCACTTTAAATGATTCCTCTGTTTTTGAGAGACAACGTGTCCCAGCAGAACGCCCTGTTTTAATGTGGGCACTACCGCTAGCCAGTGGATTCTTTGGGTACGTCCGCACTGGAGCCTTAGGTCGACTTAAGGAAGGTTAAGTCGACCTACAGACTACTGCATCCACATTCAGCTTTTATTAAGTCTCCTTAAGCGCTTCCTTAAGTTGACTTAATAACACCACCTCTGAAGGTCAACTTAATGCTTAAGTCGACCTTATTAAGTCGATATAAGCCAGTGTGGACGGGGAATGCCTTTAGGTCAACCTAATTGGCCTCCAGGCCCCGGTGCAATGTGGGACAGTTACCCACAATGCACAACTCCTCAGTCGACCTAGTACTTGTCAGTGTGGATGCTGGCAGTCAACTGTAGTTTTCAGTATGGACTCTCTAAGTCAACTTAACAGAGCCTCCGGAGTAGACATACCCTTTGACATTAAAACTACTGCATGGTAGTAGCAGAAGTTATTTTATAGCACCCACAGTCATATTAGACACTTCATAGAAAGATAACATTGTGCCCCAAAGATCTTACAGTTAAAAGTTAGATCTTCTGTCTCTTCACTGTATGTTTGTACTGTGCTTAGCACAACACGGCCCTGAACTCAATACAAATAAAAGATCCTACAAATGGGTCATCACCCCGGCAGCTTCATGGATCCTTTCGCAGACTCTAGCTCTTGTTTAGACGTGATACATTAAGTGAGGATGACAAAGAGCTGGGAGGGTAGGGATGCAAGGGTTACTGCAGTATGGTTACTCACTTTAAGGTATGTGCACAGTCAGGTGGGGTTTGATTTATGTGTAAAAATTAAGAGTTTAAAAATTGACTCCCTTGTGGGTTTTCAAGAGGTATACAAATGAGAAGAGAGCAGGATAATATCTTATGGCAAAACCAAAAATTGTAGTTTCCCTTGTCCCTCCTCCACTTTTTAAGTCAGTTCCTGTTGGTGGAGTGACAGTGAGAAAAGTAAAGGTTATAGGTGAACTCCTGGCCACTTTGAAATCAAAGTGAGTTTTGCTATTGATTTCAGTGGAGCCAGAATTTCACTCTATATAGATAACCCAGATAAATCAAGAAAGATCCATGTATATCCACTAACAAGCACATAAGCCAAGGCTGTACCATGTGTTAGTACAGAATAAAATTTTAGACTAAAACCCTTTCCTGCTGTGTTCCTCTTCTATTACACTGGATATGTTAGCACACCTTTCAATCATGTACAAAGGATGGCTTTCCAAAAAGTTTTCCAAATCATTTCTTGAATGAAGTTGGAACCTCACCATGCCTTGTGACTTAACTTTCCAACCTGTTCATACATCCTCTCCTATGAAAACACATGTAACGTATTAATGTCAAAGACAACAGAGAGAGGCTATCTTGAAATAATCTGTATGATATGTATAATTAACTGTAGCAGTAAGATCTTAGACTACATTTAAGGAATTCTGTGCTGAAAATTTTGAAGAGAATACAGAAGATGAGGCATGAAGTTAGAGTCTGAAAGGACCTTCAGATGGACAAAGTTCCTTGATTTAACTCTGCTCATTCTTGAGGGAAGGTGACTTTGAATCCTTCTTTTTCTGCTTAGCAGTATGATAGAATGGTAAGAAACAATTATGTTGCTATATACACACTTTGCAATGTATAAATGCTTCATAATGAACTACAATTGTTACTTTGTAAACATAAAGGCAACATAGGTCTATGTAAAGACGCTTAAGTCGACCTACACAAAGCTGCGTCCACACTGGGCTTTTATTAAGCCAACTTAAGCGCTTAAGTTGACTTAATAACACCACCTCTGAAGGTCGACTTAAGCCTTAAGTCAACTTCTTAAGTTGACTTAAAGCCAATGTGGATGGGGAATAGCGCTAAATCAACCTCATTAAGTCAACTTAAAGCCAGTGTGGACGTATATGTCTACTGTTAAGTCAACTTAACAAGGTTGACTTAAGTCGACTTAAAGTGTAGCCAATCTGTTAAGTCGACTTAACTTTACAAGTGTAGACATAGCCTAAAAGTTTTCCTCTGCTTGTTAAACTGGTATCATTGTAAACTGGATTTCATTTTGTACAGTGGCCTTCCCCACTGTTAGTGTCACACGGGACATTTTAGCAAGAGAGACGCTGCCATCAGTAGGCTCACCAATGCCAGTTATATTGACAGACACATTCCATAACTTATTCCCGGTAAAAACTAGTGCTTATCTTTTCAGATTTAAAGGTATGTCTACAATTCAGTTAAACACCCAAGGCTGGCCTGTGTCAGATGACTCAGGCTCACACTAGAGAGCTGTTCCATTGCACTGTTGATGTTTGCACTCAGACTGGAGCCCAGGCTCTGGGATACGTGAAGGGGGAAGATCCCAGAGTCCAGGGCTCCTGCCCAGGCAGAAGGGCTAGTCTACAGTTTAACAGTCCATATCCTGAGCCTCATGAGCCTGAGACCGCTGACCTGGGCTAGCTGCAGGTGTTTAATTGCAGTGTAGGCATATCCTCAGTCTACTGGGCTGAGCAAAATGAATATAGTTGTCCTTGAGGCATTATATATGTTCCTAAGTGACAGACCATTCTTGAGTCAGATAGAGGGAATTCTGAAAGCATAGGCTGCCTGTGAGGAAGGATGGCTAGTTTTTCCTACTGAGTCAGTATAGACATGTGTACACAACATAGTAAACTAGGGTATATGTGACCCATGCCTATAGACTCAATATTTTCAAGTCTGTGCTTGACTATTCACACAGTATTTGTGTCACAATTGTGCTGACATGTCATATCATAGAAATTGGTAGGGATCATGAGAGGTCATCGAGTCCAGTCCCCTGCACTCATGGCAGGACCCAGTACCCTCTTAAACCATCTCTGGCAGATGCTTGTCCAACCTGCTCTTAAAAACTTCCAATGATGGAGATTCCACAACCTGCCTAGGCAACTTATTCCAGTGGTTAATCACCCTGACAGTTAGGAATTTTTTCCTAATGTCCAACCTAAATCTCCCTTGCTGTAATTTAAGACCATTGCTTCTTGTCCTATCATCGGCGGTTAAAGAGAACAATTTTTCTCCCTCCTCCTTGTGACAACCTTTTAGGTACTTGGAAATTGTTATCATGTCCCCTCTCAGTGTCCTCTTTTCCAGACTAAACAAACCCAGCTCTTTCAATCTTCCCTCATAAGCCAAGTGTTCCAAACCTTTAACCATTCGTGTTGCTCTTCTCTGAACTTTCTCCAATTTGTCCACATCTTTCCTGAAATGAAGCATCCAGAACTGGACACAATACTCCAGGTGAGGCCTAATCAGGGCAGAGTAGAGCAGCACAATTACTTCTTGGGTCTTACTTACAATACTCCTGTTAATTTTTGCTTTTTTTGCAACAGCGGTACTCTGTTGACTCATATTTAGCTTGTGGTCCACTATGATACCCAGATACCTTTCCACAGTACTCCTTCCTAGGCAGTCATTACCCATTTTGCATGTGTGCAATGGATTGTTCTTTCCTAAGTGTCTTTATTTAAGTTCATCCTATTAACCTCACACTATTTCACAGTTTGTCCAAATCATTTTGAATTGTGATCCTATCCTCCAAAGCACTTGCAACCCCTCCCAGTTTGGTATTATTGGCAAACTTTATAAGTGTGCTCTCTATGCCATCAGCTAAATCATTGATGAAAATACTGAACAGAACCAATCCATGAGGCATGATTGTGAGCCGTTGATAACTACTCTCGGGAAGCTGTTATCCAATCAGTTTTGCACCCATCTTATTGTAGCTCCATACTGCACTACACAGAATCTGAGTCAGAACATCAGCTGCTGGGGGCATATGCCATTGAAAGCCAGGGTTCCTAAATCCCTAGTCAGCAGTAGCCACTTCAGGGCTTTGTTCACAGTGGATTGTGGAGAACATGGCTGTCCATCCCAGCTGACCAGACGTATTTTGGGTGGTTTTAGCCCAGCAACACATCCAGCCATGCCATTTTCTGTCCATGTGTTCCCAGCAACAGGAATCATCAACCTGGCTCCACTGGAGTGGATGAAGTCACAGCATACATTTGTCCATCTTGTGTGCTGTTGTTCCTTGCCTGTGACATGGTCCAGCCAGCCCTTGAATAGCCCAGAAGCTGCACAGTCTGTAGTACACAATAAATATGGAGGGGACTCAGGCTGTGGGGCTGGAGCAGGAGCTGAAGATGGCATCTGGTAGCCATGAGCACAAGCTTCTCACTGTCTTGCTCCCTTCAACTGCAGTCGCACTCTAGGACACTCTTAGCAATCTGTTATCAGGCTTTACAACTTCTCTCTTTTTCCATCCTTTCTGCAGTCTTATCCTGATACTCCGTCTGGTCATCCTGGAATGCCAACTTGCTCAGTCATTTTATCTGTAATCTTACCTATCAGTTCATCTTGGACTCACTTTCTCCTTGCCCTCAGTAGGTTAGTATGTTCCCCCAAGGTCTTGGTGCCATGCAGAGGTGGAGGGCCTTGAAAAGAAAGAGCACATTATTGTCTGATCATGATTTTTTTTTAAATCACATTTTCCACTGCAGCAAAGAACAATTCAATGTCTAAGATTATACTTTTGATCAATGGACTTTATTTTATTCACACAAAAAACACCAACTGCATTAGACATTCTTTGGAGCAGCACTGAAAACCATCACACATTGTGGTAACAAACATACAAAATTCTACACTCCCTTCATTTTTTCTGGGCAAATAGGGGCTTATGAAGGGTCTAGTCACAAGCCCTAGTTTTTCACTCCTTCCTGGCAGGGCAGCTGCTGGAAAATGGTGATATTCTGGAGCTCCTCAACTGGAAGCATGAACGTCTGTTCCAGGGCAGCAGAGGTCACCCATTTATACATCTAGTCTAGTGACTGATTAGCACATCTTGGCATGGTGGCAGCTTGTGAGTTACAGAGGTGGGGCTAATAAATACCTAACAGATCAATGGGAGTTGCTTCTCTGTAAGAAGTTTGCTTTCATCACCAGTCAGCAATAGATAGAAATGTGTGGTAAAATCAACAAGATGCTAGTTTAGCATAGAGATTCCATACCAATTTCTTACAAGCACCCCGCATCCAAGCACAGACCTGACAGACTGTCAGGGGAATTTTAACGCATACAGCTTGCCATTTTCTCTGCTGCAATTTGAATCTAGAGATTTAAGCCAGCTATATACCAAATCCACACTCTGGTTTTGTTTGGATTCCTAACAGCCAAGCTTTCTCTTGGACTCAGATTATAGTCCACGACAGTTGATTTGTCAGAGGTGCTGTGTTAAATGGAGGGTTTCATGAGGCTGTTAACTGTGGCACGGCAGTCCATTCTTAACAATCAGTAAACATTTAATGATACCTGCTTGTTTAACTGTCTCATTCAGGGTAGCCATTTTGAATCCCATCTGGCAGCAGGGAAAAGGGATGGTAGGGGCATGGCATGGGTTCTGCCATGAATGGAAATGCACCAGACCCACAGCTTGCGTTAGTAACTATAGAAGCTATAAGACGGAAATCCCTCCCCTCCATGTATTAATAACAACAACAAACATGGCATCAGAAATATGCCAGGCTCCAGCCCTGATGCTGTGCTACAGCAGACTGCTCCCAAAGGTCAGCCCCAAACAATGCCTCTAATGTGCCCCAAAATGTGTTGTGGGTACAGCAGTGGCAATAGCTTCTCTGACTACCAGCCTCAGCACTGATGTCACAGCTTGCCCTTTATTTTGCAACTGGATCTCCTCTGGCAGTGTGGCACTGCTTGTCATGGGGGAACAAGGGCTTATAAGGCTACTAGCTCCACTCGGCAGATGGTCATGATCCACTGTGAGCTCAATAATTGTTAGCATTCCCAGGACCCACTTGAATTCCTTGTACAAGTGGCAGGAAGACCAGGAGCTCCCAGGGTATGTCTACACTAGAAACGATAAGTCGACTCTGTTAAGTTGACTTTAAATTGACCTTGTCAAGTCGACTTAGAGTGTCCACACTTAACACGCCAGTCGACTGCCTGCATCCACACTGGCAGATGCTAGGTAAACGGAGGAGAGCCCGGGCCGGGGAATATCCGGCTGGGGAAAGCTGCAGCCCTGGGGCTCCAGCCATGTGGGGTTGCTGGCTCCCCTTGTGGAAGAGGAGGCCCAGCTGCGGGGAAACCCCTGTGGCACCGGGGTTTCCACATGCCTGGGTCTCCTCTGCCATGCAGGGAGCTGGCAACCCCGCATGGCTGGAATCCCGGTGCCGCAGGGGTTTCCCTACAGTTGGGGCTCCTCTGCCACACGGGAAGCCAGCAACCCCATGTGGCTAGAGCCCCAGGACACAGTTACCCCAGCCACAGCTCTCCCTTCCCCCAAGCCCCATCTCCCCCAGAGCTGGGCTCTCTTCTCCCCAGTCCATCCCTCCAGCATGGAGGCCAATTAGGTCGACCTATGGCGTGAGGTCGACTTAGGGCATCCACACTGGTTTAAGTTGACTTAAGAAGTTGACTTAAGGCTTAAGTAGACCTTCAGATGTGGTGTTATTAAGTCGACTTAAGGAAGCACTAAGTCAACTTAATAAAAGCCCAGTGTGGATGTGGCTTTGTGTACGTCGACTTAAGCATCCTTAAGTCGACCTATGTTGCCAGTGTAGACGCACCCTGGCCAGAGCTTCCATTAGACACTTTGACTTTGCTTTAGACTGTCCTCAACTGCTAGGTTTGCTCTCTGCATTATGCTGCTATCCAGGCAATCCCCAACACAGCCAGCCACTTCAATAGAGTTTTGTAGCCATGATCATTTCTTGTCTTCATGCTGAAATTGAATGGCTTGCTAACCTCACACCAAAGGTTAACCAGAATCTAGCTGTGTTCCTCTGGCCATCTAGCAATTCACTTGATGACAATGCTGGCCATGCTAATCCATGTGAGGGTTAATTTTGTTTCCAGTTCAACAATCTGCAGGGAAACAAAGGGATTAAACACAATGCAGCTACATTTAAACCAGGAAGTTGCTTCTGGTTCCTGGGACGCAAATAGGACATTTTGGAATGGAAGGTCTGAGAAGCTCAGCCCAAGGAAATTGTGGTCTTGTGTTGGGGCACTCTCCAGACCTTAGACTGCAGCATGCCTGGGCTTTGACCTGTCACACTAGAACTTGGGCTCTGATTCCTGTCCCCTCTACTCCCTGACTGGCAGGATCCATACACCTGAGTCCAGATGGGTTCCTGGCCCAAGTCAGACTCATTTCTATGTGAATAGAAAGAATAGGGGGACTTGAGCTTAATTTTGAGTCAGAGTCTAGGCTTAGTCTGCTTTGTAGACATACCCTGTGATTTATACCATTCAGGAATCCATTTCAGCTCAGTCTCAAGGAAAGAATTTTACTCTATCATGGTCTCCCATATGCTTTCACTGATGATGGATTTAAAGCTATATAAAATATTTGGCTAGAACCACAAGGGCACTCAAAAAATCAGCCTGGGTTTCAGTTCAACCTATGTTTGCAAATCAGCAGCTCCATTAGACTGGGAGAGACTCCAATTTCAGTGGAAGGCCAGTCATGATTTTTCAAAGCACTCAATGGCACCACTTCTTTTAAAATACATTGACCATTAGAACACACAAAGAATTTTTAAAACAACAGTAAAGTTAGATTAACTATGTACAGTAGATTGTACTCCAAATGGAAGAAAATTGATTAATTTGGCTTTCAACACTCTCTGCTTAATGGTGCTTTAATACATTGTTTTAGTTTTATTAATATTTTTGCAAGATAAAAGTTCTGCAAGATGAAAGTGCTACAAGTGCCACAGATGTGACACTCTGAGCTTCACATTAAAATAAAACTACTTAGTGCAAGCAATATTCAATTTTATTTTTATTATTAAGCTTGGCTTTGGTTCAATACATAGAAGCGCAAACAGGGTTCTGTGCTGAGCTTTTCATAAATGTCTTAAGTATTTGACACTTCTGATGCCACCCCAGTTGCCTATATATAGCTCTGTCTTGTGTAAAGAATTTAAAAAGCATTAGAATGTAGAAATCAAAGAGCCAATAAATTTAAAACCAATCTTATTGTCTGCAGCCTAAAGTGTTATTAAGATCAAAGTGGAGCAAACATCTGGCATTCGCCTTTCTGCAAAAATTAGATCAGATTACCTACCATAGGATTTTAGATCCATTTAGGGAGTTGTTTCCATTGTACATGTAGTTATATTTTTCTTTTTCTTTGACAGCTCTAATTTCATAATCTAAGTCTAACCTCCTCATATATTTGGAATTAAAACAAATTAAACAATAAAATATGGAAATACACAGTTTTCCCTGCCATCTGTTTCCTGAGGAACCTTCAAGGGCCTTCAAATCTTAAACAGAGGTTCAGTGATTCTTCATTTTGGTACCAGTTGAAATTACCTAGGTAGAAATCTATACCATATACCTAAAGTACACAAGGCTTTAAAATCTAGACTCCACCTTCCATATAACAAAATGCTTTAATGAAATGTTTGACTCTCAGTCTCATATGTATGAAATATAATAAAGGTACTTAAGAACATACATGATATATTTATATGATTATTACATAGCTATATTCTAATCTCTATGAACATATATATGTTTCAAGACAAAAAATAATTTAAAATTAAATGTTTGAGAGTATATAATAGTATTTAAAGCAGGGCTGGATTAACAAAGGGGCTTTAAGAGCTGCCAGGGCCCTGGCTTGAACGGGAACCCTACCACCTTCAGACCACAAAAATAAAGTGGGTGCTGGCCCACCTGAGTGTTGCCAACCCACACTGCATCACATGTGGGGTCAGCTGGTCTACAGGCCCTGGCCCCCTGATCACCCAGCACCAGCCGAGCACCAGCCCCGCCCCCAAGGCTGGCCAGCACCAGGACCAGCCGAGACCAAGCACCACTGACCTGCCCCCCCCAAGGCTGGATGGCCTGTGGGCTTCTCCCACCACCACCCCCAAGGAGGGCCAGTCTATGGGCTCTGGTCCCTGCATCAGTGCCAGCCCACCCCACCCCCAAGGCGGGTGGGTCTGCAGGCTCCAGCCCCCACTACCTGCCCACCCCACCACCCCAAAATGGCTTGTCTGTGAGCCTCAGCTCCCCCACCCCCAGTGCTGGCTGGGCCCTGGCACCAGTGTGCCCAGGCTGGTGCCACCATGGTGGGAGGAGGCCCACAAAAGGGGGCAGCCCACGCCCCCAGAAGTCTTAATCTGACTTGACTTTAAGGTGATAAGAAAATTACAGTTATGTCATCAATATCTCAAAATCAAGAGCTACGAACCCTGGAGAGTCTATATTTCAACTTACAAGAAAGCTATACGAGGTACTGTGTGTGACTGCAACATTCAGGCAATCAAGCAATCTTAAATCTGCCCAGTAGTGACACCATGCAGTAACTATACAATTCTGAGTAATACATTCAGTATTCATGAACCCAGATGAGATGGGAGGGGGGCACATTATTTGTTTCAAATTTTTTCCTTCTGGTATCACCACAGATATTACTAAAATGAGAATGATGAGCTGAAGATATTATTTTGATCTTTGTACTTTTTATTTATCTTAATATGCCTTAGAATATAGTTGTTCTCAGAAGGCATGCTTTAATAAAAAATAAAAAAATGCAAACATGGTCATGTAGAATTGTCTCTGTAGAATTTTTAATGGGAGCCAGTGTCAATTATCTGCCCAATTCATTCCCAAACTATGCAAGTTACATCTGTATCACAGCAAGGAGAAGTTATGGCTTATTACAACTTAGAAGGGTTTTTTTTTTTTTAATGTGAACCCAAGAATTTGCCTTTTATGTCAATATGTGGTTTGTTCTTCACATCTTGTTCTCAGAGTCACTCAAATGGCCCAGGTTATGAATTTTGTATCCAGTAATTGAGAAAAATAATTGGAGTGATCAAATGACAATTAAAAATTCAGCACTGCTCCCCATAACCGCAATAAAAGCTTGGAGCAGAATCCAAGCAGCCACAAGCCACACGCGGTTTCTGGAGCACCTTATCAAAGTCACCAGACATATTCCCAGACAGCAAACACAATTCATTATACTTCAAATGCTTGCATGAAGATCCTTGATGAACTTCTATTTTGAAGCTGCACTACTGGAGTTAGTTATGGTATACACTATGCTATGGGTTTATGGCTTTATTCCCAGGATTTGATGTGTAAATAGGGCTCAGATTTTGAAGGGGTAAGGGGCTATTAATTTCATTTTGGGAGGGTTATTTTTAGCAGTTTTTGAGTTTTATGTGAGTAGAGCATTTGGGACTGGATTGAAGCTTTAGGCTCAGGCATATGTAGGGGGACAGTGAATAGTTGTACCATCCAGTAGAGGCCCAATTCTTCTCATGCTCTCTTCTTGCTGAGGTGGAGATGAAAGTTACGTCACCCCCTTTGGGGGATGCAGCTCACCCTCTCTTTCAGCAATAGCCATCTCTGCTGGCCAGTAGGTGTGGGGTGGAGCCAGAATGTTGCACATTCCATGCCCCTCTACACTCATTTGCTTGTGGAAGTGTCAGACATGCACCTCCTGCTCTTCCCCCATTGGCCAGCATGTAATCCAGCCATCCTTAATGTGGCCACATGGTTTGGAAGGGCAGTGAAAATCTTCTTACACCAACTTTCTATTCTAAGAGGACTTCTTGGGTTCACAGTCATCACCCCCTCAAGGTGCTTCAGCTTTCTTGTCTATACAGTACTTGCCAGTAAGAGCTGTATGAGCTTCATTTGAAAGGTACGATGTAAGTACAAAGTGTATTATTAAATGTAATCGTTTGTTGTAAATGGAATAATTTACCATTAGACCCTAAAGACATCCATTGGCTAAAGTCAGAATGAATGCAAGAGGTTTTCCTCTCCATTTCACATCCTTTTCTGAAAAAGAATGCCTCTAGCTTTAGTGCTAGCTGGCTGCACCCATAACCCAGACCTCAAAAGAGTCCAATAGAACTTTTCAAAAGACATACTTGTTTTCTCTTCTTTATTAGCTCTTTTACAAACTTTAGAAGCACAGAACTATAGGAGATTTACAGAACACAGGAAAATCAAAGTTTATACAAAATCAAACCACCATGCTCTGGGTCAGTCCTATGTTTTGCACAGGTCTGCTGTGCAGAAGCACACATTGCACTCCATCAATTCCCTCCCCACTTATGACTAAGTGCTTCCATCTATGGAATTGGAACACACAGCATCCACTGGCCCTCTCCACCTTCTGGTCTAACCACAAGACAATACTTTACCCCAAATGCTGACTCGCCCCACAGCCATAATCTACATGTGAGTCAGAATAGTGTATTTCTGTACGAGCCAATGTAATTCATCTGTGCCTTAAACTACCTGACTGTGAAATTTATTATCAACATGGGTGATCCACGTGAGAAGTGAAGCGAAGAAGTCCAAGTTTTAAAATACCATCAGTGAATCCAGTAGGATTTTATAGGCATTGGGGATGAGCTGCTTCCACAGACTTCAGTGTGGGCAAATTTGAAATAGATTGACAGATTAGAGTAATAAAGTTTACATTGTACTGGTTATATTCTACCTGCCCAGTGATGAACATAAGGGCTATGTCTACACTTGCTAAAATTAGTTAGTTCAAATTAACTTAATTTGAACTAGCATGGCCACACTGGAATGTTAGTTTGAACTAAGCAAGCACTTGCGTAGTTCGAATTAGCGATCCCCATTCATTTCAATGGCTGGTTAATTTGAACTAAGGAATTAGTTCGAATTAACATGACCACATTGGTTAAGTCGAACTAGTTAGTTCGAATTAACCCCTTAGTTCGATTACCCTATTCGAACTTATTAGTTCGAATTAAGGAAGCCCTTAATTTGAACTAACTAAAGCCTAGTGTAGCCATGGCTTTAGTTAGTTCGAATTAAGCCTCCTTAATTCTAACTAATTTGCCGGTGTGGACATAGCCAAGGATTTTAGCATCTATGGCCGTGAGCCTGATATCTTACCCCATTGCTAAATTGCCTTTTAAAGTCTTCCAGATCGGCCATTATGGTTCATCCTATATGTCTCTTTACACAGCTCTCAAAGTATTGGCAGGTAGGCACGTTGACATAATATTGTGTACACATTTTAAAAAATTGGAGGTGAAATAAATAAATGGAGTTAGCCCAGGCATAAAACTGGAGTAATATTGTGGTGAGGCTGGCCCACTGTGTTTAACTCTAAAGCTGCAGCATTTCAAGTTTGATTTACAGTTTTGAGCTGTCATTATAGAGTTTACAAGGGGAAAAGTGTGAATAAGGATTGAGATTTTCCTTCTATAAATTGTTGAGGGGCGTGGGGAAGTGACAGAGCTCATTTAAAGAACCTATTGAAGTAGCCGTGGTGAATGATGGTGCTATTGCTTGTCCCATTGCCATAATTTAAGGCCTTTTTTAATTAGAAGAAACTGCAGAAGTCAGAGTTAAGTATCACAGACCCAAGATAGAGCTGGAAACTTAGGGAAGTGGAAAAAAGGAAAACAATAGGCGTGGACTGTAGAAGCTGTTTTATTTATTTGTTACTAGTAGTTAAAATGACATACAAAATGCTGCAGGGGTGGGTTGGGAGTCCAATTCTAGTCCATTGCAAAATAATTAGAATTTCATTTTTAAATCAAATTTTGCTTCATGAGACAGCAAATGAAAACACTGCAGCCTTAAGTTATATACTCAGTTGGAGGAGAGGCAGTTAGACTAAAGCAGACATTTAAATACATACTGTGGTAGACCTTACATAGCTTGTATAATTGTGAGTCAGCAGAACTTTTTACTCCCAAGCAATCTCTAGTAATTCATAAAAGTCTTTTGTATAAAATGCACATTTGCTATTGCCTCATGGGGGAGGCGTTTGCAACCTTTGCATGGAGAACTGACTGTTCCTTTGTGTACATCTTCAGAGAGTTACAAATTTTGCATCAAAAAGTGTTAACCACTAAGGATTGTTAATTAAAAGACCCAGAAACATCTAATACTTTGTTTGCTGTCTACAGAGTATTCAGGTGGCTAACCGTAACTCCCAATGGAGCGTTATCTTTGACAGTCTGAGCCTTAGCAAACTTGGGTGAAATCCTGGCCTGTTGAAGTCACAGGAAGTTTTGCCATCGATTTCAATGGGGAGGGAACAGAATTTCACCCCACCTGTGTGTCAGTTCACTGAACAGAAACAATAACTCGTTTAAAGCTTCAGCAAGGTTTCAGAATGAATTTTCATTTTCACCTAAATACCAACTCAGCAGAAGTCATTTAAAAGAAAACAATACCCCCCACCCCCACCATCCTGTCAATGAAAAAAGCTTTGTATTAAAAACAATATTAAATATCCATATCTTTCTGTTGAACTATTCACATTCCACACAGTGGAAATTTACCTCCTGTAAGTCCAGATTTTAGTTTTTAAAATCCACGAAGAAACGTGGCGGAGCTCCTCCGTCAGAAGATGCCAGATGCAATGTGTTCAGTGGTTTGCAATCTTTGGGTTACAGATGGTGATATTGTAGATTTTATAGTAAAAATGTATTACATGCAGAAATGTAGGCTTTGACCAATAATATTGTGAACCACCTGTAGTTTTTAAATAAATGATTGCACCTACCCTGTATCTGTGATATGCCAATGCTGTATTTTCCTCTTTGGCATAATAATAATCGCCTTTCTCAGAGTCTAGATGGACAAAAATAGTTTGCAAAGCGCTTTGAAATTAGAGGGCCTGTATTCCCCCCATTGTGAAGTGTAGGGTGTGAGGAAGCACAGGTGTCCAAAAATTGGCCTGTGCATACAAAAGAGAAAAGGCAGCTCAATGGCAGGGTGTGTCCTTGACTAGAAACCCTTCTACACAAAGCTGTTGGGCCTAATTCTTTCTCACACACTGGTTTATATGAGGGTAAGTTTAGAGTGGGCTTTCTATCTTTACTGGAGTTACTGCTCACTTAGGGTGCGTCTATGCTAGCGCCTTAGGTTGACCTAAGGATGCTTAAGTCGACCTACAGAACTCTGCGTCCACACTGGGTGCTGGTTAAATTGATTTAAGTGCTTCCTTAAGTCGACTTTAATAACACCATCTCTGAAGGTCGACCTAAGGCTTAAGTCAACCTTATTAAGTTGACTTAAGTCAACTTAAAGCCAGTGTAGACGGGTATGTCTACGCTACAGGCTCTGTTATGTTAACTTAACAAGGTCGACTTAAGTCGACTTTAAGTGTAGATGCTCTATTAAATCGACTTAACAAGGTCGACTTTAAGTCAACCTTGTTAAATCGACTTAACAGAGTGGACTTAATTTAACAAATGTGGACCTAGCCTTAGGGCTCAATCCTGAGCCCAGTGAAGTCAACAGGAGCAGAAAAAGGCCTTTCCCCTGATGCAAGATCAGATTGGAATTTAGTGCTGGAATACCACAGGTGCTGGGTAGGAGCTCAGGGGCAACCATGCTATGTGGCATGTTTCCTTCTTCCCCGTGGTTAGTAACACTGTGAAATTAATGTTTGTGGAAGCACTATTAACTTCCACTTCACACTATATAAGATAGGGTTGGGTAGCAAGCAGCAACATAGCTGCTGAGTGAAACAGTGGGGAAGGAAAAATTAAGGAGGAGTGGGTGTGGCTTGCTCTCTGTACAGCTGTCCTGGAAGGTATAGATTCTCTTGCAAGACTTTCTGCTCTCCTAAGGATTTTTCCGTGGCTCCTGGGCCTGTCCTGAACTCCTTCCCCTCAGGAAGAATGCCAGGATAAGCTCACAGGTGAAACACACGGAGTTGTAGGAGTTACTGAGCCCCTCCCATGGCTTTTTCCGCAGAAGGGGAGCATTTAGCTCTCAATTTTCAGAAAAGTCTCTTTACTTAGTCCAAATCCTGTTAAATGCAAGGCTGTGGCAAAGGATATAAAAAGCAGATTATTGCTGGCAAGGCTCTGCATCTCTTTTTCAACAAACTTCATGCCTGTGGCAGAGCTAAAATAACAATAACAATGCAATGTTTACTAGTCATGCATGCCATTTCTTTTGTCTCTTGTGTGGTTATTGCATTTGCAATCACACAATGCTTGTAATTTTTGCTTTGCTCTTGTATACTAAAATACTGCCATTTTATATCTGATGTACGTTGAGGGGTTTTTTGGTGATGTATATAGTGTGAGAGAGATGAAGTGTAGATACACAAAATGCATAAACTCAGTGTGTGCAAATATATGCTCACATATGTAGATACTGTATATATATATATATATATATATATATATATATATATATATATATATATAATATGTACAGTACAGACACATACATAAGTATATGAAGCAGCTGCTATCTGAATTATAAGACCATAAATAAATCAAGAGGATTTAGATCCTAATTGATTTAGAATGTCACTAGAATTCAGAAATGTAGTTATAGCCTTGTTCATACGTTCTTTTCATTTTATATAACAAAAGGATCTGTCTGTAAGTTAAACCCCAAAAGTAGCACAAGAAAAGGTCTCCTTTTATTCTTATGTCTTTCTCATCTTTTCTCTCTCATTCCAGCTCCTACTCTCTCTTATCCCATTCTTCTCCCTCCTGCTAACTCCTGGCTTATCTTCCCCCTTCCAGCTTGCTGCAGTTATGTTTTCTCTTTCTCTATGTCCTGTGGGTTCTTATTTCTCCCACCTCCACGCCATTCTTCCAGCACCATTGATTTTTTTGAAAAGAAAGGCATAATAGAAACTATCGATTCAAGTGGGTTTTAGTGAGGCTTCTCTTCTGGCTGCACATCTTTTAACATTAGTTATTTTAAATTTAGGATCAAACTCCTGTTTGGGAGATCCTGAATCTGGGAGCCTCTGATTTGATATTTCTTTTCATATTGTGAAAGTGAATAGTATGGTCTCCAGTGAACTATTACAAAAGTCACCGCTGCACCGAACTTAGCAAGCAAGGAGAATGTGAGTGTACTCTACGGGGTCTAATTCATAGATGTGAGATTGAATTTATGCATTTATAGGCCTTAAAGCATTTTTACTCCATAGAGAACATTCATATCCTTCTGTATGGATACACACTCAAACTCCTGGGGTTTTAGGTTATGCACTCTGGTTCCTTTCAGTTGTGTCCAACTGCACAGTACGTTAATTATGCAATTCACTCTTAACCTGGCAATGACAACAATTGCCTATGGCTGGAGTGTCAGTATAATAATATTCTGCAGAGTCTAGTCCAAATCTATGGATATACACCGACATTCCTTAACTCGTGTGATCCTCTTCTTCTTTCTAGGGGGCTGAAGCTCAGGGCAATTGAGTGTAACTGTCATGGTGGTGAACTTCTTAGGTTTGCAGAAGGAACAGGATTGAAAAGAGCCTTCCTCTTTGCGAACATGCCTTGGGATGTAGAAAGAATTGCACTGGCCATAGCAGAATCTGTTGATAATAGTATGACTATTGCAGCCTTCTTCGTGGATGGTTTGTTTGAGAGGCTGAGTTTTACACCAGTCCCGCTTAAGATACTTGCGCTCAGTGACATGTAATGCTTCCTGGCTAGACTCCAGCACCTCTTCGGCATTGCCTGTTCCCCGATCTCGGGGCCTTGAACCAGACTGCTGCTTTGTCTGTGTCTGCTCTGAATCATTGGGCTGATCCTTGTCAGGCGGAGGAATGGCTCCCTGAGATCCACGGTTTCTTTTTCTTCCCTCTGCTGCGGCTAACAACAGTCCAGCTAGAAGAAGCAGGCCACCGACAGCATATATTGGGCGGATCATCCTAGGTAGGAGATAGTGAGGAAACAAAACACAATCATGGATTTGACATGAAATCTATAAAAAGGCAAGTGTACAATATTTCCTTTGGTTTAAGTGAAAAGTATAGCTGAGAAGAGAGATAACCAGCCTTTAACAACTGGAGAAAGCTTAGCATTAAATGGAATTGCAGTGCTTAGAGTACACCAGACTGGTTGCACCAGGTTGCAAGCTTGGGAAATAACATTTCTAAAACTCAAGTCAGGTCCTGGGGTGGGTGCATGTTTCATTCCTGTAGGGGGAATCCACCCTGTGATTGTATGCTTTCCCCACTTGCCTGCCTCCTGAGGAAGAGCAACCAATCAGGGCTGGCTCAGGAAGTAGGCCAAGCTCTCTCCCCAGGAGCCAAAGCTGTTCTCACAGGAGGGGATTTATAAGGAGGGAGAAAAATGAGCCTGGAAGCTCTGGGCAGCATTACTCCTTCCACTTCTTTGGAGCAACAGGATATTTTCTCTCTGTTCCACCTCCCCTCGCCCTCCCTCCCTTGACCTGAAAATGGGGAGAGGGGTTAAGAACCCCTGAAGTTGCAGGAGAAGCAGAGATGAGATGCAGGATAGGGGCTTAGCAGAACAAATGTGGAGGCAGAATTAATGGAAGACAAGACGGTAGAACTGATATAAGCTGGAAGGTGGAGAATAAATGGTGGTTGGTGGGGCAGGACTGATTTGGAAAGTGAGGGTAGGATTGATTGTTGAATGGGGTTAATGACCGGGTGATAAGAGCCTCCCCACACACTTTTTTTCAGACCACTTTAGGTGCTGGACATTGCACTGATGTGATTCAGTATCATGAGGTACCACTTCGTATTTCCCTCTCTGTGCTCAGTGGCACAGGTATCTTCCCTCTCTTCTACCAGCTTCTGAAGGTCCCCTTTTTATGCAGCCTCTTGTGGCTGGTGGATGAAGTGTGGACAGTACCTTTCCTTGCACCAGATCCTCTTTGCCACCTATCCCAGATGAAAAAACTCAGCCACTGCCTCACCTCCCTTTCTCCCATCCATGAGCTCAGTGCTCTTCATATTGTAGGAGAAGTAGGAGCACTTTAGTGATGGTTGTTCCATATCTTCTGCCTGAACCCAAGACAGATCAGATAGCCCTAGCGTCTGACTGGTTCTCTGTCTCAAGACCCAAAGGCAGAGAATCACTTCCATAGACCATGTATTCAATTTCTTAGTTACTGGCACTTTTCAAAATTGCAAGAAACATTTAGATTATGATGGTCACAGATGTCCCTGACGGAAGAAATGAAAGAAGGAGGGCTAGAAATCGGGGTTTGGGAAGATTTTATGACATATTGACTTGCTTGTACTAATGTATTGTTTTTAAGTGGTTTTTAAATAATTTGTTAGTGTCCTTGGAGCTCGGTATAGGCAAAAGAGTTAAGTGCATTCATTTTATTCAATGTATCAGTGTGTGCTTGTGTTTGAAAGGAACTTCACACGTAATCGGATTGATATATAACAAATAGAACACCTAGCTTAGCATTATTGCTGGATCCTAATGACAATGTGGAAAGGTTGCTTTTAATCTTTAAATGAAAATCTTAACAAAACATGTTGTTTTAATAACCTTACGGTGCGGACACAAACAAATGACAAAAAAAAAAATTGGGACATTCTGCATAATTTCAAGTGTCAACTTGAACTTCCATTTCCTGCCTTTTTTCAGTTTGTATTACAACCTCAATGTTATTCATACATGTTCTTTTTGAATTTAGTTGACATGTTTCATCTTTATACTAATTTAAAAGACTGGTTATAAAACACTGTTTATTTTCTCAGGAGTCTAGAGTGGCTCCGTCATTTCCATCTTTTGGGTGACTACATACCCACTCTATAATTAGTCTGTATTTTTAAAATGTGTGTTATTTACTTTGTATGGTGCCAGAAGCTTTAAAAAAATTGTCATCATCAATGCATGAAATAGGGAATCACATGCTAGTTCCTAGGTATTTGTTTAGTATTACATTTTTTAATTGCTTCTTACCAATGCGCATATTCCTAAAAAGCTGATGCATCCTTTTTGTTTTTTAAGCTTGTCATCTTTGTCTCCTCTTTCCCCCTTTTTTTAAAAAGGCCCTGTAAATGGCAACTCCAATCTGTCATATAGGGCCCAGTCCTCTAAACAGTTACTACTAAGTGTAGCTATTTCCATCAGCAGTAACCACTATAGCCCAGGTCCAGGGAAGCTTCCTTATTCAGAAGGCACCTAAGACTGTACTCAAATTAAAAAAATATAAGTACATGCTGAAGTGTTGTCTTGAAGCGGGAGGCTATGTGTGCAGGATTACCCCCCTCCACTTGCAAAGGATGGAAAGCACATGTACATAGGTCTATTGGGTCATCATGAAAATTAGTGACACAAACGAAACATATTTCACACTCAGTGTGTTGACCACTTCAAAAAACAATTCAGAACAATAGAAATTAATGCGATCAGCACAATGTGTATAAGCACAAAGCGGTGGAAGAGGCACCATTCCAAGAGTAACACTGGGGAGAAATTGTGACTTGCTTACTTAGTAAGGAATTCCCTTGTGAGGGTGCAGTTTATTTCCCTCTGGGCACCTACCCATCTCAGCTTACCAACATAAAGGGATATCTGGAACTATGACCAAGCCCACTCTTTGCCACACTGACTTGCTCCATAGCGGTTACCTCTAAAGTGCTGCTTCTACATTCTGCACAAGAGCTGGACCCAAGATAATGCCCATATGCGGCATCTGCATGGCCCCATGGAATACAAAACAATTTAGCCCTTTATAAACCACTGTCTTATCAAACTTAAATTTTTAGACCTTTTAAATTCATTGCCGCAGAAAATTACAGTGAGTGACATTGTGCAATGAGGTCACCAGATTGATTGTTTCTGAGTTGAAATTTGATCAAACAAAATCTCTGTAAATAAGGGCTTACTTTTTTGCATTCCATAACTTCAACTTCTAGTCTACAGTGGGATTTATGTGCATATGGGATCAGGCCCATAAATCTTGAATGCCAACTTTCTGCAAAATGTTCAAGAGCAAGTTATATAACATTCTGGGTATTAAAGAAACACTGGCATGATCAGAAAAAGTGAATTGAAAAATCTCCTTAATAATTCAGGGACTACAAACTACCAATATAAAGGCCCAATCCAACACCCATTGACACCTGTGGGAGCTGGTTTAGTCCTAAAATTCCAATATCATTGAAATAACTAAAAAATTCCTGAAGTTCAATTCCTCTTTGCTTAATTGCCAGGACTCAAGTTTAGAGTTCTGCTTTTCATCTGTATGGATTCAATTCTAAACCCAGCAGAGGTTTTGTATTGTCTTCAGTGGGAGCAGGACTGGGACCCAAGAGTAATAATATTTCCCACGTGTATGGTGCTTTCCACTTTCTAATCTAGATGGTAGGCTCTGATCACCCAAGAAGATCAAGGAGTTTTATGAATTAGTGATGGCATCACAAAGAAACAAAAATCCTTCTGTTTCTTTCTTTAAAAGTATTTACTTGTGAGTTTAGCTTATGTACATTTTCTGCTATTGATTAAGGATCTCAGTCAATTTTTAAAAGACATTTTAGTTTCATTATGAGCTCCTACAACAGCACTGAAGAATTATTACAATGTAGCTTGCTTTAAAATGTTAGGTGAAATCCCAGCTCCATTGAAGTCAACGGCAAACTTTCATTACCTGAACCTAATGGGAGATATTCTGAGAGATTCTGGTAATGTATTTGCATAAGATGCGATTTAACAAATTTACTATATGATCCTGATATAGTATCCAAAGAAAAAACCAGACCCCCAACCCCTTGGCTATTATGCAAATAAAGGTTTGCACAGCCTCATACATCCCTAAGAGCGAAATATTTTTATTCACATATTATATTAATTATAGGAATGTCCTTGCTTAATGTTTCAGTAATGCATAGGTTTGAACTACAGGAAAAGCAGTGGAAGGGACAATCCACAAAGACAGGTAATATATACTAAGGTTAGATTAACAAAACCAAAATTTGGTGGAATTTCAGGTCCCTTACAATTTCAAGTAACTCCTTTGAATAAGGTTTTAGGAAAACCACTGTGCAGAATGTCAATTTATTGTTCTGTCAATGACTGTAATGGAAATGGAGAGAGTGATACAGAAATTAATGGTAAAACAGTGCTTTTGAAAATTCCACCCTTGATCTATTAAACTTCAGTCCTATAGGAAACCAGGACTGAACTGGGTTTTGTATGGGAATGGATCAGATCCAAACTTGCCTTTCCCATTGTTTGCAACAAAACTATGCCTATCAGTGAAGCTAGTGGGATTTGCCCCAGGTCCATAGAAAGTAATGAAGTGGCTTTGCTGCAGCAGACAGCCACACATATTCAAAGGCGTGGTGCTAGGGAAAGCTTTGCACGATTCTGGCTTGCAGAGCAAAGACAAAAACAAATATCCTAGCACAACTAGTGTCTGAACTCTAGGAAGAACCAGAAACATTCGTGCATGAGTGCTACTTATTATTTATACACCAGCATCAACTGTGTGCGCCTTGAAGCCTTCTCAGCATCCTATAGTAGAGAGGGACGGGAACGCCAGGGATTGCTCTTGGTTACCAGTATCAGGATGTAAAATTCAAAGGAAACTCGGGCGGAGAATCAGCTGCCACCCAAAACCCAGAGCTCTGAGCGCTCACAAAAGTATATACAGTTAAAACCAAAACTTTCCAACCGCCACATGGCCAAAGAAATTGTTGAGCTAGCGGTTGCTTTTATAAATCTCTCGTACCACTGGAGTGGAGAGTTAAAAACAATGCATCTGCCTATATTGAGGACACTGTTGTTTAGCAAAATAAGAGTCACGTTGCAGAATGGTGGCGGGGAGTTTATCAGGAAGAGGCTGGGTGAGTTTACACTTCCAGAACGGGGTCTTAGGACTCTAGAGAAGACTTTTCTGCTGATGCTATAGGCACCCCTTGCTCTGCAGCCTCGTGTGCTGCCGCAGCTCCCACTCCCTCGATCTGTTTTCCGCACGTGTGAAACGCCACCACCATCGGCCCCAGCCAAGCCTTGATCTTCATTAACTAACACCCTGGTCGCAGCGCCTCCCTCTTCCCAACATCATGGGGGGCGCGGGGCCGGAAAATAATTGGGATACGCCGGGCACAGAAAGTGTCACTTTTCAGTGTGGTCCCAGCTTGTTGCAAATTACAGGCTCCAACTTTAGTGTCGTGCCCGATGGCCGAGTAGCTCCCTCGGCCAAAGCTGCCCCGTGTGGTTCCTGGGGGCCTATGCTCGTCCCCTCTCTGTTCCTCTCAAATCGGCCCCTGAGCCCCAGGAACCCAGCTGGCTACTCGCCTCTTCCTGGCGGCTTAAAGCGCGGAGAAGGCTCCGCTGGGGAGAGGGCGTCCTCGCCTTGCTTCACAACCACGCC
Organism: Pelusios castaneus; assembly: GCA_007922175.1. NCBI lineage: Eukaryota > Metazoa > Chordata > Testudines > Pelomedusidae > Pelusios > Pelusios castaneus. The sequence goes on from ML685764.1 coordinate 7,255,950, forward strand.
GGGTGGCCACCGCCGTGCGGATCTGCCCCGCTGAGCGAGGAACCAGCCGGCTGGCAGCAGGGCGATCGGGACCCGCTTAGGGGAGATGCGGGGGGCAGGTACCGGGAAGGGCGGCGAAGCCTGGAGCCGTCGCGTTCGGTAAGTCGCGGTTCTGCCCAGAAGAGGCTCTGAAAGCTGCAGCCGGGGGACCGCGCTGGGCAGGTGCCGGCGTCCGCCCGGGCGCTGGTGCGTGCAGAGGGGCTAGGAAGGGGCAGGGAGCCGGGCATCGAGCAGGGGGAAGAGCGACCCACGGTGACTGCTGTCAGGCGGGATCGTGCGCGGTCCCGAGCAGCCGCCACCCACTTGGGCGGCCGGGCAGCCGGTCCTGCGCTTCGGGCGCAGCCAGCGCCTAGCCGGGGGATCGGGGAGCGCAGGGTCTGGCCCCGGCGGGCGCCGTGGCTTTCTGCAAGAGGGGATCAGTGTGTGCAGAGATCTGGTCCCATAGGGCCGGCCAGGGCCAGATCCCCCTTCCCGCCCCAGCTGGGAGCTCTGGCCTCACACGGCACTGGCAGCTGTGGGGCAGGAAAGTCGCCGGGGAGCAGAAAAGTCCTCGAGGGAGGGCTCGGAAGGGGAATGGCCCCGTGCATTTCCACTTCCCCGCGTCCCTGGCCGCTTGAACCGGGCCGTGCCACCCGCCCTGAGCCGCCCCGGCCCAGCGCTACTAGAGGGATCGCCCCGGGCTTCCCGAGGTGAGCTCGAGGATCGTCCAAGGCCGGGAGCTCACAGCTCCCCGAGACTGGGCAGTGCAAACCCTGCTACATCTGGCCCCAGGTCTCCCACTGACCCCCCGGCAGGCTGGCTGAGAAGCGCGATGCAGCCTTGAAACCGAGCCGCTTATCTGGTACCAAGGAGCGCCCGGCAGAGACCGCCGGAGCCTCGCCCGGGAGCTCGGCTGCTCCATCGGGGGCGGTGGTACCTCGGAGCCTCCCTCTAGCCGGATCAAGGCTCCCCCTTCCCCCCACACCCTGGTTTCCAGTCCCTCCTCGCTGATGCCGGGCTGGGATTTCGCCGCCTGCCCGGTGGGCGCCGGATCCAATTTGCTGGGAATGATGCTGCAGGCGGGGTGACAGGCAGAGCTAATCGGGGTTTGTCTAGGAAGCTAAATATCCCAGCACCCTAATCTCGCTCGAGGCCTGCGCGGGGACCTACCTTTCCGTCTGCCCCACTCCAGCGGGGCGGGGTCACTCCTCTCTTTGCACAATCGAAGGGCTCGAGTTTTGCAAGACAGAGGAAATGAATTGCGGACCGGGGTTTTTCACGAGAGATTGCGGGGGAAAGGGACTCGATCAGCGCAGAGCAGCGTGCACAGTGGGGCCAGCTGTATCCCTGGCGCGACTCGCACCTTCTTGTCTCCTAAGCTTGGCGATTCCCTGCGCCACACTCACCTGCTCCGCGTCCGGTGCCGTCTCTGCTCAGCGGGGCGGTGGGCGCCTTTCCTCGGCACAGGTCTGGTTACTTAGCCGGCCGGCTGGAGGCTCCAGGGGGGGAAGAGCCCGGAGCTGCCAGAGAGTCCATATAGAGGGAGTCGCGAATCCTGCCTACAAATTGCAGCAGCGCCGAGCTGTCTCCCATTTAAATGTCTGCCAGCTGAGAGCTGCGCTCCAAGCCCCTCCAGATCATTGGCCAGGAGCCTCCAGAGAGCGTGTTATCCGCCCCCTTTAACACTTCCATCAACTTCCACCAGGGAAAGAAAGCTCCGGCATTGCAGATCGCGGCTTTCGACTCGATGCTAAAGGTCACCCCCAGTTCCTGGAATGCACAGAAAATCCCATTTTCCACCCCCATCGGCCGACGGCATTGAAGAAGAGTTACCTAGGAGCCCCCCTCCATTCGTAGTGCGGTAACGCGGGCTGCGATCATTCAGACAGGCAGGTAGCAGCAGCGAACACCAGCTAACCCGGGCCAGTGAGGACGGGGGGTTGAACACGGCAAGATTTCTGGGGCTCGGCGTTGCACCAGCGTGACATTTCTGAGGTTTGTCCGGCCCTCTGTAGGTAATAAGGATGGGTGGAGGGGGCGATTAAAGCCTGTGAATCGTGATCCACTGTCCACTTAGTAGAGCTTTATCAAGGAAAGATTTTTATCCCTGCATGAGGCGTGACACCTCCTTGTCTTTCCAGCGTCAGGGGAGTCTGAAACCTGAGGTGCTTTTCGGCGGCAGATGTCTGATCGCCCAGCTGGTTTGTGGCACCGGAGAAAAGGAAGACTGCACACGAGCAGATTGCAATGCAACTCGATGTTAATAACCCGAGAGATCAGCCCCGTTTGTTAAAACAGAGGGGTGACCTTGCTTGTAAAATTCAAAGCTGTATATGTCCTCTGCCCTCGCCGAAGCCCCCAGGGAAGGATGGTTTCCTAAACATCAGAAGTTGGACAAAATGGCCATGTCTCCCCTACAATAGCTGAGCTACAGAAGGTTCGCAGTTTAGCTCCCAAAAATCAACGGGAATTTTCTTTGCCTGGTGAGTTCAAGATCAAATCCTTTGTGCGTGGCTTTTTACAAATCCACAACCCACTGTAAAAGCTCCCCACTCCGCTTTAGAGCTACTGGAGCGAAATTGACCCTAATATAGTCTGTCGGCTTTGAGTTTGTACTGCGGAGATGAGCCCCATGGGGAAAGATTAGAAAGCCAGAAAAAGAGATCTACTTTTTCAATCCAAACCACCAAAAATTTTTATAATGTTAAAAAGGTGAATGTGTGTAAGAGAGGGTGGGCCCTATTTTTTTCAGCCCAAACCTGCAAGTGTCTGTATCAAACCAATCTTCTATAAGGAGTGAGGATAGTTAAGCCGAGCTCTTAACTATCTCTTCTCTTCCCCCGGGGTTTTTTAATGCCAAGGGTTGTACAGCTGCTATGAGAAAACAGTCATTAAGAACAGGAGCAAGCTCTTAAATACCAGTTTACATTAGTTAAAGGGCTAGATTTTGGTCTAGCTGCGCTCAGAGAATGGGGTTAGCTCTGTAAAATCATAAACTTCTAGTCTTAGCTCACAAATTATTTCCACAGAAACCAGAATGTACTTGAAAATCTAGAAACTCATTAGCTCCATCACAAGTGGCATGCTCCAGATCCCATTGAAGTGCATGGACAGACTCTGAAGCTATGGCTACATTTGAAAAGTTAGGTCGACTTTATGAAGTCCACTTAATAAGGTCGACTTTAAGTCGACTTAAAGTGGACCTTATTATGTCAACATAACAAAAGTCGACAACTTTTCAAGTTTAGACGTGACCCCTTTTCGACCTTATTGTCGACTTAACGTTTTAAGTCAACTTAATAAGATCCACCAAGGCACTAATCCCCGTCTCCACTGGCTTAAGTTGACTTAATAAAGTCGACTTAAGCGCTAGTTCGAATTAAAACAAGGTGTTATTAATTCAAACTAACTTTTCCTTAATTCGACTTAAGGAGCAGCTTAAGTTGACTTAAGGAAAGCCCCATGTAGACGCAGAGTATTTTAAGTCCACTTAATTTGTAACTGTAGACGCACCCATAGTGATTGTGGTGGGGTTTTAAATCAGTCTACAATAATAAAAGTCTCTCTTGCCATATGTTTTACACTGTCACTCCCGCACTCTTAAAATAATTGTATTAATTTAGGACATGCCAGAATTAAGGGTTGCCTGTGTGGCAGAGGGAAAGAAACCCAGTTTTCCTGTTCCAAAGGGGTAGCCATGTTAGTCTATTGCAGAAAAAAAGAGTCCTGTGGCACTTTTAAAGACTAACAAATTTATTTATTGCATGAGCTGTTGTGGCAGAAAAATCCCACTTTGTCAGACACTTTGAAGATGGGAAATTTACAGAATGGAAGGATTTTCCCAGGCAGCATTCACTTGCCTTAACCATGAGGAAATCCCCTACCTTATTTCAACCTTTGTAACAAAATGAGGCAAGGGTCCAACAGACACAATGTGGACAGGTCCATCCTTCGTTGTGAATGAGGCAAGAGTCCATGGTGGAGCGGGACAAAACAAAACAACAACATAAATCCAGTAGGTGAGCCTGTAATTAAAGATAGTGCATATACACACAAGGGAGCTGAATTAAAGTTTCACAGGAAATCTCAGGTCTGGGATTTCCTAACTTCTGAATGTCTCATTTTGAACCTTTAATAATATTCTTTGAACAAAATTGTGTGCGTGTTATTTCCTGCATTTCTAAAAAGCAAGCTGAAAAAACAGAAAGTCCATCTTGGTTGATGTCTAGTGGATTATCATTAGTGTTGGTATCTGTAGCTCTGCTGCAAAGAGCTCTGCCACGTGAGCTAATCAAGTAACTGATAGCAATAGTAAGATGTCATTCTCTATGTATACCTACGCTAGAGGGAGTAGGACAGTTTGTCAGCGGCTTTCACAGATATTTGCTGATGGCAGAATAGATTGGATGCGATTCAGGAAACTTGGGTTCCCTTCTGGGCTCCAGGGAGGTGTCTGCACAACATGCTCATCTGCCTTTTCACTCAGGCTGCGTCTACACTGGTAAATTAAGTCGACTTAAGCTTGCTTAAGTCGACTTAAATTACCCTGTGTCTACACTGGTTTCCTTAAGTCAACTTAAGTAGCTTGCTTAAGTCAACTTAAGGAAAATAAAGTCGACTTAATTAAAATTAAGTCGACTTTATAACACCACCTTTCAATTAGACCTAAGGCTTAAGTCGACTCCCGAGAGTCAACTTAAGCCAGTGCAGACATGGGGTAGCCCTAAGTCGACTTAGGGCTACCCCAGGGCTACACCAATGCCCTCCCTGCTGGGGGGGGCGCACAAGGGGAGCCTGGCATGCCCCCCACCCTGTCCCTATGCCCTGCCAGGGTCCCTGTCCCCCTTTGCCCCATTGTACCTAGGTACAATAGGACAAAGGCTGAGCCCCCTGGCATTGGGCAAGGGGTGCCACCCCTGTCCCTGTGGACCTCCCCTAGGTCTCCATATGCCCCTAGAAGTCAACCTCGGCGTCCAGTGTGGATGCTCTAGGTCGACTTTTTAAGTTCCCCTTTAAGTTGACTTTATTTTTAAGTGTAGACACACTAAGTCGACTTAAATTAACAAGTGTAGACGTAGCCTCAGAGCTTTACCCCCGGGCACTCTGTTACCTGGCCCATTCCTGCGTCTTCCCCTCACCCAACTCGGGTCTTTGTTCCAGTCCCATTCTCTGTGTCTAATCCTCAGGCTCCTGACTGCACTGCCAGTCTCCTTGCCCACCCAGTCTCAATTCCACCTCCCAGACCCTTGGCCAGTCTGTCTTTTTCCTCTCTACTAGTGGCTCTGAGTCCTAGTCTCCCTCATCAGGAGGTTCATCAAATCCTGGTCTTCTGCTACTCCCTCTCCAGTTCCTGATCAAGCCTCCCCTCTCTGTGGCTCTGTGTCCCAGTCTCTTTATCCAGCCAATCTCTGCCTGTACCGCAGGTCCTTGTCAGATCTGTCTCCCTTCCCCGGCACCTCTGGTCTCCCCACACAGAATCCTAGTTCCAGTTGCCTTGTCCAGCCAATCTCTGTCCCCAACCCCCTCTCCCCCAATTACTTGTCTGATCTCAGTGCCCCCCATTTCTACCCCGTTTCTCTCATTCTCTTTGATCAGTCAATTCTAGCCTGCCTCACCTCCAGTTTCCCTATCAAACAGCTCCAATCTACCTTTCCTCCTACCATTTCCCAGCCTCACCTGCTTTCTCCTTTCTTCCAATCTTCTTGCCCAGTCAGTGTCTCTCCACAGTCTTGCCAGACTTCTTCTCCCTAACTACTCCTTTCTTTTCCTCCTGACCCAGCTCTTCTTTCTATATTTGAACCAGGTGGCTTCTTCCTCCAAGCTCCCTGGGTGCCAGCAGGTGGGTCCCTGAGAGCCCAGGTGAAACAGGTTGCCTGCTCTCAGCTCCACTCAGACTGGACCAGCTCATAGCAACCCTTACAGGGAATGTCCAGCTCAGCCCTTATAGCCCTAGGCTGGAGCATATATGCTTAGTCATTCTGTGCACTTAACACAAACCCAGTCTGGTCACACTGTGGAGGTTGTGCATGTGCATGTGCATGTGCAGTGACAATGGACTTTTTGGAGATTTTAAATGCTAAAAATCGAAGAAGTCTGTAATTAACATGTGTGAACTGCAGGGTTGGTTTTTTTTTAACTTGGCCAGATTTGGGAAGACTTGGGGAGGAGCGTAAAGGCACATCCCTGAGACAAATACCACCTCCTGCCAAAATTGAAGCCCTTGCTTCAAACAACGGGGGCGCGAGAGCTGTTCAAAGAAAAGATCACTGCAAATTTTTACCGTAGGTAAAACAATGTAGTTTTTTTCCTTAGCTGTACTCTTCAAGATGGCTGAACCATTTTGGCTGACATTTTACAGAGCAATTCCGCCTGAGGCAGACACCCAGCATGTAAAATTTTGGCGGCTGCAGAAACTTGATTATATCATACGCAGTGGTGTCCAAGTAGCAGGCTCCAACACTCAAGTATCTTGCAAAAGCCAAAATTTAAGACATTCCATACGCCCTTAACTGTGCCCCATGTGAACATGAAGTATGATGTGCATTTATCAATTAATAGAATGTAATATATATGGAGGGGGTTCTGCAGTTTCAGATACTGATGTAACTAGTCTATATACCAGACAGAGTACATGAAAGTGCATATGAAACACAGTTAACTGTAATTAGATAGCATACCACATACTAAATAGACATGCCAGAGGGATATTGAAAATTCGCTGGCACACATACGCCACCTAAGTTCATAGTTAAATTACTAGAGGGAAGGTTGAGCCTCTTTACGGAGAGCTAGCAGAATAAATAGGCCTGGGCAATTTTTAGAGCATTTTACAGCTTTTCCTTTTCCCTTTTGCAGTGAAAAAGCATACTGTTTGACTTTGTGTGTGGAGCCAAGATTTAAAAATAGCCAGGGTCTGTCCTTTAATGAAGAGCGCGAGACAGAAGGATACGAACCATATCTATCAGAGGTTGAGCAGAATTTACATTCAATTTTTATTCTTGTCACAGTGACCAAAAGGAATTATGTTTGCATGCCTGACATTGTCTCTCACTCAATTAATTAACTGCCGCTGGCCATGGGAGCAGTTTGCTAAGGGTCCCACCTCCCACGGGTTCATCTATATGTCTTCTAAGTGCATGCATTAAGTGCCACCCATCAGCTGACACCAATACCAAAGGAAGTTTTCAGCTTCTCCTCCTCCGTCATTGCCCGCAACTACTGTCTCCTTCCATGATTGCTGCCGGTACTGCGGCTGCTTGCAAGTCTTCTGTAGATTGCTGAGTCCACCCACACACATTGTTGCTATTCTTTGTGTGCTATCAGGTGATGCCACTGGTGGGGTGATTTAGGGGGAATGGTCCTGCTTTTTAGCAGGGGGTTGGACTAGATGACCTCGTGAGGTCCCTTCCAACCCTATGATTCTATGAATCCATATAGCTCCACCATAGCACATACTTCTGGATGTCACCTTCTCAAGTGATGCTTGAAGGTATCTATTACAAGGCAAATATCTCCTCTTCACAATGTCTCACTGAACTCAAGCATCCAGTGAGATGACCACAGAAGAGCTTGTATGGCCCTGAACTGTACACCTACTAGTGCAGCGAGTTGTACTCCGCCCTTCAGGCTGCCCACACCACCTCAATTTCTTGCTTGTTAATCAGTGTTAAAGTTTACAGGTGACATAACAATATGGAGAGCGGTAACCCATGAAGAAGCCAGCAACCTAGGCAACTGGACACAAGCAAACAATATCCATTTTAATCCGGCTAAATGTAAACATGTACAGCTAGGTACAAAGAATATAGGCCATGTATATACCACGGGGAAACTGTATTCCGGGTGCTAAAAAAGATTTGGGGTTCATGGTGGCTAATCAGCTGAACATGAGCATCCAGCGTGCCTCTGTCACCAAAAAAGCTAATACAATCCTGGGATGCTTAGACAGGGGAAACTCAACTAGGAAGAGAGAGGTTATTTTACCTCTGTATTTGGCATTGGTGCAACTGTGGCTGGAATGCTGTGTCCAGTTCTGGTGCTCACAGTTCAAGAAGGATTTTGCTAAATTGCAGAGGGTTCAGAGAAGAACCACATGGATGGTTAAAGGAGTAGAAAACATTCCTTATACTGATAGACTGAAGAAACTCAATCTATTTAGTTTCACAAAGACAAAGCTAAGTGATTTGATTACAGTATCTATATGGGGAACAGCTATTTAATAATGAACCCTTCAGTCAAACAGAGAAAAGTATAACATGACCCAATGGCTGGAAGTGGAAGCTAGACAAATTGAAACAGGAGATAAGGTGTAAATTTTTAACTGTGAAAGATATTAACCATTGGAACAATTTATCAAAGGTCATGATGGATTCTCCATCACTGACAATTATTAAATCAAGATTGGCTATGTTTCTCAAAGCTAATCTGGTGGAATTATTTTGGGGGTGTTCGCTGACCCATGTTATACAGGACGTGAGACTAGAATGATTGCATGCTCCCTTCAGGCCTCAGAAAGTATGAATGAATCTATTGCTGTTCCCTGCTATTTCTTCCCCACTTCTTACCAGTCTCCTCAATCCAACATGTCCTCCCCACATTCCCCCAATTTGTTCCAAATGTTTGTTAGAACACTTTCAATGTGAAAAATTTTCAGACTTATTTGTCAGGTTACTCTTTGTGACACACTTGTGTAATAGAAGCATTCTTGCCAGTCAAACCTTGCTCACCTGGATGTTGTTCATGAAAACACCATTGAAAGATATGCAAGCTGTCAAGTTCTGTTGGGAGAAAAAAATGTGAATATTTCTTGCTGTGTTTGCCTAGTTGTCATGATTATGGCCAAGGAGAGGGAATTAAAGCTGACCTGCTCTTCCCCCTACCCCGTCTCCAAAATGGCATATGCCCAGTTTTTGTTTCTTTATGGTGAAAAAAGAATTGGCTGCATCTTTTCAGGTTTTCCTTTTAACACCAGAATTTCAAGTCCTACTTACCCTGGAAGACTTTCTTCCTTCTCTAGAGTAGGACATCTTAGCACCAAAAAAAAAAATCTCATAATTGCTGCCATTGGTTCAGCTCCACTGATGGAAGCCTTAGTGAAGACACGGTTCTGGTGTTTTTACTACGACTACAGATTTAACCTACATGGTGGTTAAAATTCCCAGAAGTACCTTTTCCACAGTACAGATCCCTGTATTGCTGCCATGTGGAACAGTGGAAGCCCACCCATGGAAATTGTTTATTACAGTGGCTCCCAACCTTTTTGATTCAAGTGCCACAGATATCATTTTTACAACCCTGAAGGGCCACCAGTCTTCACCAGCAGCCCCACCCCACCCCCACCCCCCGCCCCCACTGCAGCCAGACAAAACAGAAAAGAAGTTAAGCAAAGAGGCTGCCTCCTTGTTAATCTCCTGTGATGCAGCAGAGAAACCACATGTGTCCTGTAGCCAGGGCCATCCCTTAAGGGGAGCGGGGCCCAAGGCCAATCAGCCTAGGCTTGGCCCTGCCCGCCCCGCCCCATGCTGGTGGGGGATGTGGCAGGCCAGCCTGCTCCATCCCCCAGGGACCCCGGTCACCCCCCGGGGAGCCAGCCCCAGAAGCCGAGGCTGGGAGCTGAGGCCCCGGGCCAGGAAGGTGAGGCCACCCGCTGGGCGGCAAAGACCTGTGGCCCGGGCGGCAGGGCACGGAGGCCGTGGCCCCAGGTGGTGGGGAGGGAGCCGAGGCTGATGCCGCGGCCATGGCCCTGAGCCAGGATGCCTCAGCCGCCCTCTGGCCCTGGCTGAGGCTTCCACCACCCCAGCTGCAGCCAGGACCCCAGGCTGCCATGGCCAGCACCCCAACTGGGGAACCGAGGCTGCAGCCAGGAGCCAGCCCCAGTTGAGGCCATGGCCGGGGACCCTTCCTAGCCACAGCCAGGGGTGTTGGGCAGGCTGCAGCATGCCGGACTTGCATACCTGCCCCGCCCCTGGGCCTGTGTGCTCCACCCTGGGGGCAGGGAGGAGGGCCCGCTCAGGGGCCAGGGGAAGCGCTCGTGGCCCACCCCACTGCCTTCAGCTCACAAGGCAGCGGGGAGAAGGGGGAAGTGTGGCCATGGGGGCTGGGAGCGGGACAACCCGGGGCCCACATAACCGCTGGGCCCAGGGCAATCGCCCCATTCGCCTCCCCACCCCCAAGGACGACCCTGCCTGTAGCCCTGTGCACTCCACCGAGGTCCCAAGGCAGTGGCTTCCTTCTGCAGCCAGGGAGATGGCAAATCAGTGTTCCTCTCTCTCTCTAGCTCCAGGAGGAAACAGTGCCAGTGGAGCACTTTGCTAGGCTATCTGCTACAGACAGGGGGAGGAAAGCACTGATCTCCGATTCCCTTGGCTACAGCAAGGAGCCTGCACCAGTTCTGTAACCCAGTGGTTTTTCAAACTTTTTTTCTCGGGACCCAGTTGAAAAAATCATTTATGCCCACGACCCAACAATGACATCTTTGAGCAATGCATTCCAGGCTTTTGGCGGATGTAACAGCAGGTGCCATGACACAGCATCTGAGCATCTGAGACCCAGGACTGGTCCTGACCCTAAGTTTGAAAACCACTGCTATAACCCACAGAAAGCCACTCTACCTGGGTCCTGAGGCAGGAGTTCCGTTCTGTAGCCAGCAGGAGGGGAGCCGCAGACCACTCTTTAAGCCCCTGCAGGTCACAGGTTGGTTTATAAAATTCCTTAGCAAAGGCAGAGCCCTAGTGGGATGTTCACATATTTCTGAAGTACTGATCTGTGCTGGGGAGTACAGAAGTGAGGGTGAACCTATAATGCTATAAAGAATACGCATGGCCTGAAAAGCAGATCTGAGTAAATTCTCAAATTAGCTACTCTTTTTGCCCCTTTAAAATTGTATTTCTTTACTCTCTTATTCCATTCTTTTCATCATTCTGTACTTTGTCCCTTTATTTTAGTAAAACAGTTTAAACTGTTTTACTTTTAGATGTGCCGCGTATGAGTCTTTCTGGAGGGAAAAAATGTTCTTGGTCTCAGACCCTCTTTGCTAAAGTTAACTTTGAACATTACTGACTTTGCCATTATTGCCCAGTCAATGGGCACCTTTATTAAAATCATCTGTGGAGAAACCCACATCAGATGAGGGTAAACTGGATTCTCTGCTGGTGTAAACTGGACTGCGCTGGTGACTGCAGTGAAGCTATACTGATTTATAGCAGCTGAGCATCTGGCCTAAGACACATAGAAACCAAACTCCTCTTCTCATTCCCAGACACATTCTCACTGGGTGAGGCATGAGGTAAACAGGACGAGTGTGATGGAGTCAGCCTGCGCTGCTGTACTCTGAGCTGTGCTTGCTCTGTTCAGCAGAGAGAGGACTTCAGTTTACAGGGCTGTGAATCTGGCACTCATTTAAAAGCGGAAGAACTAAAGCAATAAAATAAAATTCATCAATTGCTGACAAAATAGAGTTTTCAGTGGTTTTTGTATTGCAGCAAATAGAAACGTTTTCTGGCTTTTGGTGATACATATGAAAATATAGTTTATAAACTGCTATATTCATTTCTTTTGAAGGTGAATATATAAAGGCCCCCAAATTTTGTTACCACAGCGTTAAGTTCGTCCATTGGTGCATCGTGTCCTTCCAGAACAAAGAGCATGGCTGCACTTAAACCTCTGAAAACAAGGAAATGAAGAGTTAAATCATATGCCACCCCTACAACGCAACCTTAACTCTTCCCCTCGCAGCTGGCAATAACCACTGGAAATGAATCAATCAGGTGGAGGGAGAAGGGATGGTGCCACAATCCATAGACATGCAGCTGTTCTCAAAGAATGTGCCCTTATTTGTGTTGTGGGACATAGAGTGGAATTCCAGCGTTGAAATGCATTAATCCAACTGTCTTCGCTGTGTTAGCTGGAGCTGTCTTGGGTGATGAAGGGAGTGGCTCAGGGCTGTTATTATGACAAAAGGCACATCTGTACTTTTTGAAAGCTCAAGTATGCCTCACTTCAGCTCTGACTTCTGCAGGATGTAGCCGCAGAGCTGCACAAGGGTGTCTTCTTGCCCTGGGAAATGTTAGAAGTCCGGTGGCATATAAGACTGTGACCTTCCAGGCTTACTTAGGAATAAGTGAAAACCATGTCTCAGGAGGAGTTTCGCTGTAACAAGGTCATATCCTTAGCAGTAGAGTTCATAGTGAAATACTCACAAAGAGAACGGATGAAAACCACTTTTACAGCCCATTACCACTTTAGATGCATGATCTTGAACACTTGATTATTTTAACATGTACCCAGTAGGCACAAGGCACAGTCTTTTGGGGGTTACATTTAAATGCGTGAAAGAAAGCCAGGGAAAAGAAATCAGCAAAGTCAATAGATTGTTAAATGCATCTGTTGTAAGGATGGGCAAAGCGATAGAGCGGGAAGAGGAAGACTTTTCACTTCTTCCTGCCATCAGTAACTGTGGCAGTAATAAATATTATGGATAGGAGGGTGAGAAAGATTTGGGGAATTTTTTATTTCAAATATTCTGCTGACTAACAGTACACTGGAATAAAGTTGTAAAGCGGGGAGCCGTGTTAGTCTGCTCCAGCAAAACAAACAAGGAGTCCTGTGGCACTTTAAAAGAGTAGCAAATGTATTTATCGCATGAGCGTTTGTGGGAGAAAATCCCATGCTTCACAAGTCTGACGAAGTGGATTTTTCTCTCACGAAAGCTCATGCGATAAATACATTTGTTAGTCTTTAAAAGTGCCACTGGAATAAAGATATGTCAACACTGCAGTTAAACACCCAGTGTTGGCCTCCATCACCTGACTTGGGATTGCAGGGCTGTTTAATTGCAGTGTAGACATTTGGGCTCCAGCTGATGCCCAAACATCAACACTGCAATGTGTATCCCTGCATCCTCAGACCCACAAGCCCATATCAGATGAGCCAGGTTGACTACTGCTGTGTAGAGGTACCTGAAACCCCATGCTTGCCTCTTCTGTTCATATGAGTAATCCATCCTCACCAAGTAATCTTGTTCACCAAGTAGTCTTGTGCCTTTTCAAGTTTTGTGTGAATAAAGATTACTCCTGTGAGGACAGGCAGCAGGATTATGCCTTAGGTATGTTCTTCATATAAAGTCTCCAAAAAGCAAAGACTGAGCTCACTTTGAGTTTGAAACAAATTCCTTCTGATAGCCAAGTACAAAATCAGTTTCAAACTAAAGGCCTGATGCCGTATTCCTAATTCAGGCAAAATTCCCACTGAGGGAGTGAAATCTTGTCCTCATGGGAGTTTTACCATTGACTGCCATGTGACCAGAATTTCATTCAGGGAATTTTTTTCTGAATAAGACTGGAGGAGAGAGAGCTCAGTATAAGTAGTCCTTTAACAAAACAAGTTCAAACACATCACAATAACAAACACTTCATTCATTGCAAAACCATGCTCTGAAACATCCATAGCCTCTGTTAGCCAGTAGCTAGGAATGGGCAAAAGGGGGTGACTCATTTGATGATTAACTGTTCTGTTCATGCCTCTGAAGCACCTGGCACTGGCCACTATTAGAAGACAGGATACTGGGCTAGATGGACCACTGGTCTGATCCAGTATGCCTGTTCTTATGTCTAAAGATCTTCAAATTAAAATAAAATAAACCTTGGAGTGGCATAAATGTAATGCTTTTGTGTGGGAAGATAGAAGTTCTTCCCTGTTGTAACTCCATCAAGCACGCTGGATTGATCCTGGGGATGAAGTTTGCCCAGTAAGATTATTTTTACTTTTAAGCAAATAAATGGAAATTTTTTGACTTATTATATCCTATGTTATTTGGGTAAAAAGTTGTATATATTTTAATTCATCCTTACAATGACCCTATAAATTATAGGTCAGTAAAGTGCTATACAAACAGTTAATGCTAATCATAACATTTCAATCATTTCTATTGACAAAAAAAAAATCAGGGGTGGAAGGAACTCCTTACTTTTTCTGGTGAAGTTTTTTGCACGTTTTTTTCATCGGTGCAATGGGTATATTTATTGTGAACAAAGAGAGGTGAATTCCTGGCTCTGTTGACTCCTTATAAGAGTTTTGCCATTGACTTCAGTGGGGCTAGGATTTAACACAGTGAGGTTAAGGGCTATAGCCATTAGCACTGAGGCTATGTCTACACTTGGCCAAATAAGTCGACTTTGCTAAGTCGACTTAGCATGTCCACACTATAAAATTAGGTTGACTTAAAGTGGACCTTGCCAAATCGACTTAGAGCGTCCACACTGGACACCTAAGTAGACTTGTAGGGGTTAGATGGACCTGGGACTGGTCCATGGTGGCACAGGGGGTACCCCTTTCAAAGTGCCAGGGGGCTCAGCATTTCCCCATTGTACCAGGGTACAATGGGGGCTGAGCAGGACAGGGGCAGGGTACAGGACCGGGGTGGGCAGGGCTGTGTCCTGCCCTGTGGGTGGGCATGCCAGGCTCTGGCTGTGCCAGCCACCCTGGCAGGGAGGGCAGTGGGGGAGCTCTGGGGGCCCTTTAAGTCGACTTAGGGCTAATCTGCGTCTACACTGGCTAAGTCAACTTAATAAAGTCGACTTAGCCAGTAAAGTTGACTTTATACTAGGTTTAATAAAGTCGACTCAAGCAGCAGCTTAAGTCGACTTAAAGAAATTATAGTGTAGACGCAGAGTAAATTAAGTTGACTTAAGCAGGCTTAAGTCGACTTAATTTACAAGTGTAGACACACCCTGAGAGAGGTGATGGAAGAGCCATGCTTAAAACTGGGAAGTATTTGCTGCCTGATCTCATATGGTTTCCTCTTATTTATGATGCCTGTCAGGGAGAAAAAGACATTAAAGTGTCTTAGTCAGGCACTAAAAAGACTAAAATGAAATCTGTGGCCTTGTGCGACTACACAGGTATGCACGTGCGCGCCCACACACACACACGTGCAATTATTTATTACAACGCTACCATTTGCGGCACATCTGCAGGAGTAGTAATACTTCCATAGTGCTTTAGGTGCCTAAATCTCAATGTATGGCCACACCTGAAAAGCTAAGTCAATTCTGTTATGTCGACTTAGAGAGTCTACATTAGAAACTTAAGTTGACTGCCTGTGTCCACACACGCAGGTGCTAGGTCGACGGGGAGCCATGGCTCTGGGAACCATTGCTCCCCAGGACAAGGCAGCCGCAGCTCCCTGCTCCCTGCAAGCCATGGCTCCCTTCTTCCCGGGAGCCACGGCTCCCCTCTCAGCAGGGAACCATGACTCCTTTCTCCCCAGCCCATCCCCCTTAGGTCGACTTAGGGAATTAGGTCAATTTAGGGCATCTACACTGGCTTTAGGTCAATTTAACAGGTCAAATTAAGTGCTAAGTAGACCTAAAGAATGGTAGTTATTCAGTTGACTTAAGGAAGTTCTTAAGTCGACTTAATGAAAGCCAAGTGTGGCTGCAGCATTCTGTAGGTCAACTTAAGCGTCCTTAAGTTGACCTAAGTTGCCAGTGTAGACATACCCATAATGTGTCTTAGAAAAGAAAGCATGTCTCATTATCCTTATTTTACAGATGATGAATCTGAGGTGGTGACCCATAGAGTTCAGCTAACTGGTATTAGAGGCTTTGCCTACCCACTGGGCTTAACTATCTCAGCTACAATCTAATTTTTTTTCACTGCCTTTCCATGTATAGTAAATGTAAGTATTGAATAGCTCTTCAGTCATTCATCATTGTTTCACTATGTATTTTAATGGAACTAAACAGTAAAGTCCATGCATTTGTTTGTCTATTTTTTCCTTTAGTAAGTGTACCAATATCATATAAGGTGCATCATAGCAAAGGGGAAATGACATCTTACACAACATTCAGGAGAGGAAAATAAATTAAAGACCATTCAAAAAATGATTTGCCCTTCCCATGACTTTCATTCTGTAGAGGTAAGTAAAGCGGTTTGGCCAAGATTTTCAAAACTAGATGATAACAGCCTCCTATTCCCATTTTCAGGCACCTAAATAAGTGGTCTGAATGTCAAAAGAGTGAAGTGTCCTAGCTTCCCACTGAAGCCAGGAGTAGCTGTTGGGTGCTCAGTACTTTTGAAAATCAGTCTACTTAGGGCTTGATCATGCATCATTGAGGTAAATAGGAGTAGGATCAGGGTCATAATTTGGTGCCTACATATGGATTTAGGAAGTTGCCTGTAGGCACCTGTTTTGAAAAATGTGGCCTTGTGGTATAATGTCTGGAAAGTTTTAGATTATCTTGTGTGTTGTAGAAGATGTGCATATACAGGATATCCATATGTGATAACAGGATAAACTTTCAGTGCCAAAGAACTATATTCTTTTATATTAAATGGGGAAATATGGTTTATCAGCCTACTATTTTTATTGTTCTGTTCACAATTCTTGTGATGCATCCTGCATACTTGGTAGCTCCAGATGACTTGAACAAGAAAAGGAGAGCTATAAAATCCCTATAAAAACCCTCTGCCTTTAATCATGTGTTTCCTTTTTTCTTTCCTAAGTTCCTGCTTATTGAAGATTTGCTACCATGAAGATACATTTGTTGTTACGCTTTGTTTCTGATATAGTTACAGAACTGTGATACAAGAGGTGATTCAGGTAATGAGGGGTACAATTTAGCTAGATTCACATATATACAAGAAGACTTTAGATTATAAAGTTGTAACTGGGTATTATGAAAGGAGGCATTTAAGTAGTTTTTCATGTGTTGTTTGCTTACATATTTCAAACTGTGACACGATAACTATGAAATACCTCTTCCAGTTATTTGACAGAAGTGAAAGAATCTCTTCCCACTTCCCCTTGCATCCCACAATCTGGCAGCAACATTCTGGCCAACATAAAACAATCACATATACTATTAAATATATCAGGGTGGGCCAAATTTACTGATTCCCTGACACTTCTCCTTCCCACTGGGCAAAAAAGACAGTTACTAACTTTCTGTAGCTGTTGTTTTTCAAGATGTGTTGCTCATGACCATTCTATTCTAGGTGTGTGTGTGCGCACACATACGCAGTCATTGGAGATCTTTTTGCTTTAGTGGTATTGGAAGGGCCATCTCTGGTGCCCAGTGGCGTGCCATGGTATATGATGTGCTGCTGTCCCTACGTCCCCTCAGTTCCTTCTTGCCGTTAACTCCGACAGTGGGGAAGGAGGTGAGGGGATCATGGAATGGACATAAGCAACACATCTCAAAGAACAACAAGTACAGGAGGTTAGTAACTGTCTTTTCTTCTCCAAGTGCTTGCTCATGTGCAGGCCATGCTAGGTGACTTGCAGGCGGTTTCTCTGGAGGCAGGCTCAAGAGTTATGGAAGTGTTGTACACAATACTGTCCTACCAAAGCTGACATCTTCTCTAGCCTGCTGTGTAATGGCATAATGGGAGGTTAAAGTGTGCACCGAAGACCACGTTGCTGCCTTGCAGATATCTGGGCTGGGCACTTGTGCTATGAAGGCTGCATCCTCATCGAGTGAGCTTTTACAATTTCTGGTAAATGCACTTTTCCCTGTTCGTTCCAGAATTTTATGCATGCAGATATCCATGAGAAGATCCTTTGTGAGGAGACCAGAAGGCTTTTCATCCTTTCTGCTACTGCTAATGAACCCAACACGAGCTGTTGCACCTGCACCAAGCAAGTGTATTCTTCTGCATTCAACCATGTCGCATCCACACTGTCAGGTGAAGGGACAACAAAATGGGATGTAGTAGGCAGCTGTGGTCCTGAGACAGCAGGTCCAGCCATAGACACAGTTCCAGTGGGGTCATTGTTGGGAGCTCCAGTAGCATACCAAACCAATGCTGTCTCAGCCAGGCCGGGGCAGTGAGAATCACTTTTGCCCTGTCTTGCCTGGTCATCAACAGGACTCTGTGGACAAGTGGTATTTATTTTCCTCCAGTTCTGTAAGTTCTCCATCTTCAAAGCATCTGACGAAGTGGGATTTTCTTCCACGAAAGCTCATGCAATAAATAAATTTGTTAGTCTTTAAAACTCCTTATTTGTTTTGCTAGAGTTGACTGACATGGTTACCCCTTTGGAACTTGTTAACCTTATGCAGTTCAGGATACTGTGCTTTCGCCGCCAACCAAAAAATAAACAAAGTTTTTAAAATACGTACAGTACAGTTAGGTTAGTGGCTAAAGCAGGTAACAAAGTCAAGAAATTCTGTGTTCTGTTCCTGGCTTTGCCACATTGGGCCAGAGGCACAAAAGTAATTTAGGTTTCTACCTCCCACTGAAAGCGATGGGAATTAGGTGCCTAAACATCTGTCACCAAGGGCAACTTACTTAAAAAGTGCCCTGCAAAGAAAATAATAAAATTGGGTTTGAACCTTTTTTTCTTCTTTACTATGCAAAAAGATCTGAAGTCTGGACTTTTTTAAGTCTCTCCACACCTTTTAAAAATAATAAAACATTCAGGTTTTGTCCATTCTATTTTCCTTTCAATTGCAATGCAAGGATGGAGGATAAATTAGATTATAATGTCACATGCCCTAAAAAATTGAAACACCTATCTGGCCGAGTAAATTATTTTAATGTGGACTTTAAAAACTAAACAGAAGAAAATAGGTTTTAAATGCCTATGCAACTGCAACTCAAATGGCTAATAAACTATAGGAAAGAAAATAGGTTTTTAATAAATGTTCAAATTAATGGCTGTAAAAGTTCCCAGTCCATTTTTCTAGTTGCTTTAAGGACCCCAACAGAAAAATAAGATGACATTCTGACTCTGATGCACAGCACTTTACATTTGAAACGCATATAGGGTGCGTCTACACTTGTAAATTAAGTCGACTTAAGCTTGCTTAAGTCGACTTAATTTACCCTGCGTCTACACTACAGTTTCCTTAAGTCGATTTAAGGAAAATAAAATCGACAATGAAAATTAAGTCGACTTTATTAAACCTCATTTTAATTCGACTTAAGCCTAAAGTCAATGTTTTAAAGTCGACTTAGGCCAGTGTAGACCTGGAATAGCCCTAAGTTGACTTAGGGCTACTCCAGGACTCCACCACTGCCCTCCCTGCCGGGGGGGGGGGGCACAGGGGAGCCTGGCATGCCCCCCACAGAGCAGGGCAGAGCCCTGCCCACCCTGTCCCAATGCCGTGCCAGGGTCCCTGTCCCCCTTTGCCCCATTGTACCCATGTACAATGGGACAAAGGCTGAGACCCCTGGCACTGGGCAGGGGGTGCCCCCCCTTGCCCCCGTGGACCTGCCCTAGGTCCCCCTAGCACCTAGAAGTCGACCTAGGCGTCCAGTGTGGATGCTCTAGGTCGACTTTGTAAGTTCCTCCCAAAGTCGACTTTAAATTTAGGTGTAGAGATGCTAAGTCGACTTCACTAAGTCGACTTAGCTACAGTTGACCTAAATTTTCAAGTGTAGACATAGCCATAGGGACCATCACTAGAAGAAGAAGAAGATGATATTCTGGCTAAGGTAGACACAAACAGAAACAAACCCTCCCATTTTTCATAGGTTGTCTTTATACATCATCAAGAAACAAAACAAAGGGACAAATACTTTTCACTTGCAGGTCACTTTAACCGTCTGCATCTCAGTTTCCCACTCTATAGATTAGTGATAATGTATACAATTTCCAGAAGCCCTTCATTCACTTCAAAATTAGGTTCTTGTGTTATGTACCCACTTTTGAAAATTGTACCCTCTAATCCAACGATACTCAGACCTCAGGAGCCAAAATAGTGATCAGCATTACCCAAAAGAGTCACAACAGTGTGAATTCATTGTTTCATTTATTATGGTTACACACACACACACACACACACACACACACACACACACACACAGGAATTTTTACAGCAAAATGCCTGACCATGTATTGTTATTTTATCAACTACAATTGGTTAATAACATAGTAAAAGCATACCGATTGGTTAATAACTTAGAATGGTTAATAATTGTTAACTCACACAGTGGTTTAGTCTATCCCACAAAGAGCCACTGGAGACCCATTAAAGGGCTACTTGTAGCTCATGAGCCACTGTCTGAGTGTCATTTCTCTAATGTTTACCTACTTTTGAGCTTTAAAAGCTTTATAAAGACTTTGAAACCCTCAAAAGCCAATAATGGGGAACAGTTATGTGAAACTACAGTTTAAAAATTTTTAATTCTCCAGCATCAAAATTCATCTTTCAAAAGAAAAAGCCAACTCTCCTTCATTAGAACTGTTATCAGCAAAGCTTATCCAAAGGCAAAGAAATGCTGCAGCCAAACAGTCTGCTTTGCTGAGCATATATGGTTCTTCGTTGACTTCAACAGGCCATCAGAATGTGCTTAAAGTTAAGCACTTGCTTTACTGCTTTGCTGCATAAAGGTGGATTTAAGCATGTGCTTAGATGAACTGGGGGTTGTGGAGAGGGGTGTTTCTAAGGATCCAATCCTGCAATGAATTGTGCAGGTGCTTAATTTTAAGTTCAGTGGGGCTACCCAGAATACAGAAAGTTAAGAACATGCATAAATCATTGTGGGATGTAGGCCTAAGTTTGGAGAACTATACTGGAAAAACCCCACATTTATTGGATATATTCTTTTTTTCTCCTATGAAATGACACATAAGCTTCACAGTGTGTGTTACTATTTAGAGCAAGGATTCTAAGTAATTTTTTAAAGAGTTAAAAGCAAAAATCATAATAAAAATGACAAAGTCTGTATCTTTTATCGGTATTGTTACCAAAAATTTCCCCATTAAAAAATTGCCAAAAACATTTTCATTTCTGGGAAACTTCACAGACGAGTCTGGGGCCAACTCTTGTGTCTTTATATTTCCAACTGCTCTGTTTTACTTCTCCTGTTTCCCTGTCAAAAATTGCCCTTCTAGTTTAGCTAAGGATGATGAGAAGTTTACTACTTGAGCTTTTCCCTTATTTCAGTATCTTGAATTGTAATTAGCATTTTCCAGTTCTCATATTTTATTCCCCAAATGCAGTCCCTTATATGGAGCTGCTTAAAGTAATGAAAGAGCTGTCGTTGCATTCTCCACAAACAACTATGTTGTCTGTTCATTCCCTTTCAATTGCTTTCATCCCCACTCTAGTGAAATGAAATTACACAAATTACATGCCCCTAAAAATACCTGCAAAACTGTAAAGCCACTTGATACTAAACCAGCTTTCACATAGGTGTATGCAATGAATCAGTGATCAAACATTTTGGGGGTTTGGATGCACTTTTTAAAAGTTTAAGAGCAGGGCCAAATCAAGGTCCGGGGTGGCCAGGGGGTGCCCACCCTTGTGGGTCCCCTCCCCATTGCCCCGTGCTGGGGTGCCGGGGTCAGGGGCTCTGGGGCCTCACTGGTGCTGTGTAGGAAGTTGGGAGTGGGGCTGGCTAGGCTACTGCTGGCCAGCGGCGTGGGAGGGCAGGCCATGCTGCTGAGGGGAGGGGAGGAGTAGGGGAGCCACAGTCTGGCACTACTGGAGGGGGCCATAGAGGAAGACTTTGGCCATGCTGTTGGGCGGGGCCAAGCAGGCGGGCCACAGGCCACACAACTGTGAAGACCCATGAGCTGTGCTGCTGGGGGGCGGGGGGCACGTTGCAGGCCGGCATTGCTGTTGAAGGCTGGGGGGGGAAGCCACAGGTTGCAGCACTCCTGCCCTGCCCCCCCGAGCTAGCTGGTGAGCAGTCCAGCCAGCAGAGGGGCTGGGCAGGCAGCCTGAAGATGACCGTAGCAATTTGCCACTCAGGCTGGCCAAGCCAGATTCTTTGGTGGGGGGGCCACAGGGCCCCCCCTTTAGGCCAGGGCCAAGGGCTGCAGGCCCTAAAGCCCCTGCCTTAATCCAGACCTGTTTAAGAGTGTAAATTTTTTTTTCCAGGAAGTCTTAGTGTTCAGAAGATGTAAGTGAAGAAGTCAGCCCGCAAGTGACCAAATCAAAATCACACTTCAGATCAGACTGCAGTGGGTCTTTTTGGTTTGTAACCAGATAGAACCAGGAACACTTGTACAGAAAGTATTAGTTCTTGACGAGGTTTCAAAGTGGACATATGAATTTCCAACCCCCATCCCAAAAAAAACCCACCCCAACTTTTCTCTTTTAAAAAAAATATTACAGGATAGTTAGAAGAAATACTTCGGAGTCAGCCGAGATGAATTCTATCCAGCCAAATTTAAAAAAGAAATCATAGCTTCTTTCTGCCCCTCTCCCCATCTAATGGAAGGGGACAAGGGAGGTGAGATGGTATATTTTCCTGCATTTAGGGGGAGTTCACACCTTTCATATGGTAAGCTCTTTGGCACAGAACTTGGGCCTTCCTTGGCTGTGTTTTTATATCCAAATAGCCAAGTTAACGTAAAATCCCAAGGGAGACAAGGCAGCGTAATTTTTATCTCAATGTATATAGTAATGTATGTAGTATGTATATAGTAAATCGGTTCAGATTTCAGATGTGGGGAGGAAGAAAGTGAGAGGTGGGGTCGGGGGCAGGTGAGTGGGTGGAGACTATCTTCTTTTTCATATTTTGCCATGAAGACAAATCCCTTCCATATCTGGAAAATATTGTGTGTATTATTGGGAGGTTACCTGAAACAAACAATAAATGGCTATTGTCATAATTCCCCTTATGGGATTGTGTAAACCATCCCTGCTGTTTCCCCTAGTTTCCCCTAGGGAAGGCAGCTCCATAGCTGACCCAGGCCCCACACCAGATTTTGCAGCATAGGCCTCAATGAGCTGATCGGAGTTAATGCCTTCAGTAAGGTCACTTTCATTGTGTAGTAAACACAGATCTGACAGGCGCTTTCAACACATTGTGGATCACATCCAGTTTTGTATACATTGCATGGCAAAAAAAAAAAAGTTGTCCAAAAAAAGTAGTAAAAAAAAACGTATGGGTGTTATAATTAACAAATACGGGAGGGGTAAAATTAAAGATGGCTCAAATCTAGTGTATAGCTGTCAGAATTTTAAAAAGTAAACACCAAACGTCAATAAAATTCAATAAAATTTAGCCCCCCTAAAAATATTAAAAAGCAAAAGGAACTAAAAAATAAAATTACTTACTAGAAGTAGTTGGATGTACAACACAGACATTACACAGAGATACAACTGCTTGATAAGGGGATGCAGCATTATATCACAGGACAAGCAATGCCCCAGAAGGGAAAAAGCAGGTCTTAAAAAACTGTAACCATAAATTTGGTTAAAAAAAATAAAAACAAACAACAACAACAAAATCCATCACAGTATTTGTAACAGCCGATGTAAACCTAACTGATAACCTGAAACTTCCAAAGCTGGGATTGGCTGCCTGTAAGGATAATGATCACCTATTTTAGACCAATGGGCTGCTATTGTTTTGGATCTATTGGTATCACAGAGAGCTTGCTCCTGCCTCTTGCCTCTTCAGCAAGCTGCAGGCAGAGAGAGCAAGGAAAAATGCTTTCATAGGCCATGACTAATGCTTTCCCAGCAGGAAGGGAGGCAAAGAAAGATTTTTGGGAGCTTTGGGAAAGATTGGGGGGGGAGCTATGCCTTCCCCCCACCTATAATAAAATCCGCCCATGGACACAGCTGCACAGCATCAGCTGCACCTCGGTATTGACTTTGGTGAAGACACTCTATGCCCATGGGAGCACACTCTCCCATTTGGCATAATTACTCCACCTCTGTAAGAGGTGGTATCTATGTCAGCAGGAGACATAGCAGCGTAGCTCTGTTCATGCCAGTGCTTAGCTCGGTGGGACTTGCATCGAGGGAGGAGAGAGAAGTAACTGTTTCTGACACCCTTGAGCCATGTAAATCATATTGACATAAACAGCAGTGTAGATCGGCCCTGGGACTCTCACCCTAATAGGCTCAAAACCTGTCTCTTTCACCAACTGAAGTTGGGTCAGTAAAAGATATTACCTCACCCATCTTGGCTGTCTCATGTGCTGGGATCAACGTGGGCATAACAACATTGCAAATAATTGTCATTTGTTCAGGGCACAAATATAGATGAAAAGCAGATAATATTTATACATTTAAATTCAAGATTTGGTGGTTTGTAAGTGAGTGACAGCCGTTAGGGAAGGACAGCTCATTGAGGCCATTAACAAACAGCACATTACTTTTTCTTCTTTGTGCTTTCTCCTTTGCCTCAGTCGTTTTACAATGAAATCAAGCCACTGACTCCCGCCCTTGTTTTTCTTGGAGAGGATAGTAGGATTAAGAAATATTCCAATTAAATGTAGAAGACACCCATTTCATATCCACGTATTGGAATAAGAATTTGATTCTATGAGTTTAGTGACAATAACTCTGATCTTTGCAGTAGGAAAGAGATGATTCAGATCTCCCTGGCTGGGAGAACAAGGCTTATTTAGTCTGCAGAAGAGACGAGTGATGGAGGATTTGATAGCTGCCTTTAACTACCTGAAAGTGGGTGCCAGGGAGGATGGAACTAGGCTGTTTTCAGTGGTAATAGATGACAGAACTAGGAGCAGTGGTCTCAAGTTGTGGAGGGGGAGATGTAGAGTGGCTATTAAGAAAAACTTTTTCACTAGGAGGGTGGTGAAGCACTGGAATGGGCTGCCTAGGGAGCTGGTGGAATCTCCATTCTCAGATGTTTTTAAGGCCTGCCTTGACAAAGCCTGGCAGGAATGATGACAGTTAGAGTTGCTCCTGCTTTGAGCAAGGGGTTGGATTAGATGACTTCCTGTGGTCCTTTCCAACCCTAATCTTCTATGATTCCTGAATCTCTCAACACGAGAACCAGCCCAATCCCTATATTTCCTACCCCTACACCCCCTCCTTTCTCTCCCACCCCCATCTCCACCCAAGAAAACAGAAAATGGATGAAATAATAGCCAGGCAAATATTCTAAGCCCCTTCAGTTCCAATTGCTAATGCTGCTGCCATGGCATTCACAATCATTTAAGATTTGTAATGCTGCCATGTGTTGAACACATGGCTAGCAGATATTCCTAGTGTCAGGAATCAGTCATTGGAAAGCGGTTAGCATCATAAATAAAGCAAACATGATCGGATACTACATACTTCCTCCTCATGGTGAATTAGGATGATGCACTGGAATTCAACCCCATTCTTCAACTAATGGCAGGAAGCTTGAATGTGGGAGACCTGATACTGTACATATCTGGAGAATGATTTACTTAACTTTTTCACTGTCTGCAGAGAAACAAGTCTGTTTCAGATGCATGTGTTTGGGCAGTAACCCCAAGTTAGCCAGACATATTCCTGGGTACACAGAGGATGCGGGTCTTGACGGTAGCAACCCCAAGCCCCTTATTCTATTGTAGAGCATTTTCCTTTCAAAATTTGCCTTTCCATCATTCTCTGTCAATGGATTAGGTTAGAATGCCAGGGAAGCTTGTCAGCAGCAGCACAGACTGGATTCCATCTTTGATCATGGGAGGGTCATTCGGTCAACCAGGGTTTAGAGGACTAGAGACTCATGCCTGCCTAAATGGGGGGAAGGGTTTGGCGGGGAAGATGACCAGCGTGGGGGCAGGGAATAGCCACTGGTTCCTACTGAGTGAAATGGAAACTTTTCCTAAGGGTCTTTCTTCCTTGCTGGAGCAGCTCCTCAGCTGAATAGAGTTGTTGATATTATCAAGAATGCTACAACACTATTTATAGTAGCTAAGGATTGTATTGGAGGGTTTTTCCCTATCAGAGATTCATAGGGATGGAACGGACCTCAGGATATCATCTAGTCCAGTCCCCTGCACTGAGGCAAGATGAAGTATAAGTGACCATCCCTGACAGGTGTTTAACTTGTTCTTAAAAACATCCAGTGACAGGGATGACACAAACTCTTTTGGAACCCTGTTCCAGTGCTTAAGCACCCTGATGTTTACATTTAAAGGGGAACAGGAGTGCTTTAATTAATTTCTTTAAAAAAACCACCACTGAGCTTCTAAATCATTAATAAAATTTCTGTGTGTAGATTTTAAAATGATAAATACTTACTAACAGTGAATTGTAAGGCTGCTTCCCTTAATTTGCAGTGGGGAGTTGCAATGTAGCTCCTAGAGGAAGTGTGGAAACCTAAACAGAATTCTTGCTAGGTAAATAAAGGAGGAACAAATTTCCAGTTATTTTGCTTAAAAATGTCTTTGTTCATTTTAAAAGTGCACGTGCATGCAAACACACACACAGAATGTGGGACTTGGGCATTTGTGCAGGTTTTTTACTTATTATGATTTTAAAGCACTTCAGTTCCCCTTCAAGAGTTTTCCTTCCCTTTCACTTTGTACAGACTATGTCGTGTGTCTAATTTCAGAGCGAGACACTGTCAGACCCTACTGCTTTATGGGCAACAAGAGTCACCCTGCACAGAAGAGGGAGTAGATCCAGAGGGACCTGAAAGCCTGAATGTGCTGCAGTAGTTACTAGAACAGTCATTTTAAGAGTATGAAGTTCCTGGGTCTCTCTCCCTCTCCTACAGTCAGTTTACATGGATCAATATTGGAGCATTCTGCATACCATGATTTTTGTTAGTGGCTGTGCCCTGTATATCTATCTGGTTCTTTTCACACAACATATTGTAAATTCGCCTGCACTTGGGAACCTTATATGAATCTAAACTCTTTGGCTATGTCTACACTGGCAAGTTAGTTCGAATTAAGGAAGCTTAATTCGAACTAACTTAAGCCTTGGCTACACTAGGCTTTCATTAGTTTGAATTAAGGGCTTCCTTAATTCGAACTAACAAATTCACTTATACTTTTCGAAGTAAGGGTTAATTCAAACTAGTTAGTTCGAATTAACACAATGTGGCCATGTTAGTTCGAACTAAGTGCTTAGTTCGAACTAACCGGCACATTGAGCTCAATGCAATTGACTAATTCGAACTAAGCAAGTGCCATGCTAAAATTAAAATTAACTAATTCGAACTAACTTTGGTAAGTGTAGACATAGCCTTTGGCTTGTTCACCCCCAAAAAATCCAGAGACCTGATCTCTGATCTCTTAGAACAGTATAAATCAGGAATAATGCCACCAAAATCAATAGATTACACTGATTACATTGTAATTACAATTACAATTATAATTACAATTACAATTATAGCATTGTAAATGAGATCAGACTCACAGCCACCATCTTAAAACTAGAGCTAAGCAGAGAACAATTCCATTTCAAATTTGTTTCTGCTCCACATTGAGCAACACCTGTTAGCTGCAAAACCGTTAAAACCAAAACATTTCAAATGTGTTTTGTGAAAATGGTGTGGCTGGCCAGAGTACTGAACTTGGATTTGGGAGACCCAGCTACATAGCCCTGCTCTGGCTGATTCATCACAGAATTTTAAAGCCCAAGTGTCTCCAAATCAGGCAAAACCAGGAAATGAAGCTGGGTATTTAACATCAATGCCCTAATAACCCAGCTATAATCTCTGTCTTCCTGGCTCTCTTCTTACCACTCCTCATCATTCACACACCCAAAAACCTTCTTATTGAAAGTAGGGTTGTAGGTAGAGTTATATGTCTCAGTAAACAGCTTCAATGAAACATTTGTTTCAGAAAAAAATGTTCTGATTAGATCTGCTTAAAACCCTCCTGGATCTCTTCTCATGCTGCCACACTTATTTGTTTAAAGGTCCCTTATTGCGTATTGAATAAGATTGTCAAAAGGGTCTCTGTTTAGATAAACACGAATGGACCAGTATAAAATAAATCATATCAGCTAACTCATTACCCATTCTTATACTATTAAATTTGCTTTGCAGATTAGCATCTTTATATTCTTTACTATTGATTTGATTAAACAAGTATAATAATATTAAAATGACAAATACACCATTGTTTATATATAAACACACACACAGGACAGTGTGTCATAAGTCAGCTGGTTAACAACACTTTAAATGTTAGAGTAGATTCTTAGATATTGTTACCTGACAAAGCTTTCATTGAAATGCAACACACTTTATTTTTGTACAGCTTCTTGCATACAAACTTGTCTTAAAAGATTTAAGACCCTTGAACTTTCTAAAATACTTAACCATGTAAAGCTTTTAATTCTAAAGAGTTGAAATACAAACTGTAGCAATATAAAGAGGTGATTTAGTTCTAAGGTATCATAAATACTCTAATACACTACTAATTACTCCTTTGAGACAATGCACGTTCTTTTAAATATCACTTCTGTCACTGAAACAACTTTCTTAATACAGATTTTTTTTTTTTAGGAAACTCATGCACTTCCCAAAACAAAACCAAAATTCAACTACTGTTGATTGATGCTCTGTATAACTAGATTAATATATCTGAACAATGTGCACAATTAACTGAAAAAATATGGGGTGTGAATTTTTCCTGATTGCCTCTATAAAAATAGAATTATGGCATGTCTGGGGAAAAAGAGATTGAGGGGTCCTAATGTATAACTACAATTCCTTTTGGATCTTTGGTCTCTTTTGATTGTGAAAGGACCTGCCTATCCCATTTCAGAAAGGCATGTCATACAGCGAGTAGAAGATAGAATTGTTAATCCTGTTATCAAGAATACAAAAGCCACAGGTTAAAGTTACTCAATAGTTTTTGAGAGTTTCCTAATTTCAAGTACAGTCAAGGGGGCTTAATTGAATCAGCAGATTGCCATGATTTTAAGTTAATTTAGCAGACAATTTCTTTAAGGAAAGTGTACTACTTTGTGGCAATATAACATTTTATAAATTTTTAAAGGGCAAAAGTCCTCAAAGTCTAGAAGTTGTTTTCCCATCTCCATGCAGATCTATGAATGAGAGATGTTCAACTTCCCAGGCCCTAGTGAGGTTTCAAACAGTTATCAGGCAGTACTTTAGTAGTAATCTAGTTGGTTTGCAGTGCCTAATTATTTTGATGCTATTAAGCAAACCACTCACTCCCACCCTTCTCTATATAAACTATGCATTTACCAAATACAAATAATATAGAACAGCATATGAAAGGAAATAAGAGTTTGAAAAATAAGACACTTCAGTGGTTGAGTCTTTAATCTGGCAAGTCATTAAATGGCTTCCCTTATAAAGGTAGAGCCTGTAGAACCATTTTCTCTAGCAGTGTAGTGAATGTTGGGGGTGTCTAAAGAAAATCTCTTCCAGCCCTATTGGACCTAATGGTGTGGAAAGGCCTCAACCAGCTAGAATTCTGTTTGTCAGAGTTGTAGCCATGTTGGTCCCAAAATATTAGAGAGACAATGCAGGTGAGGGAATAGCTTTTATTGGACCAACTTC
This sequence comes from Pelusios castaneus, assembly GCA_007922175.1. Lineage (NCBI taxonomy): Eukaryota > Metazoa > Chordata > Testudines > Pelomedusidae > Pelusios > Pelusios castaneus. Next base: position 7,285,146 of record ML685764.1, read on the forward strand.
AGTTGGTGACAGAGATAAGCTTTTGACCTACAAAGAACTCTTCTTCAGGTTTGGGTAGCTCAAAAGCATGCCTCTTTCACCAACAGATGTTGGTGCAATAAAAGCTCACACACCTTGCCTCACTATAATTCTGCCTGTCAGCAGCAGCAAGTAGCACATATCTAGTTTAATGATCTATTTTCTGTACCTTGGACCAGTGAAATCAATGGAAGGTTCTGCTCTTAAAACTGATGGCATGACACAGAGCGTTTGGTTTCTATTTTAGAGTCAACCTATGATCACAAATCATTTCTTCGTACTCTAGGTCTGAATGGAGAATAAGAAGGAAAACAGGTTGAAGGATCCAGTAAGCTTGATAAGGAGGAGGTATGGATCTGACCATGTGAAAACCAGATTACTATCATCTTCGGAGGAAGTGGGAGTTGAGGGTGTTCAGCATAATGCAGCAAGCTTTTGTCATCTTGCCAGAGCCAATTACAAATATCAACCTACAACATACTCCCTTCAGCTTAAAGCTTCTGTTCTTACATTCTTTGTAAGAGAGAAAAGAAGAGATTGTGAAGCAACTCATGATGAATTTAGAAGGCAAAGCAAATTCTAGAGTTTTTCAATCTGCTTGCAAACAGTCTGAGAGAGGCAAGAATCGGTGAATAATGAAGTCCAAATTCACTTCAGTCCAGTTTTTGGAAATGTGATGAACTTGCATCTAACCTCAAGTAGAATTTCAGCTCCTATGGGTCTTTGTACCTATTTTATTCAGTCTAGCCTAGGTAGTTAGTTTTATTAATTTCTTTTTGGGAGGGGAGGTTTCTTTTTGTCTTACAGATTGAGGTTCATAAATATATGGTGAGACCATTTTCCATATCCTCTAGGCCATTTGATATGGTTCGGTTGGGAAGCAACACCAGACACCTTCTAGAAGTAACAAAATTTGACCTGATGACCCCTTCCCAGTACCTCTGACTGTAAAGTGTGCATCAGTTGGTTGATTTAGGAGGCAAGCAGTGTCCTCTACTGTCCCCAGTGTGACAAGAGCTTCTGAAGTGAGCTACCCTGCTGCAACTTCAAAACCAGTGGTGGAACACCAAGACTGGCTGGAATATGCTGCTATGCAGGGACAACAGGTTTGTACCTTGCTTCTTGCAGGGGCGTATTAAATATACATGGAAGAGATGGCGATCCCTTTTCATCTTTCTTTTCCTTTTGTGGCAAAGCAAGTAATTTGCATAGCCTGATACAGAGGTTAGTGGACAATGAAACTGCACTTACTGCCAGAGTACTGGTAAAATTGTAGGCCCAGGGTGAGGCTTATGGATCAGCCTCTGGCTAGAAGTCTCAAGTTGTCCTGATTTTTATAAGTTCAACCCTTTGTTAATGGAGGTGGTCCCATGTATTGGTACGTAGACTAGCAGGACAGGACACCTTATATCCAAAAAAAAAAAAAAAAGAAAAGGAGATCCTCCCATTTACAAATAGGCTGAATCTGACCCGAGATCTTTGTTATTATATGCAAATGTTATCTTCCTAACTCAGGGCATTCCATAGAAGCATGAATTGGGCCTCTTTTTAAATATACAAATGTGATAGCCACTCAGGGGGAAAAAGTTGATTTCATAATCTGCAAACTAGAGAAGTACCAGTAGGTAGCCAAAGTGGGTGTGTATGTCTGGGAAGGATGAGATAGTGAAATGATAAAAACTGATCAGGAAAAATACATCAGTGTGTAGACTTAAATGACAGTTTTCTAGTTAGCATGGCAATAACTAAGGCAGATTATCCTACCAAATACTGGGGAAATGTCAGTCTGTAAACACTGTAGATTGCTTGAATATTTATTAAAATAGACAAAAGCTAAAAGTATCGGATGAAATAATATTTATCATTACTGTAGTTTGTTAAATAACAGTATTTATGAACAAAAAATAAAACTAATCATGTGTCAAACATGGCAAAATAGAAGTGTAAACACTGGAATTAAACTGGGTGTTTTTAATATTATCTTCCTCTTTGCAAGAGGCTATTGAATGCTATTTAACTCACATTAGCTATTAAAATGACTAATATTTTTTAAATTCTCTCCATGACTAAAACAAAAACAACAAAAAGGTCCTATTACCATAATTTAACAGAAAGCAGAACCATATTTTCATTATCCAGGAGAACAATGTTATAAATACAGCTGTTTTTCATCCACAATTATATAAATAATAAACATGCTGTCATTCGTAAGGATTTTAATAGCTGATTATATGTAAGCAATATTATGATCTAGTAGAGGGTGGCATGAGTTTTCATCATTCATTTTTATCGTACTTATTCGGTGCCCTTGTCTTCATCTGAAAAATGAGGAACAGACTTCTTTGCTACAACATTGTCCAGTCTCTGGCCTTGCAGATATGGGTTCACACTCTGGGAAAAAAAATGCTTTTTAATTAAAAGACACTGATTAGGAATGGGAAAATTGTAACTAGCAATAACAAATATATAAAATAGTTTGTTGATCTGAGCGTCAAATGCACACTGATAGGTTGTTTCCCCAATGATCTGTCAGTCAAGTAGACATGTCAATATCATTACTTTTGGAATGTCTGGACCCTCCATGTGACTATTATAGTGTATTTGTCACTGATCTGGTGATTCCAGTCCAGCATAGCCTAGTTCTTCTCTATGGAAAGTAAGAACTCTAAGCCTCTACCAGACCAGATCAGTAATATACTATAAGTTTAATATCAAAACAGGAAAACAAATCAAATTAACTCAATGGATTACTCACATGCAGTGTTTACAAATCAAGATCCTGATTTTATAATATTTAGTAAAATTAGGATATAATATAGTTCCATCATGCAGCTTTATGAGTCTTTGAGGGGAGATGCTGATGCAAAGCTTATTTAGAAAGAATTCACTGACTTGCAAATATTAAAATTCATACTCTGGTTGCTAATTTTCTTCTCAGTGCATGAAGAACAAATAACTCCAAGGGAAAGATTTTAATAATTATAAATCAATCTTTTTTGCCTCTGAAATAAGCTTAATGCAAAACTAATCCATTCAACTAAAAGTATAAAGGCTTTATGCTTTCCCTGCAGTACTTCAAGGTGGAGAAATAAATTAGAGGATTGACTAGAAACTTTAATACAATTTAAATAAAATACTTTTCTTCTCTCCTCAGTGCAGTGGAAAAGGGGGATTGTCAGGGAACTGGTACTATTATCCTCGTTGTATGGATGGGAAAGTCAGGCATAGAAAGGTTAAATGACTTGCCTAAGGTCACATGGGAAGGCTGTAGCAGAGTAGAAAACTGAATTCTGGTCTCCCAAATTCCAGGCTTGTGCCATAGCCACTGAATCATCTTTACACACACACAAAGTCAAGCAGCATGCAAACAGAGAACATCTTTGTTTTTGATGTAACTTTACCTTACAGTTCAGCGCTACTATGTAAAAAGAGACAATATATCTGCTCCCAGAGATACATCTGCTTATTTTACTGACTTTCACTAAGTTGATACTTTTTCTTTTTCTACTGGCACTGCAAAACCAACACACATCTGGGAGAGCGAGGTGGATTCTCTTCTGGATTGTGTAGTAATAATCAGAATTGATTATTAAATGCTGATTTTGGAATGTTTATTGTTGGCAATGTGTGAATCAAAAAGAAATCAACTTGACTTCTGCCTTCCTGGTTCAGATTGCAGGGTACGAGGGTAGAAAAACAATCTTTACTTTGTGCTTCAATTATTCCAAACCAAAAGCACTCATTTTATAATAAATATGGAACTCCTTATGCCATACTTTACAAGGTCACTTTTTAGTGTGGAACTGCACTTAAAATGTCAAAGTTCTATTTTGTTCTTACAGAGACATGCAACAGCAGCAAAGTCGAATGATAAATACTTTTTCTGAGACAGGAGCAGTGAGAGAGCAGGGGCTAGTGAGTGGAGGGTGCAAAAATTCTCCGTGACGACTGGACATCTTTGTGTTAAGTCATCAGGAGGAGACCCCATCCAGTTGTGTTTGTGACACAGATGGATGCAGCATAATGGTCTTAATTCTCCTCTCACATGGGGATAAATTAGTAGTAGTTTCATTGAAACTAATGGAGCAACACCAATTATGAGATTAAATTCTGCTGTGATTTAAACCCTTACAGCATGTTGATGCAGGCATCTGTGAGCAGAATTCTTTTATACAGGGATCTAGCATTAGTAGTGGATTTTACACCTATCTGTTATGGGGAATTAATTTTTAAAAATTCAGTTTGAAAGAGAATCTATCCGTGTTATTCAAAATCACTTTTTATGTAAAATAAGAGCTATTGAAAAAGTCAGTTAATATAATTCTGAGATTTTACATGAAAGCTTTGCACTTAAATACATCTTCTGAATGCAATGCAGCTGGCCATGACAGAATAATAAAATTTAGGATCAGTGGACTTTTATGGAACCAGACACTGTGGCTTATCACAGAAACGTCCTGCTTCAAGTAATATTCAAAGTTATAATACAGATGTATTGGACCAATTTTTAATTTCAGCAATGTGATTTTATCTTTTAAACCTTCAACAGCTCTGTACAGAAAAAATAATTTAAAATAAAAACCAAGCTGAAAATTACCCTTTTTCTTCTTTTTGGTCCACCCTTCATCTTCTCGAAGAGTAAGTTCTTATTCTACATAAAACACACGAGAGAGAGAGAGAGAGAGACAGAGAGAGAGAGAGGAAAAAAAATCTGGTTAACTCTTTTTAAAGCAAGACTGTCATTTAAATATTAGCATATGAACATTTTGGAAACCAGTTTAGATCAGAAAGCCATGTTATTGGAAAGATAAACCACAAGGAAAGATTTAGATTACTGCTCTTATTACTACAATATTTTGCAATTATTCAGGGACAGTCAGTGTCATCAACAATTATAAAAACTGGCATATTAGGTAGTCTGAAATGCTATACTGTGCTGTAATTTTATTTGTGCACAGGATATAAAATGCTTCAGTGAGTGAGGAAATTATCATTATGAAAAAAAATACAAGGAAGCTGGGATACCAGTTTATTGTAGCTCTCTTTTTTTTTCTTTTGAGATGATAATTATACCTGTTCAATATTTTTTCTTTGTATATGCTTTTCAGACATCTTTTTTAAAAAGCACTATTCTAGTCACATCTAGTCACATCTAATTCTGCATATTTACTATTCTCTATGCAAAGTTCTACTGAAATTCTTTTAGTGCCCAATCCTTCCTTTGTTTAAGTAGTACCCCCAATAAAGTTTCTAAAAACCATTTGGTCTATAACATTTTTAATAGAGTGAACCTTTTAAAATCTGCCAAAAATCTCTTGGCAGAAAGGAAAGTTATGATGAGGAAAAAAAATATGACTTTGTGACCACAGTTTGTATAAGTGTTTCCACATATTGCTATATTTCATACAAGTAGTGAACTCAAATAAGGTCTGGAATATCAGACACATGCTCAACAGATTTTGTTCCAATTCTGATTATACTGTAGAAAAAGAAAAAAAAAAGAAGCAACCTGAAAATACAATGAGAGAAAAAATTACATTTTTAAAGGCAAACACTATATAAACAATGCCATTAATTCTGCTATAAACAACTGACCTAACATTGATCATATAAATAAAGACAGAGAGACAAATTCACAAAACATTTCTACCCTCTGTGCAGCTTTGTTTTGTGAAAAACAAACATGTTAAAGAGTCACAATGGCATCTGCCAAAACTGTCTGTTTTGTACTTTTCATGTCCATTAAACTCCAAATTCACAAGGCACATCTCTTGCCCAACCTCAACTATTTCATCTGGAGTGTGCCAGAACGGCAAAGGAACAGAGAGGAAATTAGCCAAAGAGAGACATTCTTGGCTAAAATCAATTTTGCAGACTCACTTGGGGAAAACTTCAATTTAACATTTTAAAAATGGCTGATGTGTAAATTATTCCCAGTAGGAATTAGCACATCATTTGCAGTTTATCTTCATACACCATTTGACCTTATACTTTTCATTAAGGGAGAAAAAAATGTTTTTGTAATAGAAAGAATTGCCTGGCTACTAAAGCTAATCCTCATATCAGGCAGGAAAATTCCTCACAATTGAACTGTTCCTGCTCAACAAGATCGTATTTTGTTTAGTCTGTTTGGCAATGATTTAAGACCATAACTACCATTTAAATATAATATGTAGCACAGGGCAGATACGGTTATGGAGCATGATCTAAGATTGTGCTCATGTGGTAACAGCAAATCTGAAAATACGTGCCGGTGATGGGGCGTATGTGTTTGGGCCTCAGGGCAGCGTACAGCTCTACAATCTGGTGGGTGGATGATTTCCTCCTCTCCCCCTATGCATTTCCTTAGCATCCATCCCAGTTATTCAAGTCTGGGCACTAGGATCTGAATTTGGACCTCAGTGCCCAGATTCTGAGAGTTTGTAACCGACCTGGCTAATGCCATAGACAGGGGTACTGAGTGGTGGAATTTCTCCTTAGGTCTCATTGGTGATCATTTCAAGCACATGAGGATGCCCAGCTCCATGCTTTGGACTTCCATGACCCTTTAGCAGAACTTACTTGAAAGGAAAATGCAATAGCAATGCTATACACTTACTACCTTGAGGAATACTTTTTATCATTCAGTTCAGACTCTCCGGGTCACACAGTCTTCACAGATGAAGTTTTATATATAGAACCAAATAGAAATACAGTACATTGAATTAAATAATCTGTTGTTAGTGCTCACCGTTAAAAAAGGTCAATGACCCTTGATGTAATCTTTCCTAATAATCCTTATTGCACTTCCACCTGTCCCCCATATTTAGAAAGGTGCTTGGCAAAAGAGTGCCCACATAATTTGTGCCCCTGATCATCACAACTGTTTTAACTCGGTTATTTGATAATAGACCATTAACGTACACAATTACCATAGCCAGGGCTTTTTTTTTTGAGCCAGTACACACCAGTATGGTGTGCTGGCACCTATTTTTCCCTGGCTGGCCCCACTGCCCAGCTGGGGGCCAGGGTCAGCAGGGGAAAGGAGCAGGTCCTTTCCCCTGCTGACCCCAGCCCCCAGCTGGGCAGCGGGACAGTTAGAGGCCAGAAGCCATGCTCCAGGCTTGTCCAACCTATGGCCAGAATTGGGCCTGCCATGGGCTGGAATCTGGCCCCGGACGCCTGGGAGCTGCAGCCAGGCTGGAGCTTTTTCAAAACTCCTGCCCTGAGAATGCTCAGATGCATGGTTCAGGGAAGGAGAAGCCTGGCCAGGGAGTGACTCTGGCCACCCATGCAGCTCTGGTCAGGTAAGGGGGGAGGGAAACCAGCGGGTGGGTGGGAAAGGGGCGGGGGGGGGGGTGAGAGGAGCAGGGAGTGGGCCCCAGGGGGGAATGAGAGGAGTGGGGAAGGAGCTGGGGGGGTGCAAGAAGAGCAGGGAAGGAGCCAGGGGGGTCAGGGAGCTAGTGGATGGGCGGGGAAGGGGCCAGGAAGGCGGGAAAGGGGGCAGGGGCCGAGAGGAGCGGGGAAGGGAGGGGGTTCAGGGAGCCAGCAGGCATGTGGGGAAGTGCGGGGGGCAGGGAGGGTAGGGGAGCTGGCAGGCAGGGAAGGTGGGGCCTGGAAAGGCCGCTGGTGAGTGGGAGATTTGGAGAGGCCTCGGGGGGCGGCGATGGTGGTGGGCCCTGACATACCAATGCAAATATAATTGTATGCTCATGCATGTCTAAAAACCTATTCTAAAACATACAAATGTCTTCAGAATCAGGCTACAAATGATCACATTCCTTGTTCTTTAGATGGACTATCCACTGATGAAAAGCCAAACGGCAGGATGTACTGCAATCACAGCATCCCTCAGTTTTGCTCAACAGCTCTATTCTTGTGAGCAAGGTATGTTAAAATTGAGGAGAATCCCTCTTTCTAATTCAGTCATGACTTACACATCTTTTGTAGCATTTCATGCCACCTGCCCTGGTTGAATAGCTATTGCTCTAAGCTATGCTAGCTTGACAAGGCTGCCATGAAACATGAACAAATAACCTCCTCCCATGTGTTAAACAATCTGCCACATGCTTATGCAGAACCACCCCTAATGAGTGGGAGAGACTGCTTTTTGGGAGACAAAGCAACAATGGGGTCTTTCTCCTGTAAATGTTGAAGTCACCACCCAAGGTCAAGTTTTAAAAGAAGGAGGCTGTTCTTTCTGAGATGTCCAAAAATTACACCTCTGCCCACTTCAACACTTGGAGACACCAGATCCAACAGGATGAGATTAAGGTATCATATTATACTGCTTTGCTTCCCACCATTCTTTTCTTTTAAATAGTAAGAAAATATAAAATCTAAGTTTTAGGAATGGCAATTTCTTTCACACTGAGGGCTGGATCTTCTGGTGCACTTACATTCCTGCTTTCCATTTATCTTTCTTTGTACTGGCTCTGGTTCACCCCCTCTAACTGATAAACTAAACCAGCACTGTTTCTATTCTCAAGATGAGATGGAAATTCATGTTATTTACTGCTTCAGTACAAAGAAATGTTATTCAAAAACGTCGCTGTTTTTTAATTCTCCACATGTATCATTATGAGACAGATAGCCTCACTGCTTCTTCTTGTTACTCGTCTCCCACACAATGAGTATGTTTAAAACTTCTGGTGTCAGCCAGTTTAAGAAATATTCCTATGTGAAAGAATAAATTGTCTTCGTGGAAGTTGTTCTGGATGCCAGCAACAGCTCATGCCCCTCTCTAGATAGATGTCACCAGTTAAAAAAAAAAGAGTCCTGTGGCACTTTTAAAGACTAACACATTTATTTATCTCAAGAGCTTTTGTGGTCAATCTCCTGTAACAGAATGAAGTAAAACAAACAAGGAGTCCTGTGGCACTTTTAAAGACTAACACATTTATTTGTCTCATGAGAATGCAATAAATAAACGTGTTAGTCTTTAAAAGCGCCACAGGACTCCTTGTTTCCTTTGCTGAACTAGACTAACAGAGCTACCCCTTTGGAACCAGTTTAAAAGATAAGCTGCAGGGTGAAAATATAAATATAACTAAACTATATAGATACAGCACAAACAGACTTGTGTATTCTGCTATATGAGGTTATTTCTACCATTATTTAGTCTTTATAAATTATGATTTCAGACTTGCAGTAACTCTCTCTCTCACACAGACGAGTGCGATACAAGTTCCACAAGTTTGCATTACTTTCTTTTTTAAACTGTTTCTTCCCTCTCTTTCACAAACAAGTCAACATTAAGCCTGCATCTATTATTTGTCTCTGACTATTAATATTAGGGGAACACATTCTGTCTGCTCTGGGAGCTGGGAAACAAAGCATAGTGTTATCCACTGAGCTAGTGGTGCCAAGGTAATATTTTTGGGGGGAGTGGAGCTAGGGTTGGGGATGAGACAGAGCATGTGGGTGTAAGTAGTTTTGTGTACAGGATAACTCACAAGCTATGAACAGCCAGTTTAGTCACTTACTTCACATTGAAGCCGGATTCCAACCAGTGACCTAAAACTGAAAGGCCAAGTACCATCTCATCACATGACCCTTATTTTTAAAATCTCAATTTGCTAACTTTTAGGCTGCTGTTCTGCTACAGTTCTCCCAAACTAAAATCTATTTACGACACCAGCAGCCACTGTATTTTTTAATATGTAGCAACATATGATGAGGAAGAAATTGGGGCAACAATCCTGGATCTCAGCAGAGCATTTGATCCTGGATATTATCAGCTGTTTCATCTCTATTTAAAAAGATCTTAACTTGGCCTTGATGCTGCCCCATATAATTTTGGTGGAGAAGCAAACAATTTGTTTTAATCCATATGTGGACAGTTTTTTTCATGAAATGGTAGCAACTGATGAATTTTTTTTTTTTTTAAATAACCCACCGAAGTTCAAGCTAAGTTATCTTACAATATTAATTAAGGATTGCCTACAACTTGTTATGGATATATCATTAATGACTATATGGTATGATGTATATCTCCTGGTTCTGAAATATTGTTATATGCCAGAAACTTGCAGACATGTTTTTATAGTCTTAAAAATGGCATTATGAAAATAAACTACTTATGAAAAATAAGAAAACTAACCTAATGTTATCTGGCATAAACTGTAAACTAAGTTCACCATCTGGTGTTTTTAATATTACGGTACAACCTTTGATGCTAATTATTGAGACTGCAATAAGAGTTTCCAATATTTGAGTTTTTGGCTTGACTATCTAGAATTTTACATGAAGTATATATAGTATACATGAAGTAATTAAGGCTGTAAATCTGGGCCATTTCTAAAAGATGTGTCATCATCTCATGATTACAGCAAGAGAAGGGGCTGCCAAACGTGTCTGTTTATCAATATCTGCATATGGAAAGCTCGTTTAGGGTAAGTTTTTCTAAACTGAAGAGTTACAACTATGTATTGAGATTTCTTAATTTGTTTTACCAGGACTAGCTGTGATCTGTTATCACTGTCTTTATGTTGTCTTAATCAAATTTGGTATTAGACATTTAACTGATGTAGTACATTCTTTTAAGATTAAGAAGCAGAACTCTCCTCAGACCAAATCTGGCCTGCATTCTTATGCAAGTAGTCTCGCTTAAGTTAGTGTACTGCTTGTATGAACAGAACAAGACTTGGTCCCTATTATAGTTGGCTATATTTGTTATTCAGTATGTGTTCAAAAAGTGGTCATGGACCCACAAAAATCCAACTCATTATTGTAATACAGCTCAGTTCCATGTAATTTTATTGAAACAAGTCTTGAAATGACAGAAGCTTCAGACTGGGGATATTTCAACTGGCCTGATCCTGACCCTGGCCTCACTGTAGTCAATATAAAATGCTTAGTGTGTGAAGGCCCAATTCTGCCACTTTTGTTCATGCTGTTCATTACTACACCATACTCCATGAGTAGTCTACTGAAATCACTCTGCATGCAGACATACTGAAAGTTAATCAGAACTTCCCTCTCACTCTCAACCTATGCTTGAACCAGAACAGATCAGAGATGGACTTACCAAAAGCAATGAAAAGACAGTGGGAGACACACCAAAACCCCTCCAGACAAGGGTGATGGGATAAAGGCCACGCCCCTAGCCTCATCTATATCAGAGATGTGAGAAGAAGGCATCTCCATTAGCACAGCAAATGGAAAACAGAGAGCCTCATTTGCATCAATGATGATACAAGGAAATATCTCTGTTAACATACCAAATCGAGAACTAAGCTCCAAGGCAGGAACTGCATTGAACTCTGGGATCAGGGAATCAAGGAACCATGACATGATGGGAGATCTCTGCTTCAGATGTTAATGAACCCACACCTGCACATGCCCAGCTCAGCAGTTATCAGACCAATTCTAGTCATAGATCTTTTATTGATATCCAAAATACTGAATCTGCTTGATTGCATTGTGAGCTCCCTCGAAGTAACATTGCCCATAGCCAGGAATGATCAGTTCCTGTTGTCCAGCCTAAACAAAACAATGCTGGTATACTCCTTTGAGTCATTGTTTACCCATAAACAAACCCAATGTTCTCCCCTACACCATTGTTTCTTCTCTACAAAAACCCCTACCCAAGTTCAAAACTCTGTTCTGATGGATCCAAAAAGTTGCATTAATTTCACTGGTACTTCACCTTTTCCTGACTGATTGTACTGGGGGCTCTGCCTGTCTCAAGCATTCCTGATCCTAAGCTGAACAGCCTGTCTCCTGGGAACCTCTGACTGGTTCAAGCTGCATGGAGTGGTGAGACCCCAGCTCTCGCTCTCTCTCTTGTTCTCTCACTCTTTTTCTTCTCTGGTTAAGCCCACTTTTCCCTCAGACAGGGACATCACTGCCCCGAAAATAGGTTCAGGCCTGGGCCCTGCCCACTGCTGCACCAGCCCTGCCCCTTGGGCCCAATCTGATCCCCGGCCTGATCTGGCCCTGGGGCCCCAACTGGGGTCCAGATCAGGCTCCTGCTGCCACTGGCCAGCGGCCTGGCCTCAAATCCCCAGCTGGGATTGGGGGTGGATTCTGCCACTGCCAGCAGCCAAGCCCCGGGTCCCCGGCCAGGGTTGGATCCTGCCGCAGCTGGGCCCCGGGTCCCCAGCCAGGGTTGGATCCTGCCACAGCTGGGCCCCGAGTCCTCACCGCTGTTAGTGGCCAGGCCCTGGTTCCGGGGTCAGGGCCGGATCTCGCCACTTCTAGTGACTGGACTCTGGGTCCCTGGTTAGGGCCAGATCCCGCCACTGCCAGCAGCTGGGTCCCAGGTCCCCGCTGGACTTGGGGCACTGGGCCGTGGGGCCTATGCCCCATGTGCCCAGTGCCAGCAATCCCACTGCCCTCAGATCTATTTTGATGTCTCTCTTTCTCTATCACCCCACGTATAACTTTCTAAAACTCACTTTCTAGATCTCCTCAGTATCTCAATTGAAACTGTGTAATATTGAGACTGTTTTGTTTATTGGTCTCTCCTTATATGGCTATTACTGTATATGCCAGGCAATAAAATCACTTTTATAATCAAGCTGGTTGCCAGACTCTCTCCAAACTTTATTTACTCCTTCGTGTTCTTAGCTTCCTTATCTTGCTCTGCAACGACACTTCTTACTTAAGCCAAAGATCCCTGTAACATTCAAAAATCCTGTGGGGTTTGCTCATTTAGGAGGTTACTGGTAGAACAATTGAAGAGTGAAAGTGGGGATAGCGAAGTATAGAACCTATGGCATACAAGGGTGGAAGCTTGAAACTGCTCTTCTGCCCAGCCTGTGGAGTCCAGGAGCATATACCGTATTTTTCGGACCATAAGACGCACCTGACCATAAGACGCACCCAGTTTTTAAAGCAGAAAAACAAGAAAAAAATATTCTGAACCAAATAGTACCAGTAAACTAAATAGAAGAGAAAAGGAAGGGAAGAGAAAGGAAGGCAAAGAAGAGAAAAGGAAGGGAAGAGAAAAAGAAAGAGAGAAGGAAAGAAGAGGAAAGAAGGAAGAGAAAGAAGAAAGAGGAAGGAAAGAAGAGAAAGAAAGAAAGAAAAAAGGAAAGAAAAAGGAAGACAAAGAAGGAAAAAGAGAAAGGAAGAGAAAGAGAGGAAGAAAGAAAAAAGGAAGGCAAAGAGCAAGAAGGAAAGCAAAGGAGAGAAAGAAGGAGAGAAAGAAGGAAGGAAGAGAAAGGGAGAGAAAGAAGGAAGG
>ML685764.1:7299153-7374365 GCA_007922175.1 Pelusios castaneus
GGGTGTGGGGTTGTGAACGGGGGGAGGGGCCTAGTGGCTTGGCCAGGGAGTGGGCTGGAGGGCTACAGCCCTGGATCTTTTTGCTATCCAGCAACGCCCCCTGGCGGGAACACTGCTTGCTGGACAGCATTCGGACTATAAGACGCACCGTCATTTTTCCCCCACTTTTGGGGGGAAAAAAGTGCATCTTATAGTCCGAAAAATACGGTAATTGTGTCAGCTTTAAAGTGCTATTTCGACCCAGCCTGCTTAGATGTACTCTATTCCAGTGCAGCGCCAGGGGCATTTAAGGGTGGCAGCTGCAAAGTGCTGTTTGATTCAGTCTTTCGCATCCAGGGGCATATAAGGGTCCTAGTCTGTTCAGAAGCACTCTGTTAATCTCCGTGTGGGGGTGTGAATGTGGGTGTTTGAGTCCAGGGCTGGAGAAACTCAGCCCTGGGAAATTTAGATCCTGAAGAGAAGCTCCTTTGGGAGGTACTTGCAGAAGGGAAAAGTAAAGCTCCATAAGTGACATAACCAGTACATTAATAGAATTTTAAACCTCCCTTACAAGGAAGATAACCCTAATAAATGATCTTACCTCAGGGTGATGGGCAAATCTGGTAACACCTGAGCCCAGATTTTTTAAGATATATAATTGCTTGACTCAACATTGCAAGGTCTAAGTGAATTAGGAGCCTAAATCTCATTGCCTGTCAATGAGGCCTATGTAACATTTGAAAATGGGACTGAGCTGTCTAAGTCACATAGGTCCAAATCCTCAAAGGTATTTATGTCCCTTTATTTTCACTGAGGACTAGGCACCTAGCAACCTTTGAGGATCTGGGCCTTAGGTCTTGAATGCTGAATGAAGCAATGCCCCGATATCAGTAAAAATCTGGGTCCTAATCTTTAGCTGTAATCTGAAATTTTATACTAAAAATCTATAAATAGGTTTGGTTGTTGGCACCTTGTCATCTGACTGGGATCTATTTGGCTTGTTTGATTTATCAGGTGCATAATCATCATGCTTTAGGACAGGGGATAAGCTAACGGTTCCTAGTTTCAGTCATTTTTGTTGCCTTGTGACTAGTAATATATTTTTCACTTTTTCTTTGCCATTAATTTGACTTTGAGTTCTTTTAAATATGCAGGGGTACAGCTCTTTAAGCCATTCTTTTTTCAGGAGGAGGGAACACATAACCTTCTCTTTATGGTTCTGTGGTACCATTTAGCAAAACCAGCAAAAATAAATAAGAATGGTTTACTCACCCACTTGCCTAGGCTGGGATAGTCATGTTCTGGATCAAAAAGGTGTTGGTGCAGTTGGTATTCTTTGCTGAACTCTGCTGTATCTGGTGTGTTTTCTAGACACCCATCGTCAGCTACAAAAAGCAATTAAAAAGCATTAACTGCTGGTTTCCAACCTGCAAAGTGCACTATGAGCAACTCATATTTAGCTGCAACATTTCTTAAATTCAGTTATGCAGTACAAACTTTTAAAAAACTGGGATACTGCACAGTTTTTCTCTGAAAGGACTCGTCAGGGTACTTTTAATCTTTTTAACAATCTTTTTAAATTCAATTCTTTGGATGCCTGAAAGTTAAGTCTATTTCTTCTCCAATTCCATTCCTCTTTCCCCCTCAGCCAACTCCCACTCCGCCAATCAAGGGCACAGACTACTTTTTTTAGACAGAACAATGTGTTCTCTCAACTTTTAAAAAAATCCACAGTGTTAAAGAGATGTTTATACAGTTTATCAGCTGCCACAGGAACTTTCTCTAAAATCAAACTGGTTCTGGTTAAGAGATTTAAACAATTCTGTTTGAACCCCAGGCAAAGTGCCTCAATAAGCAGCTACATGAATAAAGCTATATTTCTGGTTATCCACTTTGTTCAGAGAAACTGTAAATCTGTAACATGGCACCTACCCCCTTTTTTCAATGCAGTTTGGGGCTTAAACTTGCACACCAAAGATAATTCTGCAGGTCAATTAACAGTTTGGTGTGTCCAGCAATCTCATTTGAAATTTAATGGACAGTTCCCAAAGTTGCGCCTCTTCCCTGAGAGAGGAGGGCGAACCTCAGCATTGCATAAGCACAGGTGCCATTTTCAAACAACTTTTAAAACAGAAACTAATAGTAGACAGAGAAGCAGACTTGAGGAAGTCCTTGAAACTAATTTCTCTATCTGTCTTGGATACAACTATGTTGGAATATAATTACCCAGATGAAGAATAGTGAATGGAGCTTCTTCTGCTACTTGTTCATATATTTGAAAAGTCATTTCTGTTATCTGTTGACCTAGGTGCTTATGACCTGTTTATGGCACTAGATAAGGAGGTAAACTAGCAGTAGTTGAAGTGGCAAATAAAAAAAGCTATTAACATTGGTGCAGAACCAATAACTTTTGAGATGAGAGGACATAATTAATGAAGGTTTTGTTAACTTTCCTTCTATGCCTCAGGAAGGGGCATTTCAAATAGCTTCCCTCCCAATACAAGGATCTCAGAATCTGCTTACATACATTACAGGTCGACAGAGACAAAGAGCCAATCAGAAGAGTGATTGGAATAGACATCTATGCTGCTTCCCTGAGGTGAAATCCTGGCTCCATTGACGTTAATGGCAAAACTCTTCTTGACGCACTGGCATCAAAATTTCACCCCTAATGAATAAGCCTTTAGCCTAGAATCCAGCCAGAAATGATCAAAAAGATCCTGCAGAGCAGGAAATTAGAGAAAGTCATTCTCTTAATAAATAAGGATATTCATAAATTATTTTTTTTGTAATTAAGAGAAAATGCATTTGTTTCAAAGTCCTTGCTGTAATACACTGAGGTTCTGACACTGATTTTTGTTGACTCACTGATTTTCAGCAAGTTTCTGAGTTACCTCAGTAAGAGATCAGAATAAGGCCCCGAATAGATCTTTTCTTTTTTATGTCTGTGTATGCACTGTACATCTCTGAAAAAACTCCCCATCTGTAAAAGAACTACTGCAGAAGTTCAGCATGACATTATAACTATACCTTTGAAAATCCTGGTGTGATGTGCAGCAGGCAGGATAAGGCTGCTGTGCTTCAGTAGAGGTGTGAGCAGAGGCTGTGTGTGGGTGCAATTCAGTTTACGCAGGGCACTATCCTGCATACTCTGGTGAAAATAAGTCTCAAGCAGACTGTTTCAAGCTGCTCCCTTACTTTCAGGAGTCTAAAGGGATATATGTTCAGTCTACATCTTGCTAATGAAATGCTCAGCTATTGCACCCCCATTCTGGCCTATTAAAAGTAAACTAGACTCAGCCATGCAGAAGCACCCATTAATTTAAACACTCCACACTTGTGCTGTGCAGGAAAAATCCAATATGACATATACTGTAATACACTGTTATAGCAGATGCCACTAGGTGGTTCTGATGCACATAGTTTTCCAAAGTCTTTTTCTTGCATGACAGTAAGTGTTCAGTCTTGGAAAGACACACAGTGTTAGGTTCTGAGCTATGCAAAGTTCTGTTTAAAGGCAGTTTCTGTATGGGGAAAGCTGTGCAAGCATCTAGAGGCATTCGTGTCTCTGTCAGTCTCTGTTTAGCATCAATTCATAAAGATTAGACAGTAGCTCTCTGAGAACCGGGCACTGATGTTGGACTGAGATTCGAGCAAAAAGGGATTTGCCTCCATGCTGTTTGATCACTTCTACTCTAGGTATAAGTGTATAAGTAAAATAATTTCCTCTTAGTATATATTCAGATTCCACAACCACTGATTCTTCCTCCACTAGACAGCGGACCTGCAACACCCTGGATATCTGCTACTACTTGGCTGTTATCAAAAGGAGCACGAGCAATATAATAATTATAGACCAGGGCAAGATTAATCTTTAGGCACATGGCTCCTGGCTGGGGAAAAAATTCTTTGCTTTATGATATCACAGGTGGTGCTATCATGCAGAGGCCAGAACCTGTGAGGAGCACAAGACCATGTATTGTAATGGAGGGATGAAGAAGTCCTGACATAGCAGGGGCAAAAGAGTCCTAACTCCTACTATACATAGTTGAGGTCTCCAGCTTGGGTAAGTTCTTTTGAAGACAGGGGAGCCTCCCACTGCCTCTTTCAGTTTTCCAGTGGGGGGCTACGGAAGGACAAGGCCCTAGACAACTGCTCTGATTTTTCTGTCAAGCTGGGACTTGCCTTCACCTCCCTCCTGACTACTGTTCTTGTCATCACATCGGCTCTTCATTCAGTTGGGCCAAGAGGAATGGAAACCATGGCCACTGCCTGGGGAAGACGGGACCTCTAGCCTGCTGCTGGGTACGTTGGGAACTTCCCTCCGCCCCAGCCCACTTTCGTTGCACACATCAGTGGTTATGTCTACACTGTGTTTTCAAATCCATAGCAGCAAGTCTACAGACTGGGTTCCCAGGGCTCACGCTCTGGAACTAAAAACAGCAGTGCAGACATTGTGGCTTGGGCTGAAGCTGAAGTACATCCCCTTCCCTGGGCTCCAGAGCCCAAGCTCCGATCTGAGTCTGAGCATCTACGCTGCTGTTTTCAGCAACGTAGCATGAGCCCATGTCCATGCAGCCAGCCTCACAGACATGCTGTTGCAGGTTTTGCAATGCAAAGTAGACATGTTCAGTGTTGGGCTAAGCCCAGGGAGAAAGGGAATTGAAGCCACTGCACCTATTCCTCAACTGCTTGGGAGAAACCTTCCTGAACTACCACTGGGCCCCTCATCCTAACCCTCCAAACACAGAATTCATCTGTGACATGCTCCCTGATGCCATCCCCCAGTACCCCAGATGAGGGGGGTGGGGCACTGCTTCTCACACGCTCCTGTGTAGAGGGCTCTGTGGCTATGTCTACACTTGTGAATTTAAGTCGACTTAGCATGTCCACACTTAAATTTTAAGTCGACTTTTAGGGGACCCTACAAAGTCGACCTAGAGCGTCCACACTGGATGCCTAGATCGACTTGTAGGGGCTAGGTGGACCTGGGACTGGTCCACAGTGGCAGGGGGCGCACCCCTTGCCAAGTGCCAGGGGGCTCAGCCTTTGCCCCATTGTACCTGAGTACGATGGGGCAAAGGGGGACAGGGACCCTGGCAGGGCATAGGGGCAGGGGGAAGTCCTGGAGAGCCCTAAGTCAACTTAGAGTCGACTTAGGGCTACTCCATGTCTACACTGGCTTAAGTCGACTTTAGAAAGTCGACTTGAGCAGAAAGTCAACTTAAAAGTAGGTTTAACAAAGTCGACTTAATTTTTCCTTAAGTCGACTTAAGCAGCTGCTTAAGTCGACTTAAGGAAAGTGTAGTGTAGACGCAGAGTAAATTAAGTCAATTTAAGCAAGCTTAAGTCGACTTAATTTACAAGTGTAGATGCACCCTGTGTGTGTGACCCAGCACGATCACCTCAAGCGGGGACTGTCTCAGGGCCCCAGACTGCCTTAATCCAGAACTGATGGACACCAGCATCACTGTATAAACAATAACTCGGAAAGTTTTGTTTTCTATTAAACAAATCCACAAACCTCAATGAGGAAGTTCTCTGGTAATATCTTTGCTTAATATAGTTTTAACAATCACCACTTGGACACAGACTTGAGTTTCCACTTAAGGCTCAAAACCATTCTACTGAGATCCTAGTAGATATAATCTTCACTCAGAATGTATCCGTGAAAGTACAATGTTTCACAGTCAGCAATACTTTTCCAGGAATGTTCTCAATCCTCATATCTGGGTGCATCATTTTAGGCAAAACAATGGTTATTTAGCTAAGAATAGAAGGGAATCTCTTAAATATCATTCCAGTGAAGTCCCAATTTTAATCTTGCTTTTCTAACCACTATCAGCAGATCTGAGGAGTAAACACACAGGAGAAAAAAAAATTGCCTAAAGTGGGGGAAAAAATAATCTAAACCTGTCAGACAAAATGGTCATTAAACTGAACATGATTTTAAGATACTATTTCAAAGGGAAGCAATCACCAGACTTTTTGTCTGTCTCTCTACAGAAGCCATCAGGGGTTCTGCATGCATTTTGTATAAAGATATCATTAGGGCTGTTTGGAAAATATCAGAATTTTTGCAAAAATGTTTATGATATTTTTTTCTTTTGTGACCCATTCTGCAGCTAGTCAGAACATTTAGCGGCAAGATTAAGGATAACCGTAATAACTACCACTGCTCACACTTCCCCCTCATGGGGAGATGATGAGAGTAAAACATGACAGATATTAGTTACAATTCTAAATGTAGATGTACTCAACCAGACCATATGTCAAACCTTTTTAGGGGTACTTCAGTAATTAACACCACTCACTAAAATGTGACCCAGTCCATCATGACTGGTTAGAGGTGGTGGCAGAAGTGGCCAAGAAGGAGGAGAGAGATGGGGATCCTTGCATACAGGGGCCAGGCTCCCCAGGGAGCTTGCCCCACTTCATGTCAAGTGCTACTACCTGGACTCGGCCCTTCTGGGGCTGGTCTCACTTCACCCAGATTAAGTTCTGCCTCCACCAGGGGGTGTGGGCTGAGCCCTCGGAACAGCAGTGGCTCCTGCATGACCTTGAACACTTTGCCTTCCATAGCTGCCTGGCTGGGCCAGGGATGAGCTCAAGGGAGAACCCAGTGAGCATCAAGTGGATGCCGAGGTTCATGCCTCCCGAAGCACACTGGCCAGAGACAGGGAAGCCCCAGTGTTACAAACCCCACATGGCCTTCAAGGGTCTGAGTTTGCACCAAATCCCTTGCCCCAAACACCCTACACCTCTGTCCTGAAGGCCCCCTTCACTTGTGGCCCCACCACTCCTCTGCCTTGAGGGTACCTCTAAAAACACCTACATCTGCCTGTCATGATGGAGAGTTGGCGGGGCCAAATTTAAGTGGTGCAGCACACTTCTCACGATCATAGGGGAGTGAGAGGACAATAAGTAAAAAAAAATGTTCAAGAGTGGTATGATTCAAAAAAGGTTGAGAACCTCTGATTTAAATGTACTACTGAAAAGTGCTCAAATATTACATGGTACAAAGAACCTGAATCATAGTATCATAGGGTTAGAAGGACCTCATGAAGTCATCTAGTCCAACCCCCTGCTAAAAGCAGAACCACTCCCACTAAATCATTCTAGCCGGGGTTTTGTCTAACCAGGCCTTAAATGTTTCCAAAGATGGAGATTCCACCATCTCCCTCGATAACCCATTCTAATTCTTCACCACCCTCCTAGTGAGAAAGTTTTTCCTAATATCCAACCTTGACCTTCCCAGCTGCAACTTGAAACCATTGCTCCTTGCTCTCTCCTCTGTTACTACTGAGAACAGCCTACCTCCCTCCTCTTTGGAGCATCCTTTCAAGTAGTTGAAGGTTGCTATCAAATCCCCCGTCAGTCTTCTCTTCTGCAGATTAAACAAGCCTAGTTCCTTCAGTCTCTCCTCGTAAGTAATGTGCTCCCGCCCCCTAATCATTTTTGTTGTCCTCCACTGGACTCTTTCTAATTTGTCAACATCCTTTCTGTAGTGGGGAGCCCAAAACTGGACACAGTATTCCAGATGTGGCCTCACCAGTGCCAAATAGAGGGAAATAATCACATCCTTCGATCTGCTGGCAACACTCCTACTGATGCAGCCCAATATGCCATTGGCCTTTTTGGCAACAAGAGCACACTCTTGATTCATATCCAGCTTCCCGTCCACCATAACCCCCAGGTCCTTTTCTACAGTGCTGCTACTTAGCCAATCGGTCCCCAGCCTGTAGCAGTACATGGGATTTTTCCATCCTAAGTGCAGGACTTTGCACTTGTCCTTGTTGAACCTCATAAGATTTCTTTTGGCCCAATGCTCCAATTTGTCTAGCTCTCCCTGAATCCTGTCCCTGCCCTCCAGCGTATCTACCATTCCCCTGAGTTTGGTGTCATCTGCAAACTTACTGAGCATGTAATCTATCCCATCATCCAGATCATTAATGAAGATGTTGAACAAAACCGGCCCCAGGACTGACCCGTGGGGTACTCCACTCGTTATTGGTTGCCAACTAGACACTGAGCCATTGACTCCTACCCATTGAGCCCAATGATCTAGCCAGTTTTCTATCCACCTTATGGTCCATTCATCCAACCCATACTTCCTTAACTTGCTGACAAGAATGCTGTGGGAAACTGTATGAAAAGCTTTGCTGAAGTCAAGGTATATCACATCAACAGATATTCCCACATCCACAAATCCAGTGATCTCAACATAAAAGGCAATCAGAATAAAATAGATTTACCTGTTTTGCCAATTGGACAGGGATTTGGAGGGTCAGGATAGCCTTGATCTTCACTGAAATCCTTTGGTATATTATCTCCTGTCAATTCAGCCACAATATTTGGGATATTGCCATAAGGACCCAAGTGCTGAAGACCTTCATGAGCACCACCTAGTAAAGACAGATTTGTGCACATAATCTTACATGGTTAAAAGTAAGATTTTGATTTATTTTTTTCCAAGAAATCTAGACCAAGATTTTCAAAATTAAAGCCTCATTCAGGCTCCAAACCCCACTTTTAGCACTTCAGTGGTTTTGAAAATTGAGCCACTTAGTTAGGTCCTAAAAAAGGACTAAAAAGCCTAACTTCAGGCATTCATTTTTAAAAGTCTTGGTCCAAATTTTCTCTAAATACACAAGAGATAGGAAAATACTGAAGCCAATATTTAATGTTAGAGACAGTACTGGAACTTAAACAAAACACCTGTAGTCTTTAGCTTCAAAAGATATCATTCATGACAGCAAACAGTTATTAAGAGCTGTTGCAGGACAGAATAGTGCAAAGAAGCCAGAAAGTTAAACAAGAAATAGCATCATGTGTACAATTTGAAAAAAAATTAATAAATTCAGGTGTATGAAAAAACTCATTTGTAGCACTGGATATACACACTACTACTAAAAATATATTTGTGCCCCTCAATAAGACTTAAAGCTAAACAATACTTAAAGCTAAATTATTTTAATAAAAATAAAAGTGATTAATAGTCCCAACTGCTAATAGAAAGTATGTCCGTGTGTATGTCTGGCCACATTTTAAAACCACATGTTCTACAACAAGGTTTTCCTTCTTCACTTAATGGATCAGTTCTGAGTGCAGGATTCTCCACTTCACTTGCAGCACTGCAGACATCACCTGCTGCAACATACAGCATTAGAACATACACCAGTAATGACAAATGAGAAGGACTAAGATTCTAAGTAGCTGTGGCTTGCAGAGCTGGTGAACCAAGCTCAGTTTTTAGGACCCTCTGGACGCAGATACTCTTTAAAGTTCTCTTAAGAAAAATGTGTTATTCGTAAAATGAACCACCTCTCCTCCTCCCCTCCTCCCCCCACCCCCATTATAACAATAGCCCAGTGCTGGAGTTAGTGTCTACTGACTCCAGTCATGTGATGGTGGTACAGTCTTTTCACGTGATGTGATTCCGGACAGCAAAATATCAGCCTGCTCTGTATTTACTTCTGATTACCCAGCTAATTGGGTAGCCCAGAATGAGCCAGGAGACAAATATGCGTATGGGGTGGCAGGCAGAGTGAGCAATCTCACCTTCTTTGGCTTAATTTTCCTATCTTTTGAGGCTCACAACAATTTAGGCAGGTGTTCTCAGAGGCACACAGTTAAATGAAACATTTGCAATAAAGTCTTTAACAGACTCTCTAAGTTGTTCCTAAACTGTTTTTTCTGTGCTACCCATAAGACACAGTCAATACACAATGGTGTGAAATGTATAAAGGCTTTATCAGCGTGAGATTGGGATGATCTGCATAAATCCCTCCAGTCTTCACCACTCCTGAATAACAATATTACTATTATTTATTATTTGTTTTATCATGGGGCTTAGGTGGATTCTCTGTAAATTGAAGTCTTTAAATCATGATTTAAGGATGTCAGTAGCTCAGTCAAGTTAGCCTGTAGTATGCAGAAGGTCAGAATAGATGATCATGATGGTCCCTTCTGACCTTAAAGCCTATGCATCTATGAGCTCCAGTCAAGTACTAGGATGCCATTGCGCTAGGCACTGTACAAACACAGGATGAAACCTGGCTGAGAGAGCTAGCAGTTCTCATACCATTAATACCTTAACACACATTATGCACTCAGATACTGAGCCTAAAGATGCTCCTCTTTGCTAAAGCCTATACTACATGTAAAAATCTCATTACCACAGACAGAAACTAAAAGCTGAATTTGAATGGTGGAAAAAATAAAAAATAATTGAGTAAATACTGATCCAACTGAGTGGTTTAACAGTATGGTCATTATAATAAAACCAACCAAATTGCAGATCTTATGAGTTCCAAAGGTTTGAGTAAGGACCTCAAGTATGAGCATTAACCGATGAGAATCATGAAGATGACGTCCAGACTTCACAATACATAAAATTCTTTAATCTTTGGTTTAATGATATCCCCGAGAGCACCCATGTGTGTAGAGAGGCAGCAGGGACAAAAATGGTCATTTTTGAAAATTTGATTACATGTGTGTAACTTTGGACAAATCACTTAACCTTATCCCCACTCTTTTTACATTTGAAAATGGCAGCTGGGTGGAACTGGCTATGTACTTGAACTAGTTATAACTGGGTGCAGGCACTTTGACATCAGAAACAATTTAGCTAATCAACATACAGAT
The DNA here is from genome assembly GCA_007922175.1 of Pelusios castaneus. Taxonomy (NCBI): domain Eukaryota; kingdom Metazoa; phylum Chordata; order Testudines; family Pelomedusidae; genus Pelusios; species Pelusios castaneus. Next base: position 7,309,780 of record ML685764.1, read on the forward strand.
TACTTGTTCATTTACATGATATTCTATTGATTTAAATTCTATAGAAATTGTAGTGGGTTTTGCTCAAATATAAGAAGTCAATTTTCTTATTCTGTTGTGCATTTTGAAATGTCACATTTTACAGATATGTAATATATAAAAAATAGTACTACGAAAATTTTCGAGTCATGAGTTATGTATTCTTTCATTTAGCTGACAATGAGATCTTTACTAGATACATAATATAACTACCTGGTATATAAATGTTATTATACATTTATGATCTATAGTCAGGCAACAGAGAAATAATATATTTATAAGGACTCTATAGTTCATAAAAGCCACTGGGTGGGGGAAGGAATAAAATAATTTAAAAAGAGCTTTCACATGACATCTAGCGTGGTAGCATGAAATAATTTTTTTACAGAAATCCTTCACCTGAAGGTGGGTTGCAAGTATGTACTTAAAAGAAGCAGGTTGTAATTATGGGGTTAACTATAGGACCACATAATCAATAAGTTGGATACTCATGTATGCAAATTGGTTGACAGTGAAACAATCTTGAACATACAAGCATATCTACACTTGTACATGATGCAGACCTCTTGGCACCGAAGCTCTGTCCTTGAAGAAAACAGAGATATTTAGCAGGCTCCGCTGTGCTAAATATATTATATATGTATATGTAATTAAAGTTTGAACTGACTGCCAAAGATTCCCTTGACTGAGTACAAACCAATTTTTGATATTAATACAAAGTATAAGCAGTCAAAAATGTTTTCTTCTTTCCAAAAGATTTTCATCATACACCTGTTCTAGCACTATGTTTTTGCACACTTAAATGATTTACTAGTGTTTGTAAAGTTAATTCCATGTAAGCCATGATAAATAGCATATCCAGCAAAGACTGAAGTGGTCAAAATGAAATGCCGTGAGTGTACCAGACAGATATATTATACAAAGTAATTCACAAACTGCCTTAATTCTAGCACAGTAATATTGTTGATTTTGAGAAACATGTTAGGTTACATATAAAAGAACTACAGAGTCACAATTATGTGACATAAAGCTGTACACTGTGTTCCAGAAAAGATAGTGGGTAAGACTGCTTTCTTGAACCTTGTACTGACTAGGATTAAAACAAAGGAAACAGACTAAATATCAGGAAAATAGCACTTATGGTGAGATCTATTACACGGCTACAGGAAGCAGTGGAAGCACAATTGTTTGAGTCACTAAATCAGGATTGGACAAAGTGCTGGGAAAATATCTATAAATCATAGGGAACAATCCAGTACTGATGGATGGTGCACTAGATGAACATCTTTCCCATCTCTAATTTCTGTGCACTGGTGTGTGTGTACCACATCCCTGTAGCCATCAGAATAAGTCAGATCTGCTTGGTTGTATTTATTTTATTTTATTTTATTTTATTTTATTTTGCAGGTTGAGCTAGTAGAGCATTACTTTAGGTGTCCTAGGCAGAAGTATATATTAAATTAAATTATATTAAAATTAAATTAAAATATAAATACACACACAGACACACACACACACACATATATATATATATATATATAATGATGTGTATTTATATTTTAATTTAATTTCAAATGCTGCATCCATGCAGCTAGAGGCTGACACTGGCATCTGTTTATATGTGGCCATAGATGGCTACAAAGGAAAAACACCCATGCAATTCTGGGAGTAAATCTATTTCCCTGCTGCTGCTGCCATTGTAGCTACAGCTATTCCGAAAATTTCAACAAAAATGAAATTGATTAAAACCAGAAAGAAAATTAAACAATTTTGCCCCATTCTTCCAAACAACTAATTGCAACACTCTCTCTGGGAGGAGAGAATAACAGCTCTGTGTAAAAACAACCACAAAGTGCAACAATTTCCCCATCGGATATTGAATGCTCTCTCTTGATGCCACATGCCAGCTACAATTTCAGTTAGCCTGTTTTGTTTAAATTCACCCAAGTGAATCTGCGTTTCTAGGAGCAATGACTCCTGTGAATTGCGAACCAGGAACACTGCTGTCAGAAGATCTAATTTAACGAAACAAGTGAGCCAGAGACCTCCATCATCTGCACTGAATCTTAAAATTAATGTAGAATTTTTAAAGACAAATAGAGGGGATAATTAAGAAAAGCGGTGGTTTGGCCAACGTTAGAAACGAAAGAATAAAATAGACCATGAATACCAGTGGTGGATAAATATCCCAAATGAATCCCAGATCCCAAATGAATCCCTTTAAAACTGGAGCTCCCAAACTCGAGTAAGCTGCTCTAGTTCTTGCATGTTTGGTTTATTAACCATGGTGGGGCAGATTTCTCAAGTATGTCCAAGCTCTGCACAGATGCAGTGAGAAAGGGCTGGTCAGAGTGCTGCAGCCCCATGGTTCAGAGCCGCAGTGCAAGCTGGAGTCACCAAGGAACAGCTCTATCTTACACTGGTTTAAGGTCTCTGAGGAACTTTATGTTCGGCAGAGATCAGCTGCATCAGAAAACTGCTCTGTCGTGCCACCTCCCCACCATCTCCTGAAGTCGAATTAAGGAAAAGTTAGTTCAAATTAATAACACCTCGTTTTAATTCAAACAAGCGTTTAAGCTGACTTTATTAAGTCAACTTAAGCCAGTGGAGACGTGGAGTAGTGCCTAGTTGGACCTTTTTAAATCGACTTAAAACGTTAAGTCGACTTAATAAGGCCAAAAAGGGACCACGTCTACCCTTGAAAAGTTAAGTCGACTTTTGTTAAATCGACTTAATAAGGTTGACTTTAAGTCAACTTAAAGTCAACATTATTAAGTCAACTCCATACAGTCGACCTAACTTTTCAAGTGTAGACATAGCCTCTGTGACAGGCAAAAAGGGGGGCTATTCTGGAGAAAAGTTCCCCGCCCAGGGAAATACTCTATTAGCCATTTCTGGCTGTCAATTAGAAGTGCCCTAGTACACTAGAAAATCTGATCCTGAGTGTATCATACTAAAAAAAAAAAAAGAAAGAGAGACAAATGGCTTAGTCTCTGTCTTGCTGGTTTCAGTACACCCCTTGCAAGCTGTTTTATAGATCAGGAGGGGCTCTTCTGAACTATGTTCCTCTGAGCGGACTGGCCTGACTGGATTTTAACTTTGTGGTGTGCTGGCCAGGCATGCTCTGAGTAGGAACAACAAATGTGGGCAAGGGTGATCCTTATACTTTCATAGAGCTTCGACAAGGTCTTTCATCTTAAGGCTCTTAAGCAAACTAGACAGTCATGGGCTAAGAAGAAAACTCCTCTCATGGATCAGTAACTAGTTAAAAGATAGGAAACAAAGTGTAGGAATAAATCATCAGTTTTCATAGTGTAGAGAGCTCCTAAGAGACAATACTGGGACCAGTACTGTTCAACATATTCATAAATGATCTGGGAAAAGGGGTAAACAGTGAGGTGACACAGTTTGCAGACTATACAAAGCTATTTAAGATAGTTAAGTCCAAAGCACACTGTGAAAGATTACAAAGGGATGTCACAAAACTGGGCAAGAAAATGCCCACCACTACCAGTATGTTGGGAATTTTACCTGCTTTAATTACGCCTAAATTTACTCCATATTTTTATTTTCACACAAAAAACCCACCCTTCACATCTATTAGTTACATAACAACTGACTGAGTAGTTCAGTGAATTTCCATCTTTTTAAAGCTGGGATTGGTGATACATTTGGAACATCAGCCAACTAATGGATATGATATATGAGAGAGTTATTATTTTTTACAAATATAATGATGCTAAATATGTGCTAAACATTTTAAAGACAATTTGACAAATATGAAGACAAGGTCCCTGACCAACAGTCTTTAACTCCCTCATCCTGCAACCATTAAAGCAAACATGTACCTTTACTCCTATAAGAAACCCATTAAATTCAGTGTAACAATTCACAGAAGTAAAGTTATGCCCGTTCTTAAATGTTTGGAAGGTTGGTGTCTAAATGGACATTATACAGAGTGAAGCTGGGATAGAACAAGTGAATGAAAGAGCAATGACATGTAACATGGCAGGATGATGCAATGAATTTTGATTGGTTGTTTTTTTTAAATCATTTATTTAGTGAACATTTCCTCAAAGGAAGGATTAGGGCCTGCAACCCACCCAGAAATAGCATATTTTAATGGAAGGACTTGAAAGATGACACCGGGGAGTCAGGGTGGCTGAATCAAGACAAGGGTCCTCCGTACGTGTGGAGAAAAGTGCTAATAGCATAGAGGGAGCACACAAAGACAGTGGTTAGCTCTGTGGATTGGGTAGAGTGAAGAGACTTGTGGAGAAGAGAATACAAGGAGAAAGATCAGACATAAGGCTGACCCTCTTTAGTTCTGGGACGCGAACGTTGGCCACTGCACATGGTGGTACTTTGGAGTGCACTTCCCATACAAAGCACAGATTTCATGGCTCAGGACACTTCCACTCAACTACCACAGCCCCACTCATCACCATACCACTGTCAAGAAATGCAAGAATGCATTTGACAACTAGCCATTTCAAACATCTATTTTACAAAATAAATAAAAATGACTTTCTTTATGGTGAGCTGTCTGAACACGTAGGGGGGAGAATGAACATGAATGAAAACAAGACATAAAAGGTATAAAATCCTGCAAGGCACAGCCAAGGGTTTAATTTATTCATGTGGAAGTCAGACATTATAGCAACTGTCAGCAGGGATAGGCCACCTTATAAAGAACATTGATCCCATAACAGCTCCTTTCCTTACATTTCATTTACCGCTGCCTGTCTCTTCAAGAATTAATACTTTACTTATGTAAATGTCTCCAAACTCCTATTCAAATAAGCCCTCTTTATTTAGGGGCATGATCATTGAATGCACAGATAGATACTTTCTTTTTACTTCTAACCCCTGAAGCACTCCAGACAGATTTTTTTTAATGATTTTGTGGACAGTACTGAATCTACAGACGTATGTTCATGTAATCCTATCACGGAAAAAAACCGACTCTGATTATGACATGCTGTTAAACAGGAGCAGCCACTTTGTCCTCTAGGTTCCCATGATCTTGGGCAAGTGACTTAGCCTCTTTATAGTGGTTTCCTCATTTGGTGCTATATAGAGGCAAAATACAATTTAACTGAATTAACTACTGAATTTTCATTAATTGGTTCTTGAACATCCTGCAAGGTATGCAGTATTGACTCTGATTTATAAATGGTGAAATTGAAGCAGAGAGGCTACAGTCTACATTTTCTAAAATGGCTTCTAATTTTTGGTGCCTAGTTCAGTCACACAGGGCCTGATTTTCAGAAGTATGAACACTGGCAGTTCACAGTTCAGCAGGAAGCCTCTTAATATCAGGCCCTGGCTGTCTTAAACTGAGTATCTGAAAATAGAGGCAGACAAAATTAGGGATCACTTTTGAAAATTTTCACCTATGTGCCTTGCTCCAGGCCAAAGAGTATCAGCAGAAATGGGATTAGAGCTCAGCAGCCCTTAGCTCTGCTTCTGTCCAAGTCTCAAATCACAAGAATAGGTCTTGTCTTAATAAATGAATTAATATATGTATTAAGCCCCAAGCCTCAAAGATATTTAGGTGCCTAACTTTCCCTGTAGTTAACATCTGGATATTGTATGGGTCTCTCTAAAATGACCTACTATAATTTTCCCTGTCTTTCTTTCCATTTGGGTTATCCAAGACAGCCAAGGAATTTGAGTGTCAAGTGATATCGTATCTTATATCCCACTGAAAGTTAGGTGCCTACATTCCTGGGCCTAAATATCAGTTCCCACTATGGTTATTTTTCATGGCCTTGTTATTCCCCAATATGCATGGATGCAGGTATAGTTTATTTTAATTCTAGTTCTTCATAGTGCCATGAACCAGGTTACATATCAAGACAAAAGGAATTCACAGTCTGCCCTCAATTCACTGTGATTCTCTCAGTGTCATCTAATTCCTAAATCTTAATAGCTGTCTTTCTAAAACATGTACATGTAACATTACTAAACAATCAAACTCCTTGTTCTTTTGGCCATCCCATTTCGAAATACAAATAAAAGAATATTGTAGATATTTATAGTGAGACCTATATAACACATCCAGATGTTAACTATAGTACCTATTTTTATGGCTAAAAAGCATATAATGCCCCTTTTCAATTTTTCTGCCAACTCAGTTGTATCCTAAATCCCCCACCCATATTGATTTGATATCTTCACGTATTGTGTATCCTCAGAAATTTTATAAAATGGAAAGGAGAGAACAATTTCTCCGAGCAAGGTGGGCTTTTTTAAAAAACTGAACAAAGCCCTTCCATACTGACAAAAATAATGCATGCTTCAACAAAATCAGTTCCACTTTGATTGCAGTTTTATGTCGTACGTGCAGCAGAAATCTCTTAAGAAAGAGCAGATACAATAAGCCAAATCCCAAAGCTGTGGTGTGATTTCTTTGCACCACATTGACAGTGCAAAATGGCCCTAGAGTGGTATAACTGGCTGTGGAAGGTCAACCACCATCCAGAGACATAATGGGTGCGTCTACGCTTACAAATTAAGTTGGCTTAAGCTTGCTTAAATCGACTGAATTTAATCTGCATCTGCACTATATTTTCCTTAAATCGATTTAAGGGAAATTAAAGTCGACTTTATAAAACCTAGTATAAAGTCGACTTTACTGGCTAAGTCGACTTTATTAAGTTGACTTAGCCAGTGTAGATGCAGATTAGCCCTAAATCGACTTTAAGTTGACTTAAAGGGCTCCAGGGCTCCCCCACTGCCCTCCCTGCCAGGGTGGCTGGCACAGGCAGAGCCTGGCGTTCCCCCCCCCCCGGTGGGCAGGACAGAGCCCTGCCCACCCTGCTCCTATGCCCTGCCACTGTCCCTGTCGTCCTCAGCCCCCATTGTACCCAGGTACAATGAGGCAAATGCTGAGCCCCCTGGCACTTGGCAAGGGGTGCCCCCCACCACCACCATGGACCAGACCCAGTTCCACCTAGCCCCTAGAAGTTGATTTAGGCGTCCAGTGTGGATGATCTAAGTCAATTTGGCAGGGTCGCCTTTAAGTCGACCTAATTTTTGAGTGTAGACATGCTAAGTCAACTTAAATTAACAAGTGTAGACGTAGCCAATGTCAGTGACTGCTATATCACTCCCCTAGATACTAGCAAAGGGGATGTAACTATAGCAAAGGGGACACGGCCATAACATCTGTAGGTCTGTTGAGCTCCAGCTGTCATATTCCCATTACTTTTGGGGCCACCATCAGCGGATGTAAAGACTATGCTGAGTTATAGCCAGTGCTTTTTTTGTGATGGTACGCAGAGGAACGGTGTACCTGCATCTTTTTTCCCGGCCTGCTGCCCAGCTAGGGGGGCAGTCTCAGCAGGGAAAAGGAGCGTGCTGCTGAAAGAAGAGGAGTGGTGCAGGAAAAAGAGGGAGAGGCATTTTTCAAATTTACTATCAAGATATGAGTATCAGCACTTTTTTAAACACACGCACAAAGCACTGGTTCTAGCAGAAGACCAGGCCAGCACAGAGAAGTGCAAAGATCGCTTTTGCATTAGTCTTAACAAATGCATCCATGAACAATATATATGGTCATTTTCTACTAAGATGAGAAAAACCAGTCTTATGGTTAAGGCACAGTCAGGCAAGCAGACACTGTCTGTCTCAGTCTTCCCATCTGTAAAATCTTCAACAAAAGTACTTCTCAGTGTGGGGAAGATTAATTCATTAATATTAGCAAAGTGCTTTGAGATCTGGTATTAGTTAAGGGTAAAGGATTCTTCTTATCATTATTAATGTATAATGATTAATCTGTATAGGCTATATATATACTTGTTTCAGAAGACAGATTTCCTGCAAGGTACTATGTAACAAATGTAAACCACGGGCTTGTCTGTTAGTTATTGAGCCATCACTCAGTGCCATCAAAGGGTGGTTTAGTGGCTTACGACTGTGGTTCTCAACCTCTCAGATGCCTGCACTCTTTTCGGGAGTCTGATTTGTCTTGAGCACTCCAAGTTTCATCTCACTTAAAAACCACTTGCTTACAGAAATTAAGCATAAAAATACAAATGTCAAAGCCCACTAATACTGAAAAATTGCTTGCTTTCTCATTTTGGCATCTAACTATAAAATACATCGATTGGAAAATTGTACTTGCATTTCAGTGTGATACTTGAGCCTGTTTTTAACTTGTGAGCCTTGTCATTCAGCAGCAACAGAGCAGCAGCTGCTGGCTGGGCACCCAGATCTGAAGGCAGTGCTGTTGCTGGGAGCATGGCCGGGTATGGTGTAGCCACCCTTACTTCTGGGAAGCTGCTGACAGCGGTGCTGCCTACAGAGCTGGACGTCCAGAAAGCAAAGGCTGCTGGCTGGGGTGTTCATTTCGTCTGCAGCACAGGAGGACTATTTTTTTCATCCTGTTTCCATCCAACAATACCCATTCTCACCAACCCCCACATTGTTTGTTGCATTTTTATCCCACTCCTGCTATTATGGCAACGGGTCTTGGGGGATCTCCAACACTCTGCTGGGCTCTAGCTCCTGTTGTAAAACTAGACAAATCTCTAGATGAGTTGACATACCCCTTGGAAGACATCTTGTTGACCCTAGTGGTATGGGTACCCCTGCTTGAGAACCACTGGCTTATGTGCCAGGATTTTGTTTGTCTTAAACTAGATATCAGTGGACAGGTATCAACATCCCCTCTCCCTTGCCCCAAGACACTGCCCTTCCCAGAAATAAACAAAATCATACTGGGTCAGCAGGAAGAACAAAAGTCATTAGTCATCGGTGGAAAGGTAACTACCTGTATGCTCTTATCCCTGCAAAGTGGGTAGGTCAGGGTTTTCACTTCTGCAGTCTGTGTTGTACCTGTTTTGCGGTTCAAAATCTTCAATCTCTTAGGGTTGGCATGCAAGCACCTTTCATCAGCATTACAGTCACTTGAAAAATTCTTTGAGGACAGAACAGAAAAGATCTATTGCTTAACATTTTGTTGTAAATGTCATTTGGCACAACAGGACACAGATGCTTCCCTAATGAAAAAGAAATCAAGAAGAGACACTGGTTCCAAAATTAAAATAAGACTTCAGCTGTTCTTATTACTGTGAATAGGAAGCTATAAACTGCTCCAGATAAGCTGCTGGTGCCCCCCTGTGCATAAATGTGGTTTTACTGATCTCCTGTGTTAGAGAAAATAATTTGTCTTAAACTTTGATTCATTTGTATGTCACCAGAACACCAATATTTCAAAAAATCTTTAATCCTAAGAGTTTCCATGAATTTTACAGCTCTAACACCAGAAAACAGACATATTTCAGGGGAGACTGCATTGTCTCTGAGGCTGTAGACAGGGAAAGTGTCTTCCTCTATGTGCTGAACAGTAGTAAGCATACAATGTTTTTTGAAATGCTAGGAAGGTATCCTCGGACCATATATCATGCTTTTGATAAATGATAATATAATGTTATTTTGTTCCAACCTGATACATTCATTTTGATTATTAGGCATAAATTTAGAATGGATACCATTATTCTCATTGTGTTGTATCTCCTCAATTTCAGAGCGCGTTCACTGTATAATACTTCAATAATCAATTAAAATGTTATTTAAAAATCTCACTAAGATTTTCTTGTATTTTTTTCCACTTGCTTTCATGTGTTTTCCTTAGTACACGTCCCTGCTACAGTCAGTATGGTGAAAATGAGAGAGATGGGGTTACAGGGGACAGAATGGTAAGACTAAAAATGTCTGCATGTTTATTTAATGTGGGATTATTATGCTATTACAGATTCAGAGCACATCTGCAAAGAAGATCTGCTTGGTGGACAGCAAAGAACGTGTGGCTTCCTAGAAAGTTTAAAAGGTAATATAGAACTTTGATTTATTATACTACAGCAGCTGCACTTATCCCATCCCCATCACACAGGATCCATATGGCTTCTTCCAGCAGTCAATACGTAGTGCACCATCTAATCACTGAGATATGTACACTTTGTCAGCTATGTACACGCTGTCAAAATTTTGCATTTTGTTCAAATTTACCCCAGTGAAACTTGCACTTTCCACCATGCTAAGGCAGCATTTAAAAGTCTGCTCCAGTGACACCTTAGTCTAGATCAGCAGTTTTCAACAGCTGTGTTGCAACACTGTAGTGTGTTGTGGCACGTGGATGAGCATGCCGCTGCAACTCACCCTGCTGCCGCAACATACCTGGTCCCATTTTCTTCCTGCAGTGTGGGGTTTCTTCTGGTAGTGGGGTGAGGTGCAGCAGCAGGAGACTGCTTGTGGGTGGAGTTTCTTATGCCGCCACCAAAACTGCTGCCAGCAGCAGCTTTTTTTCAAGCAGCAGTGGGTCGGCGGGGGGGGGGGGGGGCGTTATGCCATCACCAAAAGGGCTGGCAGGGGTGGTTTTTCATGGCATCAGGGTGGGGGACCTGTGTTGGGCACAGCTGGCCACACTGCCAACCATGTTGGCACCAGAAAAGGTTGAGAAACCCTGGTCTAGATAATAAGATTGCAAGACTATCACTCTGTCTGTGTGTCACTCTGAAGCCCAGAACAGGCGTTCTCAAACTGCGGATTGGGACCCCTCAAGTAATTGTCAGTTTATTATGGGGGTGTGTGGGGGGGGAGTCACAAGCTGTCGGCCCCTGCACATGCCGTGGCTGTGGCTGTCGGCCCAGTGCATGGCTGACAGCCAGCCCATGACTGGAGAGCAGCAGCTTCTGGCCATGTGCTCTGAAGTCAGCGATGTCCCCAGCAGCAGTGCAGAAGTGAGGGTGCCATGGGATGGCATGGCATGGGGGGGGGGGGGTGTCAGGCACTTTTTGGGGAGGAATCAGGGGGGGATCATCACAGCCTGAAATATTTTCAAAGGTGGTCCCAGAAAAAGAAGTTTGAAAACCCCTGGCCTAGAACATCCATTAAGTCAGCAAGAAGTGATGGAAATGACTAGAAGCGTGGCTGAGAGCTAGTTTTGTTCAGAATATCACCAGATTCAATCAACACTGGGATTCTCAGTCTGTTAACTGTGCTACAGAGTATGTGCTCTACATACAGCTGCCGACTTTCTCTACAATATGATGCTGTTTTTGGTTTCCCATGACATCCTACCTGCTGAGAACAGAAACCAAGAAGCCAGGACAGGGCAGTAGGCAGGCTGCAGTTACACAGAGCAGTAGAGGAGCCTGAAACCTCATTGCTATACATGGCTCCTGTCCATATCACTCTGCTCATCAGCAAGATATTACATGGCACCAGGCACAAGAGAAGGCTCAGCGTGCTGAAAGATCCAGTGAGAGGCAACATTGAAATGGCTGCTTCGGAGCCTGCAGAATTGCACATAAATCCCCCATCAGCCCTGAGAATCAGGCAGGTTGCTGAATATTCTTGCAAATGGTTCAAAGAACAATTTGAACCGTACATGAAGGCCACAACAGCAAATATACTAGGGGATGAGCAAAATAATCCTTTGCTCTTAACACTGGCAGGCCAATGCATCTACACTTACAAATTAAGTCGACTTAAGGAGGCTTAAATCAACGAAAACTACTCCACGTCCACACTGGGCTTTCCTTAAGTCGACTTAAGGAAAAGTTAAGTTGACTTAATAACACCTCGATTTAGGTCGACAACACTTAAGTCGACCTTATTAGGTTGACTTCAGCCAGTGTGGACGGGGATTAGCACCTGAATCCACTTTATTAAGTCAATTTAAAGTGTTAAGTTGACTTAATAAGGTCAAAAAGGGGCTATCTCTACACTTGAAAAGTTAAGTCGACTTTTGTTAAGTCAACTTAATACGGTCGACTTTAAGTCGACATAATAAAGTCGACTTAACTTTTCAAGTGTAGACATAGCCTAAATGTATTCTGTGAAGATACTAGGGAGAAAGAAGAAAGCTTCTCAGAAATAATGAAAATGTTTGAGGCTCCTTGTGTTCATGGAAAAAATGTTCTTTCAGAAAGATATATGTAGAGGGAGGGGAAAAAGAAAAACAGAATGAAAGGGAAACAGTAGGGGAGTCTGTCACAGGCTTAATATTTAAAAGTTTGTTCTGTGAATGATTATGGCATATTAAAGGATTCTCTCATTAATGACCAGATTGTCCTGAGATGTACCAATAAAAAATGTTAATAGTTACTAAGGGAGATGGGTCTGACCCTAAAAAAGGCATGCAGTAGGAAAAAAAAAAAAAAAAACAACTTAAAAACACTTAGAGAAAGGCACAGAGCACATGACCATGAGTATCATTGCTAAACCAGCAGAGAGAAATTCACAGAAGTTAAATTGGTCAGAGGCAGACATGTAGAAAAGCAGGAAATAATGCCAGCGATGTGGCAACCACCATGAGAATAGGAAATGCCCAGCATTCAGACAAATATGTAAAAACTATAATAAACCCAGCCATTGGATACTGAGAAAGCATGAAGTACATGTATTCAGCGCAGAAGGGATTCCGTAAGTGGAAAAGAAGAGCTGTTCTTAAAACTCAAAAGACTGGCTAATTAAAATGCACACAAATGGCACTTATGTGCCATACAAAATGGACATTGGGCACTAATAAATGTAACAAGAGAAAGTGGAATAGATAGACGTAAGGATTACATAAAAATGAGGGAGTTGAAAGACTCTGTGAAAGACTACAATGGATGGGCCCAGTCCCCCATAATAACAGATACTTAACACAAGGGGGAAATAATCAAACAAGAGAGTTTGTGGTGGTACACAGAGGCAAGCAACCAATCTTGGACCTACACAAGTGTGAGTTCCTTGGTTTTGTTAACTGGACAGAAGAAAGGAGGGGGACTACCACTGTGTATGGACCTTAAGGAGTTGAAGAAAAGCATAAGAAGATAACATTTTCACTTGCCCACAAGAAGTGAACTGAGATGGCAAGAGCCAAAATGTTCAGCAAATGAGATGTATCAACAGGATTCTGGCAGATCTCCTTAGACACTGGAGCGCCAAAATCTACACTTTCAACATGCCATTTAACAGATGCAAAAAGTCATTTTAGGAAGCAGTAATACTTTTGGATCCAAAAATACTTCACTATACAATGAGCCAGATGCTAAAGGATCTAGTAGGAATGAAAGTGTACACTGATTTGACCTCCCCCTCCTCTATGTGCTGTTCCCCAGTGTTTTGAATCCTAACACCTATTTTGATTTGCTGTTACAGCCTGACCTGATGCTATGTCATACACTCCCCTGCATTTAATTTCCTCCCACTCTGTAACTTTCCTATCTTCAAAGCGTCTGACGAAGTGGGATTTTCTCCCACGAAAGCTCATGCGATAAATAAATCTGTTAGTCTTTAAAAGTGCCACAGGACTCTGTTGTCTTCCTACAATAGACTAACACGGCTACCCCTTTGGAATTTGACTGATGGCTTAGTAATTTGGGGCAATGCCACCATTGAACATCAGAAATGACCGAGGAGAGTAAGGGAAATTCTGGGAGCTAATCATCTTAAACTGAATAAGGCCAACTGTCAATTTCAAATAAGGGAGAAAAAATACTTGGGAGAAGGATTGACCTCGAAGGGGATAAATCAAAGATTCATGCAATACGGAACATTTCGAGGCCTGAAGATAAAAATGGAATTCAAAGGCTGCAAGGCACGTTGAATTATGTCAGCAAGTTCATACCTAAAGCAGCAGCTTGCACACCTCATCTAAGACCTCTCTTACACATCATCACTTAATGGGCACAGATGTCAGAGCATGAAAGAGAGTTAATAAATTTAAAGCACATTATGACATCAGCTCCTGGGCTGCAAAATTTTAACCCATTGAAAGACATCAAGCCCTCTACAGATGCTTCAAAAAGGGGCGCTGGGGTAGTACTATTAGTAGTACTATTACAGTGTCATGGAACTGCCTGGTTGCCAGTCTTGTATGCGTCTAGGGCCATGACAGTTGTAGACATGATATACACACAAATTGGAAAAAAAAAGAAAAAGACACTAATTTCGGTATGTGGATATACAAGATTTCAAAACTTTCTCTATGGTTGTAGCTTCAAAGCAGAAACTGATCATCAACTACTGATTGCCATACACAAAAAGGGACTTGGAGAAGCACCAGCTAGGAAGCAGTGAGTATTTTTGAAAACACAGAAGTATAATCTAACCCTGGAGTTTAGTAACGGCAGCCATTCTCAAGACCACATGCTCCATCTCCCAAACCTGATGAACTGGAACAAGCAATAAACATACAGGTGAATATGATAAAAGCATTATGTATCTCAGGCATAAGTTGGAGACATGAGCAGCTAAAGATGAAATTATGCAAAGAGTAATATAAGCTATATGTAAAGATGGGGAGGACAGGAAATCAACACTTCCCGTCTGCCCATTCCCACTATAAAAATAAGCTTTCAGTGATCTCAGGAAAGCCCTTGAAGGGGTCACAGATCACGTTTCCCACGGTGATGAAGAGGAAAATATTTGAATAAATGCATGAAGAGAACCTGGGACTAACCAAATCAAAAAGGAGAGCTAGAGAAGTTATATTCTGGCTATAGATAAATAGTGACATTGAAGAAACGTTAAGTAGGTGGAGAATGTGTCAGAAGTACAGAGATTCCCAGCAGAAAGAAGCAGTGACATCACGTTAATAACTTGCAATTTCATGGGACAAAGTCAGAAATGATGTGAAGACATGATCACTTGGTTAGACTACTTTATCGCTTTCCTCAAAAGCAGCCACAGTTGAAGATGGTACTGCAGCAACAGCTGTCAGGCACAATAAAACCATATTTGCATGTCATGAGATTCCAAGAACAGTAATAACTGACAACATACCACAGTTCAAGAATAAGGAATTCCTGGACTTTGCTAAAACGTGTAACTTTCATCATGAGATATTTAGTCTCCAATTCCTCAAACAAATGGATTAGCTGAACAGGGAATATGTATAGAGAAGAACTTATCCAAAAAGTCATGAATGCAAGTGAAGACCTATATTCAGAACTACTCAATTATAGAGCTTCAATGCTCCAGTGTGAAAAGTCACCTGTTGCATTCCTCTACAACACATGTAAAAATGTTAAGATATGGGACAAAAACAAAGAATGGCTAAGGAGTCTGTGATAGTGACAAAAACACTGGGGCAATACAAATAGACGAAAAATTACAATAAAGGAGACGATCTCTTTCGTGGTTAAAAAACAAAGACTCAGGCTATGTACACATGATCAGATTAGCGCAACATGGCAAGCGTGCTATAAAAAACACGTGACCTTTATTGCGGGAGAGTGCGTACACACGTCTCTCCTTGCAACGCAACAGAATTCTTTGCAATATCGCGGTGTAGCGCAATGAATTCTGGGCACCTATCCCATAGTTTAATTTTCCCTGAATCGGCGCTTGGAATCCTGGGATGAAGGAAAGGAACGCAAAGCGCCATGGGTAAACTCTCAGTTTCCCGTGGTGCACTGTGTTCCCCTTGCGTCTTCCTCATTGCCAATAGCAACTCGCGCCTATTTTCAACAGTGCAGTGATGCACTGCACCACTTGGGAGCAATCACAACTGCGACAGCCTGGATCCTGCTCTGATCTCCACTGTCGCCTTCAGCACTCTAAATACATCTCGGCTGGTTGCTCAGTACGCAATAAGCTCCGAGTCAGACAAGGACACTGAGGAGCAGGGGCTGATCGATGCCATGCAGAGCAACAGCACCGCGTTGCTCAGCTCCTTCACCAATCATCTGCACACGGTGTAATGCCGTTTCTGGTCGCGAGAGATGAGCACCGAGTGGTGGGATCGCATTGTTATGCAGCTGTGGGATGACGAGCAGTGGGTACAGAACTTTCGAATGCGGAAAGCAACCTTTTTGGAACTGTGCTCAGAGTTGGCACCTGCCCTGCGATGCAAAGACACCAACATGAGGTCAGCCCTAACCGTGGAGAAGCGTGTTGCGATAGCTGTCTGGAAGATGGCGACTCCCAACTGCTACCGGTCGGTAGCAAACCAGTTTGGAGTCGGGAGGTCCACCGTCAGATTAGCCCTCTCACAAGTGTGCTGAGCCATCAATTGCGTTCTGCTACGGAGGACAGTGACATTGGGCAATGTTCGTGAGATTGTGGACGGCTTTGCTGCCATGGGATTCCCTAACTGTGGGGGAGCCATAGATGGCACACACATCCCTATTTTGGCTCCAGACCATCTCGCGACCTAGTACATCAACAGAAAGGGCTACTACTCCATGGTGCTGCAAGCACTCGTGGATCACAAGGGGCGTTTTACGGACATCAATGCTGGGTGGTTGGGAAAGATGCATGATGCCCGCATTTTCAGGAACATTGGTCTGTACCGGAAGCTGCAAGGGGGTACCTTCTTCCCTGATCAAAAAATTACAGTGGGGGATGTGGAGATGCCCATAGTCATCCTCGGAGACCCAGCATACCCACTGATGCCATGGCTCATGAAGCTGTACACTGGTAACCTAGATCGCAGCAAGGAGCGGTTCAATTACAGATTGAGCCGCTGCAGAATGACTGTGGAGTGTGCCTTCGGCCGTTTAAAAGGGCGCTGGCGCTGTTTGTATGGGAGGCTGGACTTGGCGGAGGACAACATCCCTGCTGTGATTGCGTCGTGCTGTGTCCTTCATAACATTTGTGAAAGTAGGGGAGAAAAGTTTTCCCCGGGGTGGGCTATGGAGGCACAGCGCCTCGAGGAAGCATACGAACAGCCAGCCACTAGGAGTATTAGGGGGGCCCAAGGAGAAGCTGCTCGCATAAGGGAGGCACTCAGGGACCATTTCAATGATGCCCTCCCCTAGTTAACTTCAAGGATGCATCAGGTGCACCTTATGAGATTTTCAGTGTGTACAAATAAAGCCACTCTTCAAATTATTTGTTACTGTTTTTATTAAAACCTAAAAGGGGGGAGGGGTTACAGGTGGGTGTAGCTGCGGGTCTCTAAAAAGTAGCTCTGTGGGGGACTGGATGTTGCAGTGTACCAGGGGGATGGATGGCCTTCAAAGAAATTCTGTGAAGGACTACGGGGTGTGGGAGGCAGACATGGCTGAACTGTATGGAGTGGAGCCTGTACATTAATTGCCTGGGTCTGCAAAGCAATCATGCTCTTGAGCAGTTCTGTTTGCTCCTTCATGACACTTATCAGTTCGTCCCTGTGTTTCTGCCTCCTCTGTTGGGATTCTTCTCTCCAGGCTCGATTCTCCCTCGCGGATTCCCGTGCTGTTTTCATCAGGTCCTGAAACATATCCTCCCTGTTTCTTCGAGCTCGCCGCCGAATGTTTCTCATGCAGTCAGCTGGGGTAGACACCGGCCTCGTGAAGGTTGAATCTATTAAAAAAAATAATAATAAAGCTATTGTTAACACATAGCATAGATAACCAATGTAACCTTCCAGTAGCACATTCCACTGGACGGTACAGGTCAGTCAACATCCTATGCTTCACTGAAGCGGACAAGGTACGTCCTAATAGAAAGCTTACTGGGGGGCGAACATTCTGCACAGGGCACACAGATGGAACCCGATATCTCTCTCCCCAGAGTGCCCCTGCCAGCTAGAATACATATCCTACATGCCACCGGATGCAAGCCAGGACCGTATGCTGCTGCACTGTATGCTGCCATGGTTCCCAGGGCTGTGCTTTGCAGCTGGCGAGGCAGAGTATCCTTCTTTGGGAGCGTAGACACAAACGCTCTCCCATCTAAGCTGAGTAGTAGGCTCTGGAGGTACATCGAGGAAACCTTTACTGACCTAAATACAGATGATTTTTTTACAATCACTGCTTGTGTTGATAAGTAAAGAGTAAAGAGCGTGCACAGTGGGGACCGAGACAGCAAGCACCCCTGCCCCAGACAATGATATTTTAGCAGGAGCCATAGCTGCACGAAAGAGAAACTTACCTGAGCCCCCCTCTGCCACCTCAGAGGACACGCTGCAATTCATGTCTTGGATGGACGTCTCAGCGGGGGTGCAGAAGAGCTCCTGGCTACATGCTGTTGCGCTTTCCTCCAGGTCATCCTCCATCTCCTCCTCCTCATCGATCACGTCCTCATCCTGCTTGGGTGTGGCAGTCAGTGGATGGGGGGGGGGCTGATGTGTCCACAGGACTCTTTGCAGTGGTTGTGGGGTCCCCACTGAGGATGGCTTCAATCTCCTTATAGTACTTGCATGCAGCAGGCGCTGATCCCGAACGGAGGTTTGCCTCCTTCGCTCGGTGATAGATTATTCTTAGCTCCTTCACCTTCGATCTGCACTGCACAGTGTCTCTATCATAACCTTTCTCTGACATGGCCCGAGAAATTATGCCAAATGTATCGTAATTTCACCTGCTGCCGCGTAGCTGCGCCTGCACAGCAGACTCTCCCCAGATGCTGATCAGGTCCAGCACCTCTGCCGTGCTCCAAAGGGGTGCATGTCTTCCACGACGGGCCACATTGCTACTGATGATCGGAGCTGCACTACACTCCACGAGGAAGAGAACAGGAAGTGAAACAGACGAGAAATTCGAAAATCCCGGCAGTCAGATCAGGGCGGGGACTGTTTCGTTATGGCCACAGAGTGGGTGGGGGGAAGACCAGAGAGGACGACTTTGGAATGCTGGGACACTTCCAGAGGCCAATCATTGCGCGGTAAGCGTACACACGAGTGGAAAGGCGCAACAGCTGTTCCGCGTTAACTGCTACCACCCTCGTCGAGGTGGTTTTTGTATTGCGCTACAACAAGGCAGTTAACGCGCAACAGCCCTATTGCACGTGTGTACGCTGTTGTTGGTATCGCGTGGTAGTGATTGTTAATGCGCGATAAGGTGATCGTGTGTACAAGGCCTCAGTAAGAATTTGTCAAAATAGGTACTGGCCAATCAAAGTTACAAAGATCTCAGAGGAAAGCAAAATCTTATAAAGGAATTGTAAGCATCTGTTTAAGACACTTGACAAGTTGTCCTTGATAAAGTGAAGTAAGAGAAGATTTACAAGTTGAAAACAATTTGCAAATTGACCCTATCATTGACAGTGAAACTGAATAGTCTGTTACAGAAAAAACCTTCCCTAAAGGGATTTTGTGCTACTGCAGATCAGAAAGTGTGCTGAATGCCCTAAGAGACTGATCAAGACATATTAAGGTTGTGCTAAAGTAACATGAAGAGTTGTTAAAATTAGTTATTGTATTTGTTATAGTTTGTTAGTTTAAATTAATATTGTTTTAGTTTAGTCAGTTATTTAGAAAGGGGTCTAAAAATGGGAAGATTTGCTATAGAGCAAGTTCTCCAGGAAGTGTAGAGATGACACACTGCCTGTACACTCTTTATGCAGTCTTTAAGATTTCCTGTGACATTCTTCCTGCTGGGACCAGAAACAAAGAAACCCAGGTCAGGGCAAGCACAGCTGTTCAGAGGAGCAGAAAGTTTATCTCATTCTGTAAATGGTTCCTGTTCATAATAAAGGCTATGTCTACACTTGTTAATTTAAGTCGACTTTAACTAAGTCGACTTAGTGTGTCTACACTTAAAATTAAAGTTGACTTAAAGGGGAACTTACAAAGTCGACCTAGATCGTCCACACTGGATGCTCTAGGTCGACTTTGTAGGGCTAGGGGGACCTTGGGCAGGTCCACGGTGGCGGGGGGGGGGTGCATTTAAAAAGTCGGATTAAGCCTTAAGTCTAATGAAAGGTGGTTTAATAAAGTCGACTTAATTTTCATTAAGTCGACTTTATTTTCCTTAAGTTAACTTAAGCAAGCTGCTTAAGTCGACTTAAGGAAACTGTAGTGTAGATGCAGGATAAATTAAGTCGACTTAAGCTTGCTTAAGTCGACTTAATTTACAAGTGTAGACGCAGCCAAAGAGTTTATTATAAAGAGTCTGCTCATTACGAATAGACTACATTACCATCCAATTTTTAAGTTTTCAGCCATTTTGATTTTATGAATTACACCTGTACAGTGTACAGCTATAGAAAGGCATGTATCTATGAGTCTTAGACCATTGTGATACCAGAGCTAATACAACCAGTCACTACCATTAATCTACATGTAATTCACATGCAACAATTTCATTGGTTGTTTTGAGAGCGACTGCACAGATGGGGTATTACTTGGCTCACCTGTCGCAGTCATGTGTCAGCATGAGGTGTCAGCTTCTAGTCCATGATAATGTTCTTGCTATATTGAACTCCCTGCCCAAAATTTTCTGTACTCTTTGCCTGACCTATTTTAATTGATTAATTAGATAGTTGTTATTAAAAATAACATAAGGCCTTTAGAGATTAGCGGAGCAAAACAAATAGGATATGTGAGGATTTAAATATAAATTTATATAAAATATAAAATGTAATACATTTCCTTCTCAATTCCAGGACTACATATTCTATTATATTGTCAAATTAATTCTGAATCTTTTAACTTAAAGAAAAAACCTTCCTAGTTACTCCCACCACCATCTGATACCAAAGTGACAATTTTTTTCAGGGTCAGTCTAATACACCTGTCTGCCTTTTCTTCCACATTTAGTCTGCACTGACTTCCTCCGTTCCTTGGCCACAACCATCAAGCTACTGGCTAAGAAATACTAGAAAAAGCAGGAACTAGACAGTGGGTTCAGGGGCTGCATAACCTTCCAATATTTTTTTCTTATAGCATCTTGTTTTATGAACTTCATAGCCATTTTCGACAATAATATTCCGTTGTGTTTGTAAGGGTTAACAAAGCCTTTGGAGTAAAAAGATTATCTAAACAAACAATCAGCAGTTTGCTGATACTTGTTTACAACATAACAGCCACTACAGCCTGCCTCTAAAGTAGAGGATTAAATTGCTCTATAAGAACCCATTGTCATGGTGATTATCTTCAGACAGCACCTGCCTTTCAGCAAGACTAACACATAAGGGGGAAAATCCTGACCATTTTAAATATGTCTACGCTGCAATAAGACATCTGTGGCTGGCCCAGGACAGCTTGTCCAGGCTAAGGGGCTGTTTAATTGCAATGTAGCCATTCCAGCCTGAGCCCAAACATCTACACTGCAATTAAACAACCCCTGGTTTAACCCAAGCCCCATGATCCCAATCAGCTGGTACAGGCCAGACATAAGTTTGTAAATGCAGTGTAGACATACCCTTTAAATAATAATTTTGCCATTGAGTTGAACAGAAACAAAGTCAATCATGGGTACACCATATCTACACTGAGAGTTTACACCAGTGTAGCTGCATTGATGCAAAAGGTAACAAGTAACAGATTTCAAGTTTTCTGTTGTGATTCCTAGCTGTCGGAATTTCCTTTCCCTTGACTTGTCTCAGCTCCTCCCTCACCACACTTAAACAATTTGAGAAAATGTTTCTGTTTACTTTTTTGTTGTTGTTACAAGTCTTGTTCCTTTAATATTAAACTTTTCTTCTTTCCCCTGTTCAGGTGCATCTCCCTATTTATCTACAGGTTTATTTGTTTAATTTAGATTCCTGTTGATTATGCAGATGTAGCAACTGGAAACTCACAGATAAGCTCTTATATTGCACTATGTAGTCTAGAAATTCACCTACATACTGTAATTTCCCCCACAACTCAGTCAAAAGTCATTGCCTGACCAAGAGAGTTGTAGCAATTTTTTTAAGGCTGCCTATTAAAAGCATCATTTTCAAAACAAGCAAAGGCCTTATATACAGCTGACAGAAGACTGGAATTTCTGTTCTGCAAGAAATTCTGGTATTTCAACATTTGTTTTCATCCCAAAACGGGACAAAAAGTCAACATATCAAAAATGCTTGTGGAACTAAAAGGTCTAGAAAATTTCAATTCAAGTGTGTCAAAATGTTTTGTTCTGAGTCAATTTAACATTAAACTTCATCTGCCTAAGGTGTCACAGTGGTCATGGGAGTTGTAGTTTAAGTGCCTCGGGGCTTCATTTCTCCCAATGAGGCAATCTCCCTGCTGGGACTACCTTTTACTTTGTCTCCAAATGTCAATTGACTGAAGTTACTCAGAAGTTTGGAATGTCAGAAGTAAATTGATAGTAATGGATTAGCTGGCACACTGCAAGAGAAATGGTAAAAGGTGCGACTTTTCACATGGATCGCATGTGTGTGTGTGTGCTTGTGCATGTAAAAAATGTATCTATACTTCTATATGTAAATAGAGTGCTAAAATCAGTAGTCTTAATTTAAATATGAATCAAAATCAACACAAATTTAACATACATATATTAGTGTCCATTCAGTGACTAAATTAAATTAAATTTCCTAGCATACGTGATAGTGCATTGAGTTATTAACCAAATTATTTGGTCAGTTCTCTGCTGTCATTACTTCTTCCTTTGAAGCATATTCCCCTTTCATCCACTATACCTATAATGAAATCAAGAAGATTTATCCAAAGCTGTCTCAAAAAAGGGCGGGCAGGAGGCATTCTAGGATTAATATGGCCATTTCACCACTAGAGAGAACTAAGTATATTATATCAGCAATAGAGTAAGTTTTCACCAGCACATTACAATAATACATTAGGATCTCCTACAAAGCACAATATTTTGAACATGCCCAATTAATATACTAAAACTGTATACTAGAACTAAAAGCTGTTTCCCAAAAGCTAATAACATTAATAGAAAACAAAATCTGTAATGCTGATTTTCTCCAAATAGAAAGCAGAGATATAAAAATATTTAAAAATGCATTTGTAAATACCAAATCAGTAATTGGTATGTGAAGTGCTGAAAACTACATCAATGCAATGTAAAAGCATCAGAAGTAAAGTCACTACCAGGAAATAGAATCCAGGGTAATGTTAACTTGGCTGGATTGCACACACTGTACTTCCCAATTTATGTTTAAAAACAAAAGCATGGTATGAAACTAATTATGTTTCACATTTTTTAAAAGCAAGACCACAAAATCCTATGTATGTGCAATATGTCTAAGTTAATTTTGTGATGGAACCTTAATTTGCCATATATTTCTCTGATGCTGGCTTTTTATTAGCTACATATCTGAATCAATAGATCACGAAAAACAAATACTGCCCTAGGAAAAAAAACAAAATAACAAAAGTAAAGGTCTAACAAACTTTACCCAGAAGAAATGTTTGACAGGAATAACTGGTTTTAAACATATATTTTACATCTGAAGGATATTGTTCATCTTCAGAGGATTTGTTGGTTTTGCACCATAAAAAAAAACCCAGTAATAATAGCTATTTTAGCCACTTTCACAAAAATTTAAAATAAGATGGCAGCTTGGAATTTTAAAGTCAATATTGAATTTCACTAGCTGTGCTGCAAGACCAAGCTGCTTTGCTGATCTATGAGGAATTTTAAATGGGATATGGAAAAGAAAGACGTGGGTTTGTGGTTTCTTTATTGTACTCTTTCTGATGCATAAAGAAGAAAGAAAATCTTGAAAAAACTCATATGCACATTAGAAATGGAAGAAATGTCTACCTTATGTTCATTGGCAGCCTCTATGGATGACTAGAGAACTAGAACATTCTCCAGCAAAAAGAAATAAAATCTAAATAATTGAGAGAAGGGCTTTTTAGCATGTCAGTTTTAAACTATTTGTTTTTGTTAATACCAGTTTAATTCAAAGGTGGTGGCAAACAGTTGGGAAGGAAAATGTCCTTATCCCTGTAATTAAGGGCTACGATGCTCCAGTTCTCTTGTCTGAGACTAGGAGACTCATTCTTCCTCCAATTTCTAAGGCAAAACACAAAGTAGGGGAATAAAATAACTCCCCCCCCCCCCCCTTCTCCCAAAGATCATCTCGAGACCCTTTCTGGGGCTCTCAATCGATTATAAAGAAAAAGAAAAAATGACACAGACCCAATTTTCCCCCTCTTTCCCTTTTACAAATCATTTAAGCAGTCTGGAAAAGTACAAGTTCCAAAGGGGTAGCCATGTTAGTCTAGTTCAGCAACACAAACAAAGAGTCTTGGCTCTTTTAATTTAAAATTTATTAGTCTTTAGAAGTGCCATAAGACTCCTGGTTTGTTTTATAAAACTCCAAGTTACCTATGAAAATGTCACTAGCAGAGATACAGATCAGAGGTCTACAATGGGCTGTCACAAGCCCACAATTAAATGTATTCTTCTACTCAGCCCTTATACACCCAACCATACTTCATCTGTTTGGCTAGGGGATTCCTTTAGGTAGGTGTGACTAGGAGAGTCAGCAGGGAACAGTTGCTTTTGACCTAACTCTTAAGTGAAAACATCTCCCTCCCCCCATCAAAGCTTTATTTTTCCACTGGCTCATCAACCACACACTAACAGGTCTATTTGAATATTGGACAGTCTATGTTACACTATGGCTATGTATACATTTGTCCCTTAATTATGAATCCTGAAATAAAAACACAAATAGCCAGACGTTTTACAATACTATTGTATTTTAAATACCCTTAAAATATCTTACTTATTATAAAACAAATCCTTGAGTCTCATGTTTCAGATGATTCGCACAAATGAAGGAAATTGTGATTCAAATGAAGCTTCTCACCCAAATTAAAACAGAAATGTAGGCCAAACCTTTAGAAAAGGAACAAAGTTAAAGTTCTGCTCTTCAGTGACAAACATCATGGAGCAGCAGGGCAGGATCTTCAGCCCCAACCAGCCAGGGTGCCAGTGCAATACAGTTTAGGCACTTCCTCAGGATATAGCAGGGAACAGTGGATATGGCCTGCTTCTCCCCACTATATAGGGTTTTGGTTCACTGGCTTCACAGTGACGGAAACCTATTGACTACGCAAGGACCACTTTTCTAGGGTGAGCTGTACAGAACTACAAGTGACACAAGAAAAGTCCATCTCCAAGGGTCTCTTCTGCTTTTATCTTCTATGTCACTACAGTAAGTTTTAAGCTGTTTTGGGCCATAAGAACCCATGCAGAGAGCAACAGATTTTTGTCCTAAACAACGCATTTGCTTCACATAGAAACATAGTAACAAATATACAGACTGGTGATTATCTATGATCAGTAAATGGAGGGAACTATGTATGTTTAGACTGGAGGTTACATGTAGCATTACAAGCGTATCACACTGGGGCAGGGCCTTGTAAGAAACTTCCTTTTTCAGCCATTATAGGTTAGATATCACCAAGACAACATTACTTGGTCCCCAAAGCAAGTGCACATAAACCTCCACGTTCTCCTCTTATCCCAATGCAATCTATAGATTAGCACTACAGTTAGTCTCAAAAGTGAGGGTAATTACAAAACAGAGACTAAATTTGGGGATTAAAATTAAGGAACAATAAAGGCCCAGACAGGAGAATTGCTTAGTACATCACTTTTTCAAATCTACAGGGGGCATTTGCATACACATAAAACAATTGTCCACAGCCTCAGTGCTGTAGGGAATGAAAAGAAATATAATATAATATAATGCAACAGAGGAAATAGCTACCTTCAATGCTCTGTGGACCCACTAGATTCATAGCCTGGTGTGCTGGATATTCTACTCGGGGTCTGGCAATGCCCAATTGTTCCATAACCCCATGAAGCAGTCTTTGAATATCTGCTTCAGAAACTCTATCTGGGGTTTTAGGACTGTGACTAGAAGCCAAAGCCAATCCAAATGTTAGCAAAAATACCATATTATAAAGCAATGTAGTTGTCATTCTGGTGGCCATTTCTGTGGAAATAAAACACATGAAATTAATTATAAATGTTAAAATGAGCAAAATACTGTATGCATATCTCAAAGAACTTACTTCACCAGCTTCCATTATCTGGTAAAAATATTTCAAACAGGGAGGCGAAATTGGGGGGGGGGAGAGATGATTGTGGGAGTCAGTAAACTAATTTCTGCATAGCATTCATTCATAGCATTTATTAAATTACCTTTCTTCCACGATAAAACAAAATGGACCCATTGATTCACTTTCAAAAATCAAAAGGCTAAAAATTAGCAAGGTAACTTATAATGCAAGGTTCCTTCCTCCCCCGTCTTTAAAATTAATATTTTATGTATGTTAAGCTATGGTGGGAATACAAGGAATTGCTCCGTTTTCTACTGTGCTTTTCAAAGTTTACTCTTGTACTTGTTCTAAGAAATGAAATTCTCCCAATTTCCTTTAAAAAATGGGATGCACAACATTTTTATCTCCATCACAAAATGACAACCCCTCACATGCCTCTCTCTTTTCATTTTTTTTTCCTCATCTAGAACAAACAGGCTTCATTTGTGCCAGTTGAGTATGTTTCACCAAATGGCCGCTCTGCCTGCATTAGACAGACACAGAATCCAGTAATGACCATTTGTCATTCTCTTTATAAGACTAGATTTTAAACAGCCTGTTTGTCTTTATGTCATAGGAAAATGGGTTTATCATCATAAGTTTATATTGATTATTTTAATGCAAGTCTTAGCAGCTTGTTCACAGCAACACTTTATAAGAGCAACCCCTGCAAGCAACATTTCCCCTGGGAACACTTTCCTTACTGTGAATTGTCAACACTCCCCAGAACAGCAGCAGCCACTTAGGAACAACATTGCAAAAGGGCACCCGTATGTTGCTACTAACAAGCGACTACTGTATTATCCATTTGCTCTGCTTTTCCAAGCCAGAGACTTAACGATCTCTGATTCTCCCGTTATATTTTTCCAATATTATGTGTATAAAATAATCTTAAATCCTGAGCTAATAACAGAGAAATCCCAACTAAAAAAAAAGAAAAAAATGTGAAGAGAGATCGTCCTCTTCACAAGCACTCTCTCTCCGTGTCATCCTTACAGTGTCCCTTGATCTCCAGGAGAGATCTTCAACCCACCCGCTCACTACCAACAACCTTGTGCATTTGAAAGAAAAATGGAATCTTTCCGGCTACTAGATGGAGGAGGAGCAAGTCTCCCGCCGGTGTCTGTTTGTGGCTCTGTCTCTCACGCCCCCCACCCCCGTGCTCCTCTTCTGCAACCCCCTTAGAATCCTACTTTTAAAACCCACCGGAAAACAACCACCCTCCCAAATTATACCCTCTGCGAACCCGGTCCGCAGAGCTGAGCACCTGCGGGGCATCCCGCGCTCCCCCACCCTTCCATCCCGCTATTCGGCCCGCAGGCAGCCAGGGACGCCCACGAGAGTCGCGCGGCACTCACCGCCCGAGGGAGGGGAAGGACGGCTCGAGCTCTCGCAGTGCAGCTGTGGGTGTCACTGGCTGACTGAAGCTCAGAGCAGGAGGCGGCCTGCGCTGGGACCATTCATGCGCAGTCAGCGCCCCCTTCCCCCGCCTTGCTTTGTCCCTGCGGCAGGTGCGGAGGGAGGGTTGGCAGCATCCATTTCAGCAAGACGCTGCAGCAGGCGGCGGAGGGACCGCATCTGGCGGGGCCAGTCTGCCCCTGGAGAGAGAGAGCGAGAGAGAGAGCGAGAGAGAGAGAGACACACACACACAGAGTGAAGACACAGATGCTGTGCAGTTAGCATGTGCTCTGCATACACACACTGGGGGGTGGGTCGCATACACAACCGACCTGCAAGATCTGGCCTCCCACAGTTACATATCCAATACTGCAAAGGGTGCATCTGGTTCTAACACACACCATAGTGTGAAAAACGAGAGTCCTGTGGCACCTTATAGACGAACAGATTTTCTCTGGCATAAGCTTTCGTGGGTTATAGCCCACGAAAGTTTATGCCGAAGAAAATCTGTTCGTCTATAAAGGTGCCACAGGACTCTCTTTGTTTTTTGCTGTACACAGACTAACACAGCTACCCCTCTGGAAATTTACACCACAGTGTGAACATAACGCCAACCATTAGGTGAAAAACTAAACAAAGTGAACTGACCGTTAAAGGCCAGCTTTTCATTTCACGTTGCTTCGTGCCACTTGAGACTGAATGCCCACAAATCTCATCATGTTTCTTGCAGCAGGCAAGCCTCTGTTTAAGGAGTCCTCAATTTCTTTTGGATGGAAAGACCGTTTCTACTAATAAATAGCATAGGTAATCAGCAATTGATAGTGTGTAAAGGGAAAACAGATGGGACATGTAGGTCAGTGGTTTTAAACTGGTGTGCCATGGCACAATGATGTGCCGTAAGAACTGTTTAAGTGTGCCATGAAATTTTGTAGAAAGGCAATGAAAATCAATGTAAAACAAATATTGTTTCATTTTAAACCATATTCTATCCAACCAAAATTACAACTCATAAAACTAATCATCAAATTAAAAGTGAGGTATCGGTCTTTCTGTTCTAAACCGTGGACATTCTAAACGCAGCTGGCCCAAGGGCAAAATTGAGGTGATGTGTGGTTTTTCTTTTTCCAGTGGCTTTGAAACATTAATGCATTTGATCCTTCTTTAGCTTTTTGTATGCACTGTGTTGCAAATCTCTCTAGTAAGAACATAACCATAGTAAATGTGACATTTTTGAGCAATCAATTCAGCTGAAAAAGGTGGGTGCACCATGGAATAGTTTGTCTTATTGAAGTGTGCCCTGTTACTGAAAAGATTGGGAACAACCGATGTAGGTGGCAGAAGCAAAGGTAAGAGACATCTAAAGTCTCTGAGCTGACTAAACAGATCTACCTGTAATGGTAAAGCAAATGCCAAAAGTAGAATGGAAAGTAGTTATGGGATAACTCTACAAAAATGAGAAAGAAATTAATTAAATTGGATTTTTCCCACATTCCCAATTAGTTTTTTTGCCCAAGTTGTTCAGTGGTTATTCCCTAGGTGTAACTGCAGATCTACAGGACAATAGTATAGTGCAGAGGTCAGCAACCTTTGCTGGCCCCCATGCCAGCCCCGCCCCACCAACCCACACAAAGTACCCAGGCGGGGCCAGCAGGTGCCAGGGGCGGGGCCAGGAGCCACAGCACATGGCAACTCCATTTCCCTACTCGCCACAACCCCAGCTAGGGAGCGGGGCCAGCAGGTGACAGGAGCTGTGACACACGTGACTGTTATGGGCCACAGGCCTCACTGGGGTTGGGGTCAACAGGGGGGAGCAACCAGGGCCCCGCAGGGCTGGGAGACCTGCAGGTTCTGTGACTAGGCACATGCTGAAGGTTGCCCATCCCTGGCACATTGACTGTTGCTGCGAGTGTTATGGGAGCAAGTACCTTGGCGGAGCAAATTTGTACACAGCCGCCTATCACAGAGGACACAACTGCATCTGATTAACGTATGTTTGCAGTGTGGTGTAGCTATGTTAGGCACAGGATATTAGAAAGATGGGGTGGGTGAGGTACAATATCTTTTATTAGACCAACTTCTGTTGGTGACAGAAGTTTTTGAATTACACAGAGCACTTCAGATCTGAATAAAATAGCATAGCACGACTGAATGCTAAAATGCTAAGAAAGATTTGGCTAAACAAAGACCTTTATAATTAATTTTTCTGTCTGAAGAATGTTTAAAAAGTGATTTTACAATGTCAAACCAATGTTATCTGACATAAATGAGAGTACTCTGGTGTTTAATCAGAGCAAAGAACATCTCCAAAGATAACTAGCCTCAGCAGCTGTCCTCCACACTTGTGGGTTTTTTTTTAAAAAGACATACTTTGAACAATGCACTAATCCCTTCCATGGATCTTACCTTCAACTGGGGAATTTTTCTATATGCCTCACATTTGGGCCAGGACACTTTCAACAGGATGTTTTCAAAAACCTTCTCTACCACATTCAATATCAGTAGTTGGCTGACTAGAGTATTTGGGCAAGGAGGTATGATGGAGAACTTTTCCCAGTTATTAATATATACTGATTGTTTAAAGAAGTTAACTCTAAGTTTCGGAGTAATTCCAGGGGGGGATGTTAAAAGAGATTATAGAGGACAACAAAAAAGTAACTGGGTACAAATAGGATTCTTTAATACTAACCAAGTTGGTCCAGTAAAAGATATTACCTCACCCACCTTGTCTTTGTAATATCCTGCAACCAACATGGTTACAACAAAACTGAAACATACTTTAAATCAGATGCAATTGTGCCCTCTGTGATAGGTGACTGTACAAATCTGCTTCTCCAAGGTGCTTGCTCCCACAACACTCACATCAAGGGTTACTACGCTATTGTCCTATAAACCCACAGTTATACCTAGGAAATAAACTCTGAACAACTGTTGGTCAAAAATAACTACTCCACAGTGAATGTGAATCTATACCTTCTGCAAGAGGGATGTTGTCCAATAATTAAGTCAGCCTTCTTTAGTAGGGAGAACTAGAGGCTAAAGTTTCAGGAGCATGTTCCAGCTGAGCCCCAGAGTAATTCATGAACAAGGGGAAGATAAGTGTTTAGAGGACTAAATCAGTGGTTTTCAAACTTAGGGTCAGGACCCAATCCTGGGTTGCAGACCCTCAGGCACTGGGTCGTGGCGCCCCCTGCTGCCACTGCCAAAATACTGGAATGCATTGCTCAAAGATGTATTTATTGGGTTGCGGGCATAAATTATTTTCAACTGGGTCCTGAGAAAAAAAGTTTGAAAACCACTGGACTAAATCATGAATGTGGTCCAATGCGGTAGGCATACTTAGAAGCTGCTTACCAGCTCAGTTCCCATTCAAAATCAAGGAAGAGCCATGCCCTTGTAACTTTTACCCCAGGCATTAGAGCACACACCTGGGGTGTAGTAAACCCAAGTGCAATTCCCCTCTTTGCCAGCAGGGGAGAAAGAATTTGAAGGGGGCAGGGTCCCCCACCGTCTACCTAGATGTCTTAACTCTGGGACTACATTCAGAGTCATTATTTGGCACGTTCACCCTCTCTGCTTCACTGACTATTTAAGTATATATCGACAGTGAAACAAACAGTCATTGAGGCAGAGAGAGAATGACTCCGTCATCCAGTAGTTAGGACACCTACTTGGCAAGAAGGCCAGCCAAGGTCCAGCTCCACTCAGTCTTTCAGCAAAGCAGACCAGCTTAAACAGGGAACTGAGGCAATGTCCCACCTCAGAACATCCCATAGACTAGTTAAGTGATGGGAGACCCTTTTTCAAATCCTTTCTCCACTTCTGTTGTGGGGAGATTGAAATTGGGTCACCCACCATCCAGGCAAGTGCTTTAACCACTAGGCTGAAAATTGAGATGGTTATTACCATCACCACCGCTCCTCCTCTGGCCATTTTGTGTGGACTGAGGCAGGTATCTAACTCATTCCCTAAAGCAGCAACTCAGGCACCTAGCTTGCCTGACTCCAGGCAGCTGATTCCCATTCCCAGCTCGCTAAGCCATCACATTGGCCTACTTGCCACCCAAACTTACACACCTGTCTGAAAATTGGGTGGGGCTTTGGACATGCCCTTGCTATCAGCATCTCCCATTGGCAAGGTTGAGGTGGCGAGTTTCCTAAGCTTTAGTGGATCCAATTCTTAACCACCTCACTCTCCCCATTTATTGCAGAGGGATTCTAGGTACCCAACTCAGGCTTTCTGGAGGACAGTGTTGTTCTTGTGATTTTTCTAGGCGCCTAAAATTTAGGCATTGTGACTCTCAGCATCGCACCACGTAAGTCCCTTTGTGGCTCACTTAAGGAAAGTGTAAAATCTGCTTTTAGGCTTAGTTGTGGAGTAAGGTGGCCACAATTAGCCCTCTCTCATAAGTGGCAACTTTTAAATGTCTGCTTCTTGCCTACATTGTACAGTCAATATAAGATGTTTTACTCCATGAACTTTCAAATGGTTCTTGAAAAATAACAGGCAGTTAGTTATAAAAAGCTAGTTATGACTCAGTGTTACTGTGTACACTAATTATCACAGCCAGTAAAGTAATACCATGTACCTAATTTAGGTCAACAGCTGGTGGTAGTTTGGAAAGGGCCATTATATAAGTGCATTAAATACTGTTCTGTACCCACGCAGGCCCACCTGGTCAGTGATTCCAGGATTTATGTGGCAAAGTACAAACATAATAGAGCTGTTTGAGCAGGAAGACTGGTGCAGCACGGTAACAAACCCCAGGGTGCAAAGTAACTAAGAAGGAAGATAGATCCCTTATATAAGGGATCTGTTTCTTGATTAATGACCAATGGAAGTGGCGGAAGCCTAAGTGTACTTAAATCATACCTGGACAAATCAGAGTAGATCTCAGTGCTGAAGTGGGGAGGGGATTAGATGACTTGAGAGTTTTCCACCACCACTTTCTGTGGTTCTGTGCTATTTTGTATTAATTGTGAAATTAGTGCAATAATTCTAATAGAATTCTACAAAACTCCATGTGAAATGGTCAATTTGAGAGTGTGACAGGCTGCTCCCCAAATCCAGTCTGGTGTGCTGCTATGACCGCTTGAACCCCACTCCTGAACCCCAATTTACCCCGCTCTGCTGGGTGACCGCTCACTCCTGAGTCAGTCCACACCAGCCACCAGCGTGTAATTGGTCCCAGGCAGTGGGTGTACATCCACTAGCCACACAGGCGTTGGTCCCCAAGCAAGCACACCCAGCCCCAGACACTACACTGGGAGCCACTGCCTTACAGGGATTGGGACCCACTCCCAATCACCTTAGTCTCCAGTCCGTCCACTTAACAAAGAAGTGGATTGTGCCCAGCCTCCCACATCCACGCCCTCTAAAGACCACACAGCTTTAGGTGAAACAACTACTAGTTTATTGATCAGAGTCTGATTTCAAGTGAGAATATGGCCAATCAAGGCAGCAACATGTTACAAATGAGTCAGGAGTGACCACTATCAAATAAAAGGTATAAACCGCATACTACTCTAACATCTTCACCTAAACTAACCTCAGAGTCCAAGATTATGCACATGGTGTTTGGCTGTCTGATGTCTTGCAGCCATTCTCTGCCTGTTCTTAGGCAGGGCCCCGATCTTGCTTGAGGTTGGTTGCAGGATGGTGTCTTCTCAGGCTGAAAGCCTGCAGCTTCTCCCCCCTCACAGTCTCTGTGTCTTTGTTTTAACAAACTGCTGACAGCCCCTCCCCTCACTATCCTGGTGTGAGATTCTCTTCACTTCTACCTGAGCAGGGGAGGGCATTAGCATTCCCTTTGATGTGTAAATCTTCAGCCATTGTGCTAGAGACAGTCCTGAGTCTGAACCCTGTAACATGCTTCACATCTATACATACATGTTGCAGCAGGGAACATGGCACCCTGGTAATCATGTGGCCCATGTTCTGAGCATTCACAGAGGAACCTGGTATAGTGTAATTGTCATCAAATAACACAATTACACTGCAAAACTGAACAGAAAGATTATACAGGTCACGCCCAAGGGCTGCACAGATGTGCATTCCGTCACAGAGAGATAGTGGTAATTTGGTAATGTGACGGTTGAACTGTCCTAATATTTGTGGAGTATCCTGGACACTGAGCTAAGAAAGGCCTTTGTGGTGAGGGATAGAAATTATCATGGCCCATAGACCCTGTCCTGAAGGTCCTTATTTGCCTGTCCAGCTATAACCCTCTGATGGCTAGCTGAGAGCATGGAACAGTGCTGCCACAGGCCCAGACTCTAGGGCTATGTCTACACTGGCAAGTTAGTTCGAATTAAGGAGGCTTAATTCGAACTAACTAAAACCATGTCTACACTAGGCTTTAGTTAGGTCGAATTAAGGGCTTCCTTAATTCGAACTAATAAATTCAAATAGGGTATTCGAACTAAGGGGTTAATTCGAACTAACTAGTTCGAATTAACCAATGTGGCCATGTTAATTCAAACTAATTTCTTAGTTCAAATTAACCGGCCATCGAAATGAAGGGGGATCGCTAATTCGAACTAAGCAAGTGCTTGCTTAGTTTGAACTAACATTCCAGTGTGGCCATGCTAGTTCGAATTAAGCTAATTTGAATTAACTAAAATTAGTTCAAATTAGTTAGTTCGAACTAACTAATTCAAACTAATTTTAGTAAGTGTAGACATAGCCTAATAGTCTGGTTGGGAGAGCTGAGGTCACTTGACCACCCACAGCTGGAGGCAAGGCATGAACAGTGTCTCAAAATATTTTGCCACATTGACTTGCTCAAATTTTCATTTGGAGGCATGTTGTACTGCATGGAAGATACCACCTTTCCCATAAGGAAGCATGGAGGAATTTGGTTCATCTTATAAATCTTCTCAAAAGGTGATGACATAGGTATCTATCTCCCTGCTTCTGGA
This sequence comes from Pelusios castaneus, assembly GCA_007922175.1. NCBI lineage: Eukaryota > Metazoa > Chordata > Testudines > Pelomedusidae > Pelusios > Pelusios castaneus. Next base: position 7,343,794 of record ML685764.1, read on the forward strand.
ACGTGGTCAACAATTTAGCCTCTACTGCCCCTACAGGGTGGGGACCCCGTGGTCTCTCCTGCACTTACCATTCTTTGTTGTGTCTCATTCTCATTTGTCTCTCCACAGCCAGTTCAAACTGTTGCTGCTTTCCATGATCCTAGTTCCTCTTCAACTCAGTTAGTGCCTAGGCTTCTATCTCCAGCCTCAGGTTCTATGGAGAGAACCATTCTGTATCTAGTTTTAGCCTCTGCCATTCCAACACCAGGGATGGGGAACTGGCCTCTGCAGACACCCAATATCAGCTCCAAACCTGATCATCTTTCTCCAGCCATACACTCAGTTCCACCTTAACCTCCCAATGCTTAACCTTCTCCCTCTCCACAGCTCAACAATGTCCTTTCTAGGGATGTGAAGATAGGCCGTTGTTTTGCTGTTTCACCTGTTTTGACTGCTGCAAATCACTTATTGCAAAATACTTCTCATGCTTTAAGTAACCATCCTTTGTTACCAGTCACACCACAGGGTCTGGTTTATGTCTGTCTGTCACCAGTCTCTTCGGGGTCACCTCTTTAATGTGCCAGGACCCAAGGACCTACATAGTTCCACAGGGGAAGAACCATGACCTCCAAGATGCCAAGGCAGGACCTTTGGCACCAGCAATCACTAGCTCTCTGTGGCTTCCTACAGCTAATCCAGACTCATGCAGCAGGCTCAGACTATATCCCTTCAACTCTCAGAGAGTTATGCCATGCCCCAAGCTGGCCAAGCCAGTGCCATAAGCCAAGCTGTGGTGGACTCCGTCCCTGACTCTGCCTCCTTCTCTGTTTTGCCTAGGTCAGAGCTTCCAGCCTCTTGCAGAAGCCTGTCTGTATTGTCTCCTGGACACAGCTCAGCTCTTTTCTCCTCCTGGCTTGGCCATACCCATACCCTTAGGGTGGGAGCAGGGAGCACAGGGTCCCCGGTGGTGGTGGTGAGCATAGAGTAGGAGAACATGGAGGTCCCAGTCGTGGGGGAGAAAAAGGTCCCCAGGGCTGGTTGTGAAAAGACGACTTGTGGTGGGGCGTGCTGGAGCCTGGGGGTGGAGATGGTGAGGTGGGAAAGAGGAATCAATCTCCAAGGGAAGAGAGCAGTGAGTGTATACATAGGGGTGGTGTCCTGAGGGAGGCAAGGAGACTGAGGGAGTGGAAGAAGGGTGGGGACTAGCAGTTAAGTGGGTTTTAGTATCCATTTGTCCCTACAGAAGCAGAGAACATCCTCCTCCTCACCTCTCACTAGGAAGAGACTGGGGCCAGACAGACAGACAGATCCTTCTGGTCCAGAGCCATCATGTCCACTAATGGCTGCAGCTTCAAGGGCAGCTGTGTGTCCATGCTGTGCTGCAACTTCTGTAGTTAGATGCTGAGCTGGAAGGGAAGGAAGGCTCTGCTGCTGGCCAACACAGAGATCAACCTGTATTCCACTCACATCCCATGCCCCAGGTAAGTCCCCTTCAGCTTACCACCAGCAGGCATCTCGACAGCTGACAAATGCTACAGTAGCACCCCAAATTCTTAATCAGTAGGAGTCTCCCATTGTGCTAGGCACCATATAAACCATTATGGCCCAGTTCCTCTCCCTACAGATCTCAATCTAATCCTTATGATTCTATATGGATGGCAGGCAGGCAAGTATTAGTCCCATTTTACAGTAATGGGAACTGATGCACAGAATCCAAATAGAGATATATTCTACAAACTTCTGTTCAACAGCAAGTTATTTTCCAGAAGGCTCTGAAACATAACATAACAGTGATTGAGTTTTGCAGTTCTCACTGGGAAATATTTAATACCAAACAGGTGCCTAAGTAGCCCCTGGAATCATGGTTCAAGTTCTAGCCCCCCCCCCCCCCCCTTCCCAAAATCTGGAATGGCACCCTGAAAGCAGACAATCCTTTTTGTCTACTAGGCAGCAGTGTAATGGGCAGGGAGAAACTGAAGCACACAGGCTTTGTAAAAATATTACAAAACATTCCTACTTCACCACAGCTGGTGAAGCATCCTGAGTGTGCCCAAGACACAGCTTCACAGCACCCACCCAAGCAATATATTACCTGTTAGTAGCACCTAGCTGAGTAGGACACAGACACTGTATGAAGCTAGATAAAGCAAGTAGCTAGGGGAAGCAAACTAGCTGATTGTGGTAAATATGAGTATCTGTCTCTTTGAAAGTGCAGGTCATTAACAATATGAAAGAGGGTTTTTTTTTTCTATTTACATACAGTCAGACTGTAGCCTTTGCTCATACCGATGCTTGGCTCGTATGCATATTTCATCTCATACATGTATATCTTTATAAGTTTAGGAAATCCTAATTTTTATAAAAGTATATTTAGTATAAGTAGGTAAGTTAGCATATCTTCTATATTAGTAGCTGAAATGCAAGAGACCTACAGGCCTCATTGTAAGAATTTCCAACATGAGTCTGTATGCCACAGCTTTGCAAAGTAGGTGTGGCTGTGAAGTTAAAAAAAATATCAGGGTGGGTCTTGGTTTTGCTGTGATCAGACAATTTCAGATCTTAATATAATATAGGTTAAAAGGTGAACAACAACTTTAGGCAAGACATTTGGCATTTCAATAGAACACAAAAAACAAACAAGAAAAGTGGAAAGGTGACATGGAATATTCTGAATGACATTTTCCCTATTATACACCCCTTAACCAAAAATCTGAAGGTACCCCAACAATTTCTGGGGTGGGGTCCCAAATTTGGATAAGGAATGAGATCATCTGATTTATTTTTAGAGGGGTATAAAGGTACAGAGGCTGTAATGTGTAAGAAAGAGGTATTTAAGATCCTAGAATTTGGTAAGCTATGAAGCTTCCACATCTTTCACTCTGAAACCATCTTGCTCAAGCCAAGAATCTTCACAGACCCACCGCTTATTCTTTGCTTTATTATTTTAATTTCGTTCAGTTTGTTAAGGTTATTAGAGCCTGCACTCCTCATCTCAACATCTTTACCCTAAGGGAGAGTAAGTATAACTTGTAAATTGTTTCATATAATATATTTGTTTTAGCCTGTCATCAATTGTATAAGACTTGTTATATATATTTCATTGTATATTTACCAATTACTACTCTTATTAATTTTATGCCTTATGCTTTTGACAATAAAGAATTGTTATAAAATATCTTAAGAATCCTGTGTGACTAATTGTTCCTTGGGGAAATCCTTAGTTATGTAATTTCATCTGTGGTCAGATTCAGACTAGAACCTACTTCTGTAACAATTTAATAAATCATCATAGTAATTATTTAAGATCCTAAATAATTATTAAATCTGGGCTACAAGACTATTGCAACTCCCTTTTCAAAATCTATCAAGATACTGAAAATCTGGTGCTTTACTAGATGTCTTCAGTGGCTACTGTTAGGTTTTCCCACCAACTCCTTTCCTCTCAGTTCCCAGACACAGTTCACTGAAAAGCAACAGTACAGAGTCCAGTCTGCAGGCAATGCAATGGGTTTATTGGGGGCAATACAAGCTAGCTTAAAAATCACAGCCCTTCACAGCGGTTGTTCTTCCCCTCCCATGACAGTAGTTCTACTTACTCCTAGAACTTTCTTACACCCCCCCCCCCCCACAGTTCTGTGTACCAACAAAACTCCTGCCAATTTTGACTATGGCACCCTACACCACTGGAGCCCCGTCCTTTTTCTTGGGAGACTTGAGCAAAATTGTTTTGCAGTCTTTCACCTTACTTGCCTCACCATCTCCCAGTATTTTATCCCTTTTCTTTTAGGATGCCCCTGAACAGGCATCCTGGGAAAGGCAGAGAACATATGGTAATACGTTTGCTGATAGGCCAGGTATCAACTTGGAATGATCCATTCATTCACTTGCTTCATTGCTGCCAGTACTAATCAGTGCTCTGCACCTTCCTTCATCCAGGCATTCTGCGCTATTTCTATTAGTTTCAGATTTCCCATTATCGTGGGCCCAGGAAGGATGTGTCTGAGTTGTCTGGTATACTGTGGAGTGGGTTTAAGATCTTATACATATTACAACTGATGGTTGTTTTTGACTTTGCTTTCTTTCTCCTCCTTGTCCACCACTACACATTTTACAAAAACACCACTTAGTAATAGGCCAAGTGCCATAATAATCCATAGCAATATCAAATGTCCTGTTCAACAGAGTACAGTCCAGGATCTCAGCCACCACCATTGGCACTGCTCTTCTTTTTTCAACAAGGCTAGGATTCTTTCAGCGTTCTCCTGAAGTGTACAGGTTAAGTTCATCCAATTATCAGCTGCTATAGTGAGTTGTTCCTGAAATCTTTGGGTGCTTTCATCCATATCAGTTCATCATCAATAACGTCCACAGAAAAATGGGGTACTGTCCACACCAGCCTGACCACTTGGTACAGAATTGGGTACTATGACCTCTTGCCTTTAATATGCAGTGGACTTGTACTAGTTCACTGATCTGCTCCCTCATGCTATATTACAGTATCCATCCCCCAGCAAAACACTGCATAATCTATCTGCATTACATTTAAATTTTCTCCTTTTGCAACAAACCACTCAGTTCATTTTTCTAGAGCCCTTGGGGTGGTGCATCTCCATCTGTTTCCTCCCCTCTCTCCGCCCCCTCATACACAGTTTAACTCAATTATGGTGCAACTTATACTATTCCATCCTTCCCGCTGGAGGGTTCTCTCCTAAGCATTCTCATTTAATCCATCCTTTTTTGCACTCACACTGGGCTCATAGGGACTAACAGTTTCCCTCTCAGGGTATTACAGTAATGAGTGGGCAAATGCCAGCTCCACACTGCATTTGCAAGCACTGATAGTTACGGCATAGTGCTGTAGTTTAAAACTGATGGCTATCGCCCCAACCATGCATCTCTCATAACATTCGTTAACATTGTTAACTGAGCATTCTGCATTCCTCTCCCCTCAGTTAAACTAGCTTCTGCCTACACAGCAACTGTCCTGGCTCCCCAGCAACCACTAGGTTCACCTTTACTACTTCCCCCCCTCCATCTGCGACTTCCTGTTAGTTCTGAATGAAATCTACAGGTCTGTCTACACTGCAATTAAAAATGCACAGCTGGCTCATACCAGCTAACTCAGGCTCAGAGCGTCTTTAACTGGAATGTAGACATTTAGGTTCCGGCTGAAGTCCTTGCTCGAGGATGTTGTGACATGGGAGGATCCTACAGGCTCGGCTGACGCCTGAACGCGAACATCCACATTGCACTAAAACAAGCACTTAGCCTGAATCAGCTGGCTTAGGCAATGCCTAAATGGAGCGCAGACATACCCTAAACATTTGAATTCTACCCTACCAAGCCCTCAAAGGCCTGAAATTTAAGTACTTGACCGTATACTGCTTGGCCCATGGCTTTCTCTTGCACTTTTGAGTAGACAGACTTGTGCTCCAGCCCTCTTGCTATAGAGCAATATGCTGCTACAGCAGTCACTATAAAAGGCCGTTGAGCTTCGCAACTCACGTCTCCACAAGCTGCAAGAGCCCAAATCTGTTAAAGTTTAGGGCACACGGAGAAGCCTATCTATTCTCCCTTTTGAAGAAGGCACAGCACAAGGAGAATGGGGATTTTTCTTTGGTTATTTTTTGCCTGGGTTTTTTGTGGTCATATGTTTGGTGAAAGCGATAGAGTAGTAAAAATTGTCTTTTTAAATGTAGCCAAGAGAACAGAGCCATGGATATGACTCAAAAAAACAAAAACTATGACAATATTTCAAATATCCTCAGTCATTTTTTCTGTATCGCAGACAGATAATTATTGTAGAATATGCTCACAAACAAAGAAGGGACAAAATAATCCTTTTGCCTCAAAACAAAGTACATACTAAATGCCCTTAAGTTCTGCCAGCCAACAAGTGACATACAGAAATCAGTAATGGAAAAAAGTTTCACGTTTTTACTCTTAAATAATTTTACAGTGGATATGAAAGATGTAAACAGTTAATTCTAAGACAAATGTAAACATCTGTTTGTGCAAATTAACTTTTAACAGTATGGCTTTTTTACATTTGTCTTCCATTATTACAATGACAATCAATTACTTAAATCTACTTTTGCGCCAGATGATTAGCTACATTACATTGCTCTAGAAAAAATCAAGAGCAGCATATATACTATTCACCTTACTTTACTGCTTGACTGCAACAAAGATATCAGGTAAACATAACAGAACATATCCATGCTGTCAAGTATACTGTAATAGGATTTTTAATACTTCAGTATCTATTGTCTATGTTCCAATTCGTGAGCACACATGGTTAGATAGACAAAATATAAACCTATGCAGACACCTATCTAGTGGAAAAAAAGCCATAGGTGCCCTGACTTGTACCAAAAGGAAATAAATACCATAGTGACACAGAAATTGGAACAGTAGAAGTCTATATTGATACTGAAGTTCGAAGAGTACTGAATTCTTTTTGACTGTAGTGTTAATAAACTTAACGAATAAGACAAGTGGAAAACAGTCTCATGTGTTTTCACAGTAAACAAAAAGCCATTTTGCTTTTGGATGTGTTGGTTTTGTTTCTATTGTCTAGCAATTTTCTTAAAGGAGCTGCAAGAACTGTGAAATGCCTCAGGTTCGCTGTTATTTCTACAGAGATCTGAGTCGGTGTCTGAAATGGCAAGTCATAACCTACTGCAACTTGTACATACACATTTTTAAACTAGATTTTTAAAAATTTAGTCAAAATTAAGATGAGCAGCTGACTAGTAATCATAAGAAGCCATAGTAAATGGAAAAAATCTAATATACAGAGAATGAAGTTTACTTGTACAAGTTTAACACTTGTATAACAAGTTAAAAAGAAAAGAAATTCCTATTTTACAAAAAGAGCAGAACTAAATCATATATAGACTTAGTTTTCCCAAAGAATATTACGGTAGTTCTAGACAATTGAGTCAACAGTCAAATTAGTACCTATAAGTCTATAGGTTTAGCAGTTGGAAGGAGTTTTGCTTTTGATATTGGATTCTTTGGAGATCCCCTGTATCGAATCTTTTCTGTTCCTGTAACACTTTTCCAGAGTATACTTTTATCTGGCGTGGCAATTGTAATGTTTATACCTGAGTTAATTTTTACAGCAGTTTTTGGTGCTTCATGATTGGTTAGATCTTCTAAAACAGACTTTGATGTGTTATCAGTAGTCACTTTCGGTTGGCAGATTCTAACTGTTTTCACAAAAGCATCCCCCTGCTCTAGCGGATTTATCAATTTTGAGGTTTTGGATGTTGCATCTAGGTCAGATGATGTAGAAGCTTGTGTGTGTGTAGTTTCACAACAAAGCAATGGAACTGTGGAATTCTCTGAGAATTTATCTGTGCAGGAGAATAGGGCAGTATCAAAGCTCACTGATTTCACTAGAGGAGAAGAGACCTCACCAGGTTTTGCCAGTTTATAGTTTACAGTTTGTCTGTTAGACTCTGAGAGGGAATTGATCCTTCTTACAGACTGGTGCACAGGAGTACGTTGAAACTGCAGAGCTGGTTTAATTTTGCTTGCAGAACATGGATCATTTAATGAAAGTTTGTTAAACCAATGTATATGGTCAGAAACCTTTCCGTGATCAGAAACGGGTAAAGGTTTAGGTACTGTATTATCATGACCTCCAGTTTGCAAATGTGATTTGCCATGTCCGTTTCTAGACTCCGATGGTAAGACAGGGAGCGCCCCTGCAACAGTGGCTTCAGTATTATCTTTTTCTGAAATACAAGACTTCTGCTCATAATCTTCAGCAACTCGTTCTGACCGTTCAAATTCCTCACCTTCTTCCCTTCTGAGGGAATCTACTTTAAAATTATTTTTTGAAGAACTTTTCAGAAATGTCAACTTGTCCTCCCTGGACATTATCTGAAGCATATTAAGTTCCGATGTGTCTTCTATGACCAATTTCTGGGTTTGAAATTCAGTATCAGTTAGATTTTGTAAGCAGTTTTCCTCTACAATCTTAATTTCATCTTCACTTGATTGATATTTGTCAATGGCATTAGATTTGTTAGGCAACTGGTTAGACTGATCCTTTGATTTTTCAATGGCCAAACTTTCAGCTGAAGTTTCAAAGAGGTCTTTCTCTGGACTAAACCCTGAGAGACAGGGAGTTTCAGTTAACTTTCCTTCTGTTAAATCTGACACAGAAGACTTTCTATCACCTATTAAGTTGTGAAGATTGCTTCCAGATTCAGAAAATGCTTTTTTAATTTTCAATAAGGTTTCTGTAGTCAAGCTATTCTCATCCACACAAAGTGAATACTCCTTTGGACTATCTTGCTTATGATTTGGAGTAGTGGGCTTTAAATGATCTGGATTGACAGGTGGCTTTCCAACTACAAAAACACGCTCTGAAGAACAAGCTTCTGATTCAAGATATCCCATCAGATTTGCCTCGTTGTCGGTGCCATAAGAATCTGTCACACTAGGTCCATTCCAAGACATTCGGTAGCTTGCTGTGTCATGTTTTGGAGTTCGTAAGTTCTCCTCTGACTTGCTGATTTTTTGTGAACCTCAAAAGAAGTTTGACAGAATTATTTGTGTAAAATATTGGTTAGCCTTATCATTCACAGAACATTAAAAGAACCAAACAAAACTCTTGCCAACAAGTCATTAAAAAAAATTACAAGTTTAAAGCCACGCCATTCACTGATCCAATATTTTAAGTCTCAGTTTCAAAAAGATGAAAATCCTTCATAAACAGGTTATAATATTAAAGAAAACAATTAGATTCAAATATCAAAAAGCAAGGCATGATAATATAAATATTAGTTTTTATAGATACAACTGGGCTCTACTAGTTAAACTACTTAATCTGTTGTTTCACAAGAATCTTTAATAGTATTTGACTACTTTTCACTTTACTAACTCATTTTCAGTATTTTCAATAACTAAGATATAAAAACAATCATTAGTTTTTGAAGATATCCTTACCCTACCATAAATACAGCAAATTCAATTTTTTAATATATTCAGCAAGGTACTGCAAGACATTTACCTTTCCTTGTGATTTTTTCACTGACACGTATGCTGAAAAAAGTATCTGTCTTTACAGAGTCAACCCTGTTTTCCAAGTCTTGCTGACTTGCAAGTCGTCGGCCAATATTTTCAGATCCTTTACCAACTGGACAGCCAGTTAAAATATTCTTAAAGAGGGAGAGAAAATAAAACTAATCATCTTTTAAAAATGCTGAAGATATGTATATCATTTAGATAGCCATTTACTTTTTCAATTTTCACATTCACAATTCAGGAAATAATTTTCCAATTCACAGAAACTGCTAAAGTGAACTTCTTAAACATGAATTAAATTTATTAAGGCAGACCAGGTTTTAGAGTTCTAGACAATACAGAACTTTGTGCATTTGTCCTTAAGCAGCAGGTCTTTGAAAACAACATATGCTCAAGAAGAGTTGTTTTCAACCTTTTATTAAATGGGAGTAGACCCTTTTTGAAATTTTTGTGTGGACAGTTTACAGACCACCTGGTGTCTGAAGACCACAGGTTGAAAACCATTGCCCTAGAATATGCTACAAGATAAATGAATAAGATAGTAGAAATGTACTTACTACATCTTTACTGCTTTTTCCCAGACTAAATTTCAGGCGTAATGACCTACGAACCGTTTTTTTCCGGCTAATCTTTGGAGAGAAGCAACCAGTTTTTCCTGATTCAACCCTGAAAAGTTGAATTTTATTTTTAAAGTGCATGGAAAAACTCAGTATATTATTTTCTTTAAAAGTGTAGTTTCTACACCCTTTACTTTGAACTTTTAGTGAAATAGTACTCTAGAGTAGTACTTCACACAATGAAATCTGTTAAGCATAAATAAAATTATTTAAAATACTAGAAAGAGAACCAATGAGGTTCCATTTAAAATGCTGTGTAAAGTTCTCACATTACAGTAAGGATGATCATGAAATTGAACAGGTATGAAGAGTACATACAATAGTACAAAACCTCAAAAGCTTTATTCGTAGAAAAGGAATCAATACCTGTATGCTTTAGAAAACCAAAATTTAAAGATGGATGCAAATGAAGTATGATGTACGGAAAATACAGAAAAAAAAAAAAAGAAAAAAAAGGATAGACATTAGAAAGGGTCAGGACCTACCATGAACTGAAAATAAGCAATTAAGAAGTAAATTATTCCTTGACAATGCAGTTTTAAACTATATTTTTAAAAACAATTTTTAAAAAAATACTTCCTCTATCCCCAAAGAGTCAGTTTCTTTAAAATACTAAAAAAGAAAAACCTAATCCAGTCTAACTGGAATAACAACAGGAGAAAAGGGACTTGCCTACTTTTTTTCTTTTTTTAAATGTGTTTGTGCATGCACCTTAGTCCATGTTCATTTAGCTATTGGTAGCTCCAGCACAAAAACCCAAATGTAATAGCAATTTAATACTGAGACACATGGAAGATAACCTTTCACTTTGCATGCAGCAGATGATCTTTTTAATTTTTTTTTTTTTTTTTTAAAGTCAAGATTGTTGCCTTATGCATAAAGGCTAAAGGCAAAACTTTTGTTTTACACTTCAGTTCAACTGTAATTGTGTGTATTCATAGCTTCTATGAGGTAAAACAACTAACCTGTATACTTTTTTGCTTGCAATTCTTTTACTTCTTCGATTTCCTGTACTAGACAGATACTTTTCACTGCTGATTGAGGGAGACAGTGAACTCTGAGATGATTCAAGAGAGACACAGGGACTTGTTTCAAATTGAGCTATAGGAACAAAAAGTCACATATATATGTTAAACAGGTGCTTGTTTAAGAGGTGTATTCCCATGATAAAATAAGAACCTAGCTAATGCCACTTCTATTTTTGTTTAAAGCAAATGTCTTATATTCACCGTGATTATAAGCAGCTAATTATTTAGGAATAAAACAAACAAACAAAAAAAATTAGTTCAGCACAGTGTTAGAGAAAACTGACCCAGAAACAATTCTGTTGTAGTCTTATGTAAAAATGGGGGAAGTCACCATGCCCAAAACCAGCTTTGATTTGACATTGAGAGGTAGACGCACATACATCATATTTCTGGTGTCAAAGAGTAATTTATTTCTATACAGAGAAGTACAAGAATGGAGGATATAGTTATTTATCCATCAGCCTGCCAAGAAAGTCGAAATGTTTCACTAGCAACTTTTTCTTATCTACTTTTCACAGCAGTTATGATTAACTTAAGAATCGTCACTATTTAGGCTAACATTTAGTGGGCCTTTCCTTTCCAACGGTTAGAGGAGTGTCCCTGCTCTGTTAAGATCACAACACAACGAGAGGCTAGAAAAACAGGAACAAGTAGTTTATATGCAAGTCAACTCAGCTCACAATAAGCAGCTTAATAAGAGAGAGTCTTAAACATAGTCAGGGGAATGGCATCGTGGATAAACTCAGAAACTAACATTTTGTGTGGCTTTTTATGCATTAGGCAGAGGTGATTGAGACACAAAATGGGAGAACGGTGGGAACATGAGCAGCATAGAGGAGATGAGGTCAATACAAGTTTGACAAGGGAAGAAAGGTAAGGCGGGGCAAATTTATGTAGAGCTTTGAAGATGACAAGGTTAAATTTAAACTAATAAAGACTGGGGAGCCAGTGGAAGGATTCAGAAAAGAAAGGTTACTTTAGCAGCTGCATTTTGCACAGAGTAAGGACAACAGTGTATTTAGGAGGTCACAGAGAGAAGAAGGCAGCAATATTCTAGGAGAGATAAGAGATTTGAATATGATCTAGTTGTATGGTATAAAGAAAAAAGAAAAACAGATTGCAGGAGTAAGTGATGGTGAAGATGACAATGTTGTGAAAAGTGAAATGGAGAAGGCTGGGGAGAGAAGATAAAGAATTCTCTTTTGTCTATTTTGGATAAAAGTTCAGAGTGCCCTAGGTTTACTTCACTTTCATTAGATGCTCTTGAAAATATTTTATTTTCAAATTTCTGACAAGTTATCCCCCGGAGGAGCTGCCATGAACAGGCAGAAATGCAGAAGTGATGGACAGAGAAAAGTCAGTTATGGATACACAGATTTCAGATTTAATCAATTGAGATCATAGCTGAAATGTGACCTGATGAGATCACCCACAAGCAGGGTGCAAAGTGCAAGGTATCAAGTTATGTGAGTGCAATTAATCTTCTATGGACTAAGAACAAAAGACTGTGCTATTAACAATGCCTTGAAAACTGAAAGTTTTCAAGCTATAATATAAGTCACTGTACCTGATGCTGGTGTTGAGCTGCTGCTAAAAATGCTACTTGATAGCAATTCAAAAGCAAAATTATGCTTCAGGGACCGTCTTTTCTTGCTAGAGAAGCCTTGAGAAGAATCAGTTGGAAGTTTACGCTTGGTGCTTGGAGTAAGAATCACTGGAGTCACTAATGGAAAGACTATAATTAATAAAGCTGCATCTGCAATAAGAGCTTAAAGGTGAAAGCTTCCTAAGATACAAACAATGTAATATTTAAATGAGCTTTGTTTCTCCAGAAGCAGTTATTCTAAACTAAACCAAAACACATGCATTTTAAAACAGGCGCGGCACTCAAATAGCTTTAATAAGATTTTGCAGAGGAAAGCCCCAAAACAGAATATTACGACAAGAAAGTAGATGGGAAGAGTTTTAGTTGCATTCTCGCACTGCAAAAAAACGCACAATTTTGCAAGTTTATAAAGGAAAACAACAAAGTTTAAGTTTACATATTTAAGTTAAGCACAAATTCATTCTCTAACATTCAACGTGGCTGCATGCTACCCTATTGTATTCAAGCCTTAGTTTGCATTAGATAAAAGCAGATTAATTTCTAATCCTAGAACTGCGATGCTGCTAGCAGCTCTAAGACTAAATGCAGTATCCTCATTGAAAATGTAACTATATTCAATTTTGACTGAACTTCGTTTAGAAAATGGTACCCTTTGGAATAAAATTAAATTCAGGATCTTTAGTTTGAGTCTTGCTAGAATATAGTCCACAAATCTAAAGATACTGCATGAGATTCTATATAGTGCAAACACTAAATACCTACCATTTGGGTCTTTCTGAGGTGTAGTGGAGGGTGTTTTGTTAGATTTAAGTTTATTCAATGCTCCACTAACAATATCTGAAATGCAAGACATAGCAAGCAACCAAGTGTTAATACTGACTTGCCTTGCTCTGTTTTTTAAAATAGGTAAGATTGTATGTGAAAGGGGCACCATCTATGAAAGAGAAACCAAATTAGTTGTTTCCAATACTAAACCTGCTCCCCAAGCCTCCTTGTTCATTTTTATTGTTTTAAACATTTTTTTAAAGAGAAAAATATGACTTATCTCCTAGTTGCTGTGGGAAAGAACCACTCTAAATCAGGCAGTGACAAATCCCAGGCACCAGGTTGCTATGGCGACCAAAATTTGTAGTCTGTTGCCTAGTTCTTCTGGGGAAATGTAGTGGAGGCGTGCCCTCTGGTGTCCAAAAATAAAAGTTGCAGGTGTCTTTATTGGGCAATTGGTGGATTCAGTGGCATTTCAGCCACGGGGCAGCTAGGTGCCTTCCTTTGAAGCTAAGTGTGAAGCTCTGCTCTAAATAAGGACTGTGACTATACAAGTAAAGCACCTATATACAAAGTGCCACCAGATCTATAATTTACAAAAAGGAAATGTTTTTCCCCTTTCTAGCTTTTGTAGCAGAGATTTTAAGCACCAGTCCTACAAAAACATATTCATGTGCTCCACTTTATGGTGTTAGCAATCACTTTGAAATCAATGAACCACACATAGTGAATGAAGTTTAAGCTCATACTTAAATGTTCACTGGCTTAAAAAAATTAGCATGTAAATGTGATTTCAGTTAACCACGTCCTTCTAAAAAAAGTAGAGTGAAGCCAGAAGGAAAGGAAATGAAATGTGTACAGAAGTTCTCCCCATAAATTCCTACTTCATTTTTAAGAAGTGTAAATTGAAAATGTTACATATGAAGTACAGAATACATTTCTAGATTTCTCAGTGTTTGACTACAAAGGAGCATGGATTTTTCACACTGGCTATAAGTGTCAAGTAAGATTTTCAAACCTTGTCTTTGAGAATTGACGATACTATGTATTAGTATATCTTCAGCCAACTAACTTCAGAAACCAGTAGAGATTGCTTAAGGGCAAAATTCATCTGCACACTTCAAACAAGCAAGCGACAAAAAAGCACTGGGACGAGAAGCCTCCCTTGACTCCTACACATATTTACTATTCACTAACACAATCTGCAACTCCACAAGAATCTTCCTTCCCACACAGAAGGGAAAATCAATTATACATTATTCCATTTGATCTGGCAAAGGAAGTTAAAGGAGTCACCACCCCCACCTATGAATGACAGATCTGGTATATCAAATCACACTAAATCTCTAAAATGGCCTATGCCTGACAGTTGCACATAAGCAAAGAAGCCCTTATGACAATAATTTATATTGGCAGAGAGGAAAAGGAAGGGAACCTTTCTGATCTTTGAACTCATCCGATGATACTCTAAAAGAAAGAAGTTTAATTACTGTGTATGCATTTACCTATATACCCACACGTGTATGTGTGTGTATATATATATATATATTTATTTTAAAGAGTATCATCCAATGAGTTCAAGGATCAGAAAGATTCCATATATATAAGACCCTCCTTAATTTGTGATATTGCAAATCCTGCAACATTAGGTTCTCTTAGCAATTCTGATGCTGAATTCAGGTGTTTGTGTGTTACATTTTAACAGCCAGCCATACACACGGCGGGACTCCTGCTGTCAACCCTGAAGAGGACATGCAAAAGAAATGTTATGGCATGAAATGCTAAAAAGTTTTCAAACTTTGTGAATCCTGCTATAAAATCCACCCTTTCAACCTGATCTTAGCAAACTTCAAAGCCAGTTGATGCAGCAGTCTGTGGTGCTTAGGGGGAAGCAAGCACTCTTCAGATACAGTGATTTAGTTTTCTACATGGTCTAAAACCTCAATTAACACTCTTTTATATTTCCTTATTTAACTGTAGTCAATCAAATTTTCAGTACAAGTACTCACCCCCAACACTCCGTCTTCTCCCTCTCTTACACCGGCCAGGAGATTCGCTTTCTTCACAGTCTTTCAATGACGGAGTAGAACTGAGAACGTCAATACCTAACATACAAGGTACTTTTTCCAGGATATATTCTGGTACACGTCCTGGATTAGGTGTTTACAGAGAATATTAGAAAAAACCCACAAATGGTAACAATTCTATATATAAATATATTACTCTAATATAAATGTAGTCACAGTAATACATGACATTCATTTGTCATCTTACCAATATCTGCTGCATGATCAATAAGTGTTTGCACAACAGCAGCCTGCAAACGAAGCTTTTTTTCTGTGTTAACTGACATCTTTTCATCCTCACTTGAGTGCAAGAGATTTGGAGCAAAAATCACTGCCAGATTACTGCTATCCATTTTGTTCTCATTGGATCTTATTCAAAAGAAAAAAAAGTTTGCAAGTATCAGTTTTGTCTTCATATTATCTCTGGATCAGAACATAAAGCAGCAGGAACACAGAAAATGGGTTCATGCAAATGTTTAGATGAAGTGGAAGTTTTGCATTTGTGAGAGAAAAAGCACACAAAGATTTAGAAATAGACTCAACACATACCAAAGCTAGTTAATTGCACAAACGTGCTAGTCAGTTTCAACAGTTTCCACAAAAGCAACAGGATCATCCAGATGAGAGAAATCTCTTATTAGTTGCTCTTTTGGGAAAGGAAAGAGATGGAAATATTGCTGCCAAAAAACTGGAAACAGAGTAAATTCCACACTATATGAAAACCTTATGACACACAAAGTCAGGAGATGACATAATGCTTATGTTATTACTAATAAATGACTGTCAATAATATTCATAGTCAGTACTCTGATTAAAGAAAGTTAGAACACTCGTCTGCTTTTAGGCATACTACCGGAACTCCTAGAGTTGATTACAAGTACTACACTTACATTTCTCTACTTACCTTAGGGACACATTTCTCAGAAAGTTGAAAAAATAGCGCAAAGTATCTATTGTCCTGTCAGACACAAGACAGGAAAGTAGCATTGTGGCAGTGTTCTTCTCCTCATTTTCTAGGTGCTGAGCCTTGAAAAAAGCTTCTTGCAGATCAGCTGGAAGGATGGGCTCTGGCAACTCTCTAAAGAACTGTTTAAGAAGCCCTGCAACATCACAAGGCAGTGCTGCAGGTAGGCAGTTTTCACCTTGATCCAGTTGACTCTGAAATGGTTCATAACTAGCATAAGATGAAACCTTCAAAGTGACTTATTAGATGTTTATGTTTAAAGAGTTTGTCTTATTGTACATAGGGAGTTCCATGTCCAAATCACCTAGCCACATGGCAGACAAGAAACTTTGTTTTATCTCACATTGCCCCAGTTTTAGCTCTCCACTTTTTATACAACCATGATACCTGGTGATGAATGATACCCAGACATACTTTTTCCCATAGCAAGGTGCGCTGGGGAAAAGCTATAAAGCCAGAAATAAAAAGTAGCAACTTAAAGTTCCCACAATGTCTAAAAACAAAAAAGTTTTTTTTTAAGCTCATGCCCTTGCCCACACACTCCAGAAACCTGAAAATAGTTCTTCTGTTATGTGTCAATAACTACACACCAAGGAATGAAGTTTGTCTTCCGGAGGTGTAGGGGTATGTGGGTAAAATCATCTCTATTGCTGCTCAATTATAATTCATAAATCGCGTTAATTGTAAACCACGTCAATTGATCCATTCATAAATTGCTTCGACCACCACTTTTGCTCCCGGCTGAAAAAGCCGCTTCTTTTTAAAAGCTGTCATAGCAAAGTTCTCTATCTATTACTGGTGTTTCCTTTTAGACTTGTGTTTCTAATAGAAATGTTTGCCTGCTTAAAGTCTTTTAAAGATTGTATCTTTTGTATCTATTTTTTTTAATCCCTTTTAGTATATATTGTAACAAACTCCACATTGTAACTGAAACTCCATGTTATAACTGTAAAACTCCATCTTGATTAATGTCTGTAATTGTAAATTCATTTAGATGTGTGAATGAAGGGTGTGCATATGATAAATTCAATCCCAAACGCCAGGTGTGACCCACGTGTGTACATGATGGGATCAGTCTCAAATACCAGCCTGCCCTGATGAAGTACCATCTAAATGGCTGAAGAATGCAGACACCCCTGAAAAGCGCAAAGAAGGATCCACCCCAGAAAGAAAAGAAAGTAAAGCAATCAAGATGAGATGAAAGTTATGTCTGCTATTGTCTGGCAACCAATGCATGACACAACAGAAACCAGGAACTGAAGTCCTATAAAAGACTGGGTGAGATCGCAAGGCTTTGGGTAAAGTTCTGCATAGCATCAACATCGAAGAGAAAGGAGTGTCGGTGCGCGCCCAACCATGCTGCCACGAGCTACGAACCCCAGCAACAAACCCAAGCTGCAAACTCAAGCCACGATCAGGACTGGTAACTATAAACTGCAGAATATCTTCTAGCATGTGGGTGTATAGGAATAAGATATCTATTAATTTTGTTTCTTGTAATAAACGCGGCATATGGCCTTTTCCCCCTTGAAAAGATCCTATGTGCTCTTTTTTGCACAACAGAGGGAGGGGAAGGGGATCCAGTCCAATGACTAGTGATCAGAAAGCTTATTCAACTATTCCAAATACAAAAAACATGATTGCTTCTAAAGAAAATGAAAGAGTTAGACATATAGTCACTCAGGTAAACTATAGCTCACAAGTCCAATACAATTACTCTTTTAAAAATACCTTTAGTGTTTTCAAACGAACAAAAGATCCAGATTTCCTGAAGAGTCCTTCAGTGTGAACATGCTCTTCTAAATACTTGCAAGCATCAACAAGAAAGCTGAGGAAAGAAAGTCACAGTATGCTTTACATTCAGGGTTCAATTAATATCTTTGCACAGTTCAATTTTCCCTGCAAAAAGCTACCCTCTGACGAATAATGCCCTCAAAAATATCTTAGAAAATGCTTACTTTCTCCAATCACAATAAGACACTGAAAATACATGCAAATGAGTGACACAACCTTATGGATTGCCTGTGTTTTCCAATCTCTCTTTCCAAGAGTTACCTTCCCCTGACAAGACTTACTACTTCCCAGTGCTTTTTTTTGTGATGGTACGCAGGAGTACGGAGTACCAGGCCCCTTCTTGCTAGCCCTGCTGCCCAGATGGGGGAGCAGGGTCAGCAGGGAAAAGGAATGCGCCACTGGAAGAAGAGGGGTGGGAGAGGCATTTTTCAAAGATATGAGTACAGGCACCTTTTTTAAAAAAAAGCACTGCTACTTCCAGAAAAAGTAATTGTGGAATTCCTCTCTGTTTTGAAAGATTTTTTTTTTTTGTTGGAGGAAGAGAAAAACATGTCACTCAAAAGTAAAGTAGCAAATGATGTAGGCAGTTGCAAAGTAACTATAGTTGTAGTTTAAAATACACAATCTTTACTGACCTTGGAATACTTCCATATTCTGGTACAACTGAATGAGGTAATGAATGAAGTGATATTCCAAAGACTTTGCCCTAAAATGCAAAACTCTGTTAAAGTTGTTCAAGATGTTATGAAAATTTTACCAGGCAAATATTGCAGAAATATACAAGCATACATAAAACCCAGCACAAGAATTGAACAGAAAGCCAAAACTTTGGGATAAGAGTTAATGTCATACTCATTATTAAAAGGATACTGCCAACTTTAAAAGACACTTACCTGAAATTTATTTATTATTTATGTACAAGTGACACTTTTTAATCTTTGTTAATAATTTTGGGTATCTTTCTATACATTTTTCTATTCTATTTTTATTTTATATAATTTTTGTATATTTCTAAAATATGCTTATTTTGCCCATTGTATCGCACTTTATCGAGTCAGCTCCCCCATTTCCTATAAGGGACTCATGTAATATCTGAAGCCGTTTTCCAAACTGATTGCATACTTATGATTAAAAAACAAGAGTCCTGTGGCACCTTGTAGACTAACAGATTTTCTTCGGCATAAACTTTCGTGGATTATAACCCATTTCGTCACATGCATCTGACGAAGTGGGTTATATAGTCCACGAAAGCTTATGCCGAAGAAAATTTGTTAGTCTACAAGGTGCCACAGGACTCTCATTGTTTTTTGCTGTACAACAGACTAACACGGCTACCCCTCTGGATACTTATGATTGCGTGCATTTTTTTTAATAACCGTTAAAAGCACCCCTTTTTACCCAAGGTAATTATTGCCATTTAATAATGAACACCCTATCCTAACACATTTATCATTTATTGTTACAAAACAATATAGGCCATTACTATTTGTGACTCAGTTGCTAGACTCTAGGTTCCCATAATGTGATGAACCATAAGCATACATATAATTTTAAAGTAGCTTTAAAATAAAGCGGTTTTGGCAAAATCTATGGCAGTGGCTTTCAAACTTTTTTTCCTCAGGACCTAGTTGAAAATCATTTATGCCCATGACCCAATAATTACATTTTTGAGCAACGGATTCCAGTTTTTTGGCAGTGGCAGCAGGAGGCACCGCGACCCAGTACCTGAGCGTCTGTGACCCAGTACTGCATCCTGACCCATGGCTTGAAAACCACGGATCTATGGAGCAAGTGAAAACCATTATAACATTCTGTGCACCACTCTTATCATTTGTAAGTATGTTTTATATATTACACATTAAAATATAGATTAAACTCCTAATCTTGGTCAGTTTCTTTCTAAGGACAGCAGTGTTTGGAAGAGAAACCAGACTTTGATTTGAAAGCAGATGACCAAGTATGTTGAATGTTGCTTAACGGCTCCCTTCTGGATAAAGATGGGCAGCTGTGATACAAGTTCATCCCAAAAGTCTTATCCAGGGCTTTTTGCAGAATCTGCAGAGTGGAGAAGGAATTCTTCTACGCACCAGCGAAACAACCCATGAAGGGGAAAACAGTAGTTTTGGGTGTCTGTTTTCCACATGTTAGAAAAACAACCATTTCATCTGTGATCTTAAGGCTCATCTGACACTACTGTTCTAATCATGGTAGCGCACACGTCTGGCAATAACGGATGTCCGGGTTTTAAACACAACCCAAATCGTGAGCTAGGGCTGGATTGCTATGTTCTTTGCTACTGTGATGCACTTAAATCTATATCACACCCTTTATTTTGTTCTCTGGGGAATAATCAAATCAAATTCTTTATTTTCATTCTTTTCAGAAGCTGAATAAAAAAATGAACTTTCCCCCTCATCATTCTGGATACTAAGAATTCAAAGTGCTGACTACTTGGGAATAAGTTAAGAAACAACTTATGCAAACCATTTTTAGTACCTCTGCCCTAGTGAAACAGCTACTTTTAAACACAATAGGATTCCTTCAACAGCAAGAGAAATTATACCAACTGTTTCATTGCAGAATTGCATGGAAAGCACAAAATAACTAAAAGTTAATTTCAACAGAGCTTGATCCTGTGGATTTACAATTTTTTGGGGTAATTAGAGATCATGTCTGCCCCAGCCTCCAAAAGCAGCATGTAGTCTCCAGATAAGGGATATATATCATTGACACTCCTCCATTCGATATTACCTAACAGACCAAGAAGGAGGTTGCTTTTTTCCCCCGATTCACTGGAAAAGAGAAAGTTGTTTCACAACTACAGAGGAAATCTTGTCCCTCTTACATCTGAAAGAAGAGTTCATTTATTAGTTTTTCACTGTTTTCAGCATGACTTGGTGGTTATGTAAAAGGATTTAATATTGTGCAGAATGCATGTACATAAGTGTCTACAATGCACCAACATCCATCTCACACACCCTTATATCCTTCCTATTATCTTGGTCACCTTCTTATTACTATTCTTTTCAATAGAGAAGTCACACATTTGAAACTGAAAAAGGTGAGGAAGGTTGCTCTAAATGTGTCCATCTTTGTGTTTCCCCCCCATCTCCCCTGGGATGTCCAGGTAGCCAAATCAACTCAGAACAAGGCTATGCTAATTTGTATTGACCAGGAATCAGCTGAGTTTATTTTGTTCCAGTTCTCATCAAGGTGCCTGTGAAACAAGGTTGCCACAAAGCACAGGTCGGGAAACACAGCTTCATACTGCTTGAGTGACACAAAGTGACCTCAGCAAGGTCTAGGAACCTGGCTGGCCCCTTGCAAACTTTCTAACTATATTTAATTGGCACTCAAGTAATCAAAGAACATTTTGCTTTCACTTCCTTAGCCCCACACAAGCTGACAGCTTACAATGTTACCTACGTTATGTTTTTTGCTGATCTAAACTCTGAGGCAAAGGAACTGTATTCTTTTAAAATATATTCAATGTATTTAGATTTTCAGAGAACCATTTCTAGTTATTAACGTGAGTTACAATTTTTAAGACACTGTAGCGTAGCATTTCGAATTGAATAAACAGAACATCCCGAGAAAGTTTATTATTCATTCTGCAGAAGAACTATGTAAGAACTCATCCTGAACACTTTAAAGTTCGTTTTCAGATTATATTGAAGGTGTACAGCACCATTGTATTCTGACTGGATTAGACAAATGGCAGAATATTTCATTTAGAATCAGAGATGGTAAAGCACTTAAAATACTAAAAGTGCTTATCAAATTGACAACATTGAAACAGCACTTTGGTGCACTTGGCGTTCCACACGAGAAAAATTAAATACTGTGGAAGTACGCACTATTTAAGAATGCAGTTCCTCTTTCATGGTTGTTCTGCCTTGCAACAAACATGCAGAGATCCCAGATGGGAATAATGGAAGTTACACACTCATCACTTTAGCAAATCAAACCACTAGTATTAACTGATTGACTGTAGCTGTAAGCAGCTCACAGATTGAGAAAGTTGCAAGTATTTTAAAAGAATAAATAAATAAAGTTTCCTGACACGCTGAATGAGCAAGCAGTTTATACCTTGCTGCACATCATCACCCTGTTTTATGAGGTAGAGCTAGCTAAAGACTTAGGCCTGGCCAATACTAGAGTTTTGTCAACCAAAGTCAGAAGTGCTGTACACACTACAATCAGTCCTCACCAACCGAACACCTGTGGTTTTTTTGACAAACTAAAACCACTTCAACAAGTGGTACAAGGCTTTTGTCAATTTAGTTAGTGAGGCAGTGTCAATGTAAATCTGTTAGTCTTTAAAAGTGCCACAGGACTCTGTTGTTTTTCTGCAATAGACTAACACGGCTACTTCTTTGGAATGTAGACTTGGGGTGTCAAACATGTGGCCTGCGAACCTCTTCCACCCGGTCTGTACTCTGTGGGACCGCACTCTCTCCCTAACAGAGAGAGAGAAAGAGACAGAGAGTTTGGTCTTGCATATCCAGCACTCCGTGATGCCACAAGAGTGTCCTTAACAGACAGACAGTATGGTCTCTCAGAGTGCAGTCTTGCATGCGCAGCGCTTTGCATGCCACAAGAGTACCCTAGTATTTAAATTTATGGTATGTACGGCCCACTTGAAGTACATATAAATCAAATCTGGCCCACCATAGCAAATGAGTCTGACACCCTGACAAAGATGCTGCATCCTCTTATGTGAGGAGTAGGGCTGTCATTCTTGTCAATTTCAGAGTAGTCAGACTGACAAGAAAGCAGAAACCCAGGCTGTGGCAAGCCTGGGCAGCTGGTTCCCACTCCCAACACGGAATAGAGTTAGAACCCAGGCTGCTGGTCTCTACTGTTGTCTGGGAGAAGTCTGGGTGGTTCTCCACCTGCTCCCTACTGGGGCAGCCTTATCAATTACATGTTGAGCTGTGAATTTGATATGGCCGCCCTTTTGGTGGAGACAGGGGAATGGAGAAGTCCTGCAACAGTGGTTCTCAACCTTTTGTGGATCATGATACATTTCACAGTATATTGTGATGCACAGAACACACTAGCCCACTCCCTCCAGGCCAAATCCAGCCATCTCCCCAGCTTTCCATGACACACTTACCACTGTGTGGTGACACAGTGGTTGAGAGCCACTGTCCTACAAGACTGCCTCCAGCTCCCAGCAGGGACCAAGGAGTAGGGTGGCAGCACACAGGGAGCTGAAAGACAGAGCCTCTTAGGTCGGTGGACATGCTTCTAGTGAGGTTGCACTCCAAGGACGGAAGAGGGCAGTGTGTTACAGCAGTGGCTGTATCTCCACGTATGTTAAACTGACTTACTTTTCAAGTGTAAACAAAGCCTAATTCACACAACACCAAGACCGCTTTAACAGACAGGGTGAGTCAGAGGGCCGGCCCTGGAGAGAGCCATACAGACACCCCAGGAAGAGGAATGCCACACAGTAAGAAAGAGATGAAAAGTTAGCAAGGAGTTACATGCGTTATGGGGGGGGGAGGGAGGCTGCCTGGTGTGGACCTTGGTCCTCCTTACCTCGACTAACATCGGACCCGTGGCTCCATCTCTCCGCCTTCCTCTCCCAAGGGTATGACTGAGTGAGCCGGCCCCACAACCAGCCCCCGCCACCTCGACCGCCTTCCCCTCCTCTGAATATGAAGGAAAGGCTCGGGGGGGGCGGGAGAGGCGCTGTTTAGGGATAATTCCCCTTCCCCGCCCTGACAGTGTGTGTGTGGTAGGGGTGGGGGGTTGGGATTAGGTAGAGGGCTCGTCTCGGGCCCGAGCTCCTGCCGAGTGCAGCCCCAGGCTCCAGCCCAGTGCAGGGCACAGCACCTGGGGGAGCGCCCTCTTACCTCTACGGCCGCCGCTCCAGGCTGCTTCCCCGCCACTCCTCGGCCGCTCCTGCTCTTCACCGTGATCCCATACACCTCCTTCAACTGCCGCAGCACTGCCAGCCGCACCGTGCCCCGGCCGCGCCCCGCCATCCGACCCCGCCGCGCCGACCGCAGCCGGCCCCTCACCCCCTCGGCACCAGCCCGACCCGCTCCCGCCGCCCCATCCCCCCCCGCTCCGCGACAACCGACGCCGCGCGCCTGCTGCTGCTGCAGCTGCTGCGTCTCAAACCCAGCGCCCTCTCCACCCAGCCGCCCTAGCGCCGCCTCTGATTGGCCCGCTGCCTTCGTTCGAATCTCAGGTCCCCGCCGCTCAACGGCCGACCCCGTGCGTCCAGAATGGTGCCTGACTGAGTCCAGACGCAGCACTGGGTCCGGCACCGCGGCGGGGAATGTGCGCGGAGCCCCCTCCTCCCCGAAATGCTCCCCTTCCCGCGCGCAGCAGGCCGCTGCGAATGAGAAGGAGGCGCGGTTGCGCTTTCAGGCGATTATTTTGGCTACCTAAAGAGCCCCAGCCGCAGCAGCGGGCTACTACGGCGGCCGGGAGGGGCCATTAATGGAAACTGCTAAGGAAGCGGAAGAGGCTGCGTTGAGACAGGGTGAAATGGGCTCCGCGGGAATCGCCCGCGGAGCTGGGAGCGCCCCGTTGTGCCCGTGAGGCGGCCTGCCGCGAATCCCCAGCTGCGCCCTGCCTGTGCAACTCTGCACAGAGTCCGGCGCTCTCCGCCCATGCCGAACTAGAGGGCCGGGCTGTTCTCCACCCCTTCACTAACGCACATGTTCTACGCCAAAAGCCTGTCAGCCCCCTTCACACCTATTTATTCGACAAACATAGTTAGGGTGGGTCCGGTGGGGGGACTTATGGTAAAATGAATCTCTTTACCTCACTTTGTGTTTGAGACCTTTTTAACCTCCCACCTTCGCCCCTCTGCTATAGCTGTCTACTCCCTAGCCCCGCTCCCTCCCCCATAATAAAGTTGTTGCAGTAAAAGAAAAGCATTACACTTATGACACGTTCCCACATCCACACAGCACTTGTAATGCAAAAGGAGTGTATACGCTCGAGTTTTTGTTAAAAAGAGCAGTGGCAGGAAGCAGCTTCCAGGCTCCCCGACCCCAGCAGTAGCCCAGCTGCGTGAGCTCCTGAGTCCCAGGAGCAGGAGGGCAGGCAGCCCCGCGTCCTTGGGGCAGGGCAGGCAGCCTCCGCAGCAAGACAGACAGGCACCAGTAGTCAGGGTTGAAGCCTTCGGGGACAGAGGATCCCCAGCAACGTGGGGCTGAAGTTGCCGCTTGGAGCATCCTGTCCCCCACAGCAGCCTCCCCCTCCCCCACTGTCAATTTCACTGCTCCAGTCAAATAGATATATTCCATTACTTGTCACTTTCCCTGCTCTGTGAAATTAGGGAAATGGACAAGTATGACAGCTCCGGTGTCCCAGAATGGCCTTGAACATTTCCAGAGGCCAGTTAAAACAATAAAAACAGACTCATCATTCACAGATGCTCTTTTGCAGAAAAGGCTTTCCACAAAAGGGCTTATCACTCTCAGACAGGTGGTTTTATTATTACATTCAAACAGACAAGTTATAACACAATAAGGAGCTTTTCAGTGTGTACAATAGTGTTCCTTTTACACAACAAGACAGTTTATTCTGCAAAAAGACCTTAGCATGTACAAGGCCTAACTCAAGCATGTATCTTGAAAGAAATAGGTCTGTTGAAAACTTGTGGGGAATTTTGCCAGCTGTCAAGAGGTAAATGTGCATAATGTGACTTCTATTCAGCAATTCTTATGATACAACATAATGGGAAATTGAGTCACCCACACCTCAGTTGCCATTTTTCTTAAGATATATATATATAATTAAGTGATTGGATAAGAGATGCATTCCATGACAAAAGTTAGAAGGGCAGCTTACATCTATTTATTAGACCAGCTAGAATGTGGAAGAAATTTCCTCCTCATAGACTGTATCACACTTACATGGTGTAGGGCAATGGTTCTCAATCAGGGGATCACATACCCCTAAAGATACACACATGTCTTTGAGGGGTACATCAGCTCATCTAGATATTTGCGTAGTTTTATGGTAGGTTACATAAAAAGCACTAGTGAAGACAGTACAAAGTAAAATTTCACACAGAATGACTTGTTTATACTGCTTTGTATATACTAAAACATCAGTACAATATTTATATTCCAATGGATGTATAATTATATAGTAAAAATGAGACAGTAAGCAATTTTCAGTAACAGTGTGCTGTAACACTTATGTATTTGATTTTGTAAGCAAGTAATTTTTAAGTGAAGTGAAACATGGAGGTACGCAAGGCGAGTCAGACTTCTGAAAGGGTTGCAGTACTCTGGAAAGGTTGAGAGCTACTGGTATAGGGGCATCTAGTACCAACAACTGTCACAGAAACAGGCCAAGCTATGTGTATTATTGGTCTGTTCCTATCCATGTCTAAATTTAGACTTTCCACACCTGGGCATATCATACCTATAAAAAAAACCCAGCGACAGTGCAGTCCTGCCTGGAGATGTGTGTAGCATTTGAACAAAGCTAACCTGTATTCATCCTCCAACAGTTGCAGGTGGGAATTCTGTTTCTTATATAGCAGTATTGCCCCAGCTATGGTCTGTAGAAGACATGGCAATCAACAAAACATCAAGATCCAAGCACTTTTGCAATTAATTGGGGGGAAGGTGTTTGTGATAAAGTTAGAGAATCCTGCTGTAGAGAAGATTTGAAAAAAATGCCATGGGGGGGATAAGAACAAGGCAAATGCTGGTCTGATTACAACAAAGGCAACAAGGTTAGCAGGCTGGAACTGGCTACAAAGAATCAATTGTGGAAGAAACGTTGTGCTGGTGTGGTGTATGTGAAGGGGTAAGCTGTAGGCCCATCTTTTCTCCTGTTAGCTGTTTGTCATCATTATTAATAGGGAAAAAACAGTTCAGTGGCCTTTCCTACTCTGTTGTGAACCTCCCTTTAGACGAATTAGGCCTTATCTATACTACAGAGTTTTATTGACAAAAAGTCAGTCTTCATCAACAAAACAGCAGAGGTGTACATACTATAATGCTCCTTTGGCCAACAAAACTCTTGGCTTTCTGACAAAATAAAATCTTGATGAGAGGTGGGAAAAATATATAGACAAAGTGTCAATGTAGATATTGCACTTGCGTATGTTGCTATAAATGGCCTCCAGGAGGTGCCCCACAATACCCATCTTAACCGCTCTGGTCAGCATTTTGAATGTCGCTGCCCTGCATCCAGATACACAGGCATCTGTCCCTTCTCCTTTAAAGGTTTTCGGATTTTTGAAATTCTACTTCATGTTTGCTCAGTGTGGAGAGCTCACACTGAATCTTTCCAACTGACCATGGTGGCTCCAAGCACAAATACTTTCCTGCTTGGAGCACACTGGAGCTTTTGGATCTGCTGAATATATGAAGAGAGGAGACATGTCCTCCCCAAACTCTACCCGCCTATTCCTATCTTGGTACGCTATTCACTGCCCCCTTTTGGATAACTTCCAAAAGGATAGCTGGATTTGCATACAACTGAGAGTCTACATTGCCCCTCACAGTTATCTCCTTTTCCACCAAATATTTTGTGTGTGTGAAGTGGCATTTAATAAAAATATATTCTGAATGATAATCTTTGTCTCTTACACATAGGGTGACCAGCTAGCAGGTGTGAAAAATTGGGATAGGGCAGGGAGTAATAGAGGCCTATACAAGACAAAGCCCTGAATATTGGGACTGTCCATATAAAAATCAGGACATCTGGTCACCCCTACCTACAAGCAGTAGATGCTGCTAAATTAATACATGGTGACAACTGGATCATTTACTTATTACAAATCATGCTCAGGAATCATCAACATTTTCATGCAAGGCAGCATGTTAACTTTATTAAGTCAACCTAAGGGCAGTTAGGTCGACTTAACAAAGTAGACTAAGTCCACATCCATGGACAGCACTTTGTTAGTCGACTTAAAGTTGACCTATCTTTTTGTAGTGTAGACATAGCCCAAGAGACTAAATCTATTCATATGGCTAGAAGGGCCAAGACTGGCTGATTGCTACCAGAAGCCAGAGCCGGATTATCACAAAGAATAAAGAGGCTTAAAGCCCTGGGCCCTGGCCAAAAGGGGGGGCCTTGGGATCCAGCCCCTAAACCCCTACAATAATCTGGTGCTCCCTGTCCCACTCACTGTGGGGAGGGGACCCTGGCCCCAGAAGCAAGGCTCTGTGCTCCCACCTCCACCTCTGGGGGAGGGCCAGCATCTGCTCCGTCTGTCCAGGGAGGTGTGGCCAGCTAGCGTGGCATCCTCTCTAACCTGGCACAGCTCTCTAGGGCTCATGGCCTTCATGGGCTGCAGCTGGGGCCACCATGCCACACGCCAGCCAGCTCCCATCCCCCAAAATCCAGCCCATTTAATGTATTTATGTGATTGCCTGACATACTGATTCAGAAAAAGTTTAGCTTTCATTTTGAAAGCTCAGGCCTGGATCCATAAAGGGTATGTCTATAAAGCAACTAAAATCCAGCAGCTGGCCCAAGCCAGCTGACATGGCTCTCAGGGCTCAGGCTAAGGAGCTGTTTAACTACAGTGTAGATGTTCAAATTTGGATTGCAGCCCAAGCTACAGCACCCTCCCACCTCTCAGGGTCCTTTAGACCAGGTGCCACCCAAGCCTACACTGCAGTTAAGCAGCCCCTAGGCTCAAGCCCAAATTAGGTGGCAGAAGCCAGCTCTGGGTGTCTATTTGCAGAGTTGACATGCCAAAAAGGACTTAGGTGCCTCCAGGGTTAGCATCAGAGCACCAAAATCCTAGGCACCTAGAGAGGAAGGAAAAAAAACTACACACCACCCGAGAACGAGGGGATTCACAAAGCTGAGTTAAGCACCCCTCTCCCCCATTCGTTGTTCAGGTAGCTAAAACTGGGATGCACAAAAGCCAGCACACTAGATCGGGAGCCACCTAAGTGACCCAATCACAGATGCTGTTGAGAGGTGTTATATGCTCCTTGCTTTCACTCAGTGAGATGCCTTCCTCTGGGCTGGAGGGCGTGGGAAGCATCTAACTCTGCCTGGAATCCACAACTGGGAACTCTGCTCCTGGAATCGGTCTGTCTAAGCAGGTAAGCACTTTCTTGGAGAACAAGTCAGGAGCCTGCCTTGCTTGACACAAAGAGAAGGAGGTGATGCCCAAGTGATAAACTTTTGGTCAATGGTGAAAGCCACATTCAATTCCCCCTCTTTGCCTGTTTGGGAGAAAGTCTTTGAACAAGCTATGTCCTACCTCTCAGGAGGGCGCTCTAACCACTGAACCATGGCTACTTGGAGGATGAAGGGGTAATCACTACCCAACACATGCCAAACCAGCTTGAAATTCTTCTTTGACTAGGCAACTGTTTTGGCATATGAGGCAATGTGGTGGACATAATACACCTGAATTTCAGGAGCTGCTGGTGTGGGGCCCATGCCTCAGTTCTTTTGCCCAGTGCCTTGAGCCTTAGTCTGCAACAGCAGCAGCACCCTCCTTGCCTGTGTTAGCTGCTCTGCTCAGACGCTGTGAGCTGGGTGTTTTAAATTACTTTCAAAGGTAAAGTGTTACGTGTTACCTACCAAATTAGACTCCCAAAAAAGGTAACACAACCTTTGAAAGCCATTTTAAAGAGCTCACCCACCCAGGTTTAAGGCTTTCCCCATCAACTTCAAAACAGTTTGACTTAAAAAAAAAAAAAAAAAAGTCAGCGAAGAGCAGAGAGCAGTGCTAAGCTGGAGACTGATGAGCTATAGGATTCACCTACAAGGAAAAGTAGGCTGGGGCAGGGGGAACCCCTCTTAATGACTTATTTTCCCTCTTCCCAAGCTTAGTTAGTTTAATGGGGAGGAGGGGAGAATACTTTAAAGAGACTTACCATTTCCAAATGTGGAAATGTTGGCTGACTAAGGAATGGGGATATTTTGGGGGAGAGATGGACAGATTGGGGGCATCAAGGGCTGGCCTTCCCAGAGGGATGAGGTAGTTGAAGGAAGGGAGCAGCAGGCAAATAGGGGAGAAATGGGAGGGTTTAATTTGGGGGTCTCTGTGGGAAGATGGCTTCACAGAGAGCTGTACAGGAAATTATAGGGAAAGGCTGGCATTTGTATTTAATGATGATGGGAGGGAAGTGTTGGGTATTGGAAAACAGAGCTGTGAGAGGAAACTTGGGGGTTGGAGTACATGTGGGGCTGAAGTATATGCCTCCGTATGTCATACATAGGGGTCTGTTGGGGAGGGAGTAAATGAGGAGTGGAGGGCTATGGTACCTGGGAAATGGGAGTAAGGGATTTTATCTAGGGTGGGGCCTATGGTAACTAGAGATAAGTAGAGGTCACTGGAGGACAGGGGGAGAATAGACCTGATTCAAGTGGGATCCTATGGGGGGTGCTTCAAAGGTATTCATGGGGGCTGAGGAGTGGTCCATGCTGGCAGGAGTGCACATAGAAGGCCTGGACAGCTGGGATTTATGAGGGGCATAAGGGGAAGATGTATGGGTTGTAGGTATATCACAGGGCCTCTGGGTATATCTAAGTAACTTGGAAATGTAGTGGGAGCAGGAGTGTTTGGGGGTTGCTTCAGCATCCATTCCTGGGGGGATGCAGTAGGGGGTGCCAGATGCCCTGTCTAGTGGGTGTAGAGGGGTGTGCTGGAATCAGGAGCCTGGCATGGGCTGCAGGGACCACGTGGCAGCTCTCTCCCCCTTCCCTTCATGTGGTAGGAAGCAGAGAAACCGGGGGGGGGGGGGG
>ML685764.1:7374465-7385950 GCA_007922175.1 Pelusios castaneus
CATGTGGTAGGAAGCAGAGAAACCGGGGGGGGGGGCGTGTTTTGGAAGCCTGGAAAGGTGGGGGGAAATAGTGGCGGGTTCAGAAGTCGGGCAAGGCCAGGGATGGATGGGGGGTTGGGATTTGTGCCCCAAATCTTTTTCCTATGCAGCAACGCCACTTCAGCAAAGCTTTTGCTAAAGTCCCAAATGATATTCTGTTAAGTGAGCTGGAGAAATGTGGGCTTGACAGAACTATCACTAAGTGGACACAGAATTTGTTCTGGGGCCAGTGATATTTAACATCTCTAACAATGACCTGGGTGTCAGTATAGACAGCATATACTTAGGGAGGAAAATACACAAATACAGAATGGGGGAAATAACGGACTTAGCAACAGTAGGGCTGGGGCAGACGTTGGAGTGGTGGTGGATCACAATCTCAACATGAGTCAGTAATACAAGGTTGTTGGACTCTCCTCCCAACAAAATGCCATTTGAGATTGTATTCATGGACAACTGATACAGAAGGCCAGGGGACGCTTGGTGCAGCTGCCGCCGACCTGCTGCCAAACTCTGAGCTACAATGGCTCCCCCTCCTCAGCCCCTTCCCCAAGGCCCCCACCACCTGCCATTGCTTGGCTGCTTCTCTCCTCCCCTCGAACCTCCCGCTCCAGAGTTCTCTGCCATTCACATCCCTCCACCATCCTAAATGGCCCTCTGCCACATCGTTCCTCACTCCCTGCCCCCATGAAACCCCCATCCAGTATTCACTGCATCCCTCCCTCACGAGACCCACCACTCACCTCTTCTCTCGCATGAGATGCTCTTTACCCACTACTTGCTGCATCCCTCTTCTCCTCCATGCTTCATCTCTCTTCCTTGCAAGACCCTCCCCCCATCTGTCACAGCCACCTGGTGGAGAGCAAGGGCCAAGCATGTGGGTGGGGGTGTCAGGGTCATGGTCAGAAGAGGCAGAACAAGAGCTAGCCTCCTCGAGGGGAAACTTCACCTGATGCCCATGGTTCCATTAAGAGAGACATAGCATGCAAGTCACAGAAGGTGATAGCACTGCTCAGCTTGACACTAGCCAACACATCCACTCAGCTTCCCATTCCAGAAATAACATTTAAAAGCCAAAAGATATGCAAATGGCACAAACCCAAAATGATAATTCTCAAGTCAGTTTACTACAATGGTCAAGACACACACAAGAGGGAGCTCTGACCTGAAAAATGTAGTAAAACCTTTGCAGTTCTACATCTCTCTCACCCACCCAAGCCATACATTAGCAATGAACTCACACAGCAAAGCAATCAAAGGCAAAAATATTACTATCTTACCCAAGGATGAATACTTTTCTCAAAGTAATCACTCCATATGTGACCTTCTAGTCCTCTTCCTTAAAGAAAACCTGCTAGACTAGGGGTCGGCAAGCCAAAAGATAAGAAGAGCCATTTTTAAAAATTCCTTCAATAACCAAGTGTTTTGAGAGCCGCAATGGGTAGCCTCCTGGTTAAGAAACTGAATAATAGAACAGATATGCGTATTGATTTTTAACAACAAAAATGATGTTTAATGATGTTAATAAACAATTTACATATAAACATTTTAACGGTGGAAAGAAAGAAAGAAAGAAAGAAAGAAAGAAAGAAAGAAAGAAAGCCACAGGACAGCCCCAGAGCCCAGCTGCCAGAAGGGAAGGACAAGGGAAGAAGAAAGAAAAAAGGAAGGAGGAGAAAGAAAAGAAAAGAAAAGAAAAGAAAAGAAAAGAAAAGAAAAGAAAAGAAAAAGCCACAGGACAGCCCCGGCTTGGGGAACAGCGGGGGCTGCCAGGCTGCGCGGGGTCCCCTCTAAGTTGCCGGGGGTGCGACAGGTGCTGCGTGGCTGCGTACCTGCGCAGCTTACAGGGAACATAGCATGGGGGTCAGGCTGGAGGAGGGGAGAGGCGTGGGTTGGGCTGGAGGAGAGGAGAGGCGCGAGTCGGGCTGGAGGAGGGGAGAGGCTTGACTCAGAGCCAAGGGGGCCTGGGAGTCGCGGCCAGAACCCCAGAGCTACCACACACCTGGCTCCCTGGAGGGGATTGCCAGGGAGCCACAAGGGGGCAGTCAAAGAGCCGCATGCGGCTCTTGGAGCCGCTGTTGCCGACCCCCGTGCTAGACACTAAAATTCATAGTCTTACTGAAAATACTGAATTTATGGTTTATTATGACAATCTCTAACCCACAACATACCCACCCCCTTTTCAGCCTATGATTGCAGAGGTGTGACCTGACCCATTTTACCTTGAATGGTCTCTTACAATATTTAAGAAATTTGCTCCACTTCAGATTTAGCTGGCACACTGACACTGACCATCTTCACAGACTTGGAAAAAAGCTCTCCACAAGTTCAAAAACTTCTCTTTCACCAATAGGAGTCTAATATTACATCACCCAACTTGTTTTAAGAAAATAAATCTAAGTGAGAGTACACAGGAGATAAAACAAGCACATTGCCAAATTCTTTTCAGTAGAGATTTATGATTTTAGGAGCTTAACTTCACTAACCTTTAAAGGGCCTTATTTTCAGATGCTAAGGAAGAAATCCTCTCTCCATTGGAGAGAATGAGAAGATACATACTGAGATCAGTTGAGCCAGGCTTTCACCCTGAGGTTATGTCTACATTGCAGTTACACACTTGTGGCTGGTCAAGGTCAGCTGACCCAAGCTGTTTAATTGCAGTCTGGATGGACTCTGGCTGCTGATAGACCTCTAGAACCTTCCTATTTCAGAGAATCTTAAAACCCAGGTTCCAACACAGGCCCAAATGCCTACATTGCAATTAAACAGCCCCATGAGCCTGAATCAGCTGGCATAAGACAGCTGCAGGTTTTTTACTGCAGTGTAGCCATGCCTTAAGTGTACAGCACTTTCTGAAATCTAAGGTGTCCAGTTGGGCACCCAAGTTAATTAGGTACTTTTGAGGCTCTTCGCTTGATAAAATGTCTGATTTTGCAGATTTAACATTCTCACCCCAGGAGCTCCCCAGAGTAACAGTTCCTGGCAGGACCACTCAGGAAGTCAGCCAATAAGAGCAGAGATCTTGGGGAGGTCAGCTTAAACACAGCCAGGTTAACCAGAACCGGGCAGAAGAGAATCTCTTCCTGGCAGCATCATGCTCCTAGGATGTAAACTCAAAAACAGATGACTAGGCAAGGCCACCCAGAAATTCAGCCCCCTTCTCACTGAGAAAAGCAGGTGTCACAGTTACCTTTGGATGCTGATAACATTTGTGTCTAACTATTTAACTATTTAATAGTTTTCTGTCTTGGTATTTTCACTGCTTGGCAGTTTGCTCAAATTCCATTCCATCCCTTCCCTCAAGGTCTTCTTCTCAACCTCACTCCCCCACCTACTCCATTTTTTTCTTTCCCTAGTCCACTAACCTTACTGTTCTCTTGGTCTATTTTATTTATTTTCTTCCAGTAAGACTCCGTCCCACCTGTGTATTCCCTCCTCCACCCCACAAAAAAAGAAAAAAAATGGGCACAATCACAATATTTGCAGTCCACCATATTGTTTGAAAAGCTTCTTTGTTAACTACCATCCTCTTTTCCCCACCTTCTTTGTCTTGGTTACTGAGGCCTGTTCTACACCATAAAATTAGAGTGATGCAAGGCAGCTCACCTTGACCTAATTGAGCATGTGTCTACACTTAAATTTTCCCCCCACCAATATAAGTGCCCCATTACACTGACATAGTAATTCCATCTCCCCAAACAGTGCAGTGTCATACTTAGGGCATTGTGGTGCAAGTGTAGACACCATGGCTACATCTACACGGGCAAGTTAGTTCGAATTAAGGAGGCTTAATTCGAACTAACTAAAGCCATGGCTACACTAGGCTTTAGTTAGTTCGAATTAAGGACTTCCTTAATTCGAACTAATAAGTTCGAATAGGGTATTCAAACTAAGGGGTTAATTCAAACTAACTAGTTCGAATTAACCAATGTGGCCATGTTAATTCGAACTAATTTCTTAGTTCAAATTAACCGGACATTGAAATGAATGGGGATCGCTAATTTGAACTAAACAAGTGCTTGCTTAGTTTGAACTAACATTCCAGTGTGGCCATGCTAGTTCGAATTAAGCTAATTCGACCTAACTAAAATTAGTTCGAATTAGTTAGTTCGAACTAACTAATTCGAACTAATTTTAGCAAGTGTAGACATAGCCCATGGGTTGTCTACACTGGCAAGTTAGGTCGACTTAAGGAGGCTTAAGTCGACCTAAACAAAGTTGCGTCCACACTGGGCTTTCATTAAGCCGACTTAATAAGTGCTTAAGTTGACTTAATAACACCTCCTCTGAGGTCGACTTAAGCCTTAAGTTGACTTCTTAAGTCGACAGAAAGCCAGTGTGGATGGGTATTAGTGCTAAATCGACTTTATTAAGTCGACTTAAAGCCGTTATGTCAACTTAACAAGGTCGACTTAAGTCAACTTAAAGTATTGCCACTCTATTAAGTTGACTTAACAAGGTCGACTTTAAGTTGACTTAAGTTGACCTTGTTAAGTCGACTTAACAAAGTCAACTTAACTTTGCCAGTGTAGACATAGCCCATGTTAGTTATTTCAGCCTTAACTGTTCTCCAGCAGCTGTCCCACAGTGCTCCACACTTATTGTTCTGGTCACCAATGTGAACTCCATAGCCTAGGGGTCACAGAGACTGGAAACTCCACCCCACCTCTCATGAATGTTTGAAATTCCACTTCCTGATTGCCTGGCTTGATCAGCACACCTAGCAATTCCTCATGGTTGTGTGCAGCTGTTCATGCCAACTGCATAGGCCGGATATACTACTGACTGGAGTAGACACAATAGATTGGATTTCCTGGGCCTGTGGGAAGAAGAAGCTGTGCAGACACAGCTCCAAATCAGCTGCAGAAACATCAACATCTAGGAGCAGCTTGCTCAGGGGATGCAGGAGAAGGGGTATGACAGGGACCACCAGCAGTGCTGTGCGAAAGCCAAGGAGCTGCATCAGGCATATAGAAGACCAGCAACTGATCCAAGACTTGCAACTTTTACAAAGACCTGCATGCCATCCTCACTGGAGACCCCACCATCCCCAAAAGCACTATGGATACCTTTGAGGAATCTGAGTCACAACTTTCAAGGGCCTGCCATGAACACCAAGGAGGAGGAAGGAAGAGTATGAGGAAAGAGGCAATCAGGGCATCTAATTGCATGGTGAGTCAGGACCTATTTTTGACTCCACACTCCAGCCACTTGAGTACGGGCAAGCCCAATGCAAGTAAAGGATCGCCAAAGTAGCTGGACAGAATTTCGACTTTTCATTAATTTTATCATGCTAGAAGAGGCACTGGTGCAACCAGAAGAGGTAGAGCAGCTATCGGCTTTTCATTCCCCTCTAGTGTTAGGCATGTGGACCAGTCTACATACACAGGGAGGTCCCTTGAAACCTTCCGAGAGAGGAATGAAAGTTTCATGGAAGCACTCTGCAATCCTCTGCCAAAGGATGTAAGGCACGGCTGCCTGATTTATTACACTGCAGTAAGACACTTTCCTATGACCCTTACGATGACTTCAGCAGCACCATAGCAGTACACAGGCTAGCAGCATGCGGACCCAGGTGGCTTCAGGACACCAGTAGGAGCTGTGCTTTGTCTGCCTTTGTTACCCTCCAGAGTGACATATTAATTAAAATCACTGCCTATGGAAAATGGTGCCAGTATTCAGGGCCATTGCGCTATATGACTACAATCATGCAACTGAGCAATTGCCTCCTTATTTCTCCTACTCCACATCCTGGTGAGCCATACTCACTGGCTGACTGCAGTGACTGCCGTGCACAAGCTGTCCCAAATGGAAGTCACTAAAACTTCAGGAGAGCAAGTTCAGCAGCTTAGTTGAGCTTTCTGTAGTGAATGTGCTCCCAAAGCTAACTGTGTTTTATCTTCAGCTGCTGCCATGTCAGCCGTCAGGTCTCCCCCTCCCACAGAACACTTGAGTCAAATGAGGAGAAAGATGACTCAGGATGACAAATTGCAGGAGATCCTACAAGCTAGTGCTGCATCAGACCACAGACCTGGAGGATGAACACTGCATACAACCCAAAGAAAGAAAGAAAGAAAGAAAGAAAGAAAGAAAGAAAGAAAGAGTAGCGTGGAAAAAGGCCCAAGATTCCCAGCAGGAAGAGGAGAAGGAAATACTGCAGGACATATTGGGGCTTCTCAGGCAACAAACAGATGCTACTCACCATGGAGGATCTTCGTTTAGGATCAACAATCCTGGGCTCACCTCCTTTTGCAACCCATTGAGAACTCCACGCTGGAGCCTTCCCCTCCCTCACCAACATTCCATATGTCATCACCACCCCCAGGGGATAGTGAAAACAGTCACAGTTCACTAGGGTGATCATATTTCCCAAAGGAGAGCAGCCCTCTCTCCCCCACATGGAGCTCACCTGAGCCATCCCCTAACCCACCACCAACAGAGCTGGCTTAAGCCACTCAACTGAGCCTCTCCCCTCCACCCCCCGGCCTCCACCTCCCATGCAGAACTGGCCCAAACTGTTCATCCTTTATGAGACTAGCCAGAGCTGCTCTCCTGAGCCCTGTTATACACGGTTGGTTTACCACTCATCCCCCTCCACCCTCCACCCCACCAGACATTCCTCCGTGTCCCTGCCTTTTTATTTTCTTTCCAAAACTGGGTATTTCTCCTATTTGCTCTTGATCAACAGTGCATCTTGATCGAAGAGCTAATCCATTACTGATTAGCAAACAAACAAGGAGTCTTGTGGTACTTTTAAAGACTAACACATTTATTTATCGCATGAGCTTTCGTGGGAGAAAATCTGATGAAGTGGGATTTTCTCCCACAAAAGCTCATGCGATAAATAAATTTGTTAGTCTTTAAAAGTGCCACAAGACTCCTTGTTTGTTTTGCTGACCTAGACTAACACGGCTCCCCCTTTGGAACTGATTAGCAAACGGTAAGCCATTAGCAGAGGTTTCATATTTCCCTGTAGTGGCTGGGCCACAAAGATAACAGCCCTCCTAACTAATCTCATTTATTTCTTTCATTCAAGTGGTTGAGATCTGTGCAATGGATCTCAAGGTTGTGTGTTCTAACTCTACTGACGACCCACACGGGGGTCAATAGGACTTCATATAATGAAATTTCTATTTCTTGGTTCTTTTCATCTGCAAGAAGCTCAGATATTCCTATGAAAACCAAAAACATTAAGGCTGAAAAGTCAAGCACTCACAAGTTATGGAACACCAGAATTTAAGTTGCCTGTGCAGTCTTAATTCAGCCCCTCCTCTCCCCTGCATGTAGGTTTATAATCCAGTAGTTAAAGATTGGATCATCTAGCATTTGTTTTACAGACCCTCTTTCTTGATTCAGTGCACAAGCAGGACTATAAAAGAGGCAGATACCTGTAATAATAACAATATTTTCTTGTTAAGGCACTGGACTGGAACCCAAGTGAATAAAGTCTATTTTAGGTTCTGCCACAAATTTCTTACCTGATTTTGGGGAGATTGTCATGTTGCCTTAATTCTAGCACTTTCTTT
This sequence comes from Pelusios castaneus, assembly GCA_007922175.1. Lineage (NCBI taxonomy): Eukaryota > Metazoa > Chordata > Testudines > Pelomedusidae > Pelusios > Pelusios castaneus. Next base: position 7,382,031 of record ML685764.1, read on the forward strand.
CTTACAAGTAATTGACTGCATAGGCTTAGTTTTCTTTTAATATAGTTTTCTGTTTGTGGTGAGAGCTTAGTGTTATCTAGCATTCTGTATCATCAAAGCACCATACAGGCATTAACTAGGTTTTGCAATACCCCTCTGGAGAAGGTAGGTAAATATCCTTATTTATAGGAGAGGAAATAGACAGAAAAGTAAGGCCTTAGTCAAGTTACATTACATACCTGTAGCAGGTTATTCTGGACTGGTGATAAGTTTAGAATTAACATTTCATTTTACACATTACTTATTTGTAAGAACTGTGTAAAACTAGCAAGGTTCGTTCTGATGGATTGCTGATCTGCACCCTGCAGGATGGATCACAACAACTTTCAACAAAACAACTTCAAGCTAATTCTCCTGTCCATCAAAGAAACTTCCTGCCAACCAGCTCCCCAAAAAGCTCTACATATACCAACCTTACCTTGGGTGACTTCAGGACCCAACCAGCTGTTTTCTCCTCCTACACCTCCAAATCCTTTCCTCCTGATCTTCAGAGGGCCATCCTAACTGCTCCAACAAGTCTTTTAGAGGGCCACTTTACTAGAAATGATTACATGGAGTGGCACCACCAGCCTCAAAGAAAAGTCCTGGGGCACGGTGAAGCAGCAACTACCATGCCCACTGAATACAAAGACACAATAAATTGTAGTATCATAAATCTAATATGGCATTCAGCCAGGCATTGCTTGCTTCAGCCATCTCCAAAGCAAAGGTGTGAAGCATTGCCCACTTCAGCCAACTCTGCACATTATTCTGTATGCCATACTTTTCTGTGGATCCTGCCTCCTAACATCAGGATCAGTCCTTCCTTCTGCACATCCTTTTTAAAGTTTACTGGGGGTGAAGGGAAAGGAGAACGTTGGTTTATTCCTCATGGCAGACTCCCCTTGCTAGCATGCAACTCACTGAAGTCAGGACAAACAATCTTTCTTTGGGAGAGGAAGGAGAAGTTTAACCCACTTCTCTTCCAGCGTGTTCACAGGCTCTATAATCCCCTCAGAGGGTACATAAGAGGGTATTTTAGATTTCCTTGTAGGATACTTTGATTTTGGAAGCTACAGAACTGCAGGCAGCTTAGGAAGTATTCAGAGGAAGCAGTAATCCTATGTGATGGGACAGTTCCTGTGAGCATGCCTCCTTGTGGTACAACGTGGCCCTGCTCCCACCGCTGCTTCTTATACAAAGTTACTCTCCATCCAGAATTCTTTAAACTAAGATTCCCCTTGTGAGGGTCTCCTTTTATTAAGAAGAATTAGTCCTTCCCCTCTCAAATCCAAGGCTTTCTCCTTGATCCCAGGCTTCCACAACCCACCTCTTGGTGTGCACACCAACAACTTACATAGATTTCAGTTTCTCAGATCAGGAGTCTGGCAGTAAGGGGGATCGGCAGGGAACGCCATTCCCGGGTCCACAAATTTCATTGCTATGGATTCCAGAGATTAGGGACCATTCCCCAGCCCATCAAATTATTCTTTACACACACACGCCACATGTGGCTGCACCTTGAATCAGCTTCTCTGTACCCTTATTAATCCTGTCCATTCTCCGAGGACTGAGAGAGACCTATGGGACAGCAGGCAAACAACCCTCTTCCTCTGCAGACAGGTTGCTAAGTTGCTTGCTTGCTCCCACTTCAGTAGAAGAGAACCCACAGCTCCCTTTTTGCCATACTATATTAATTATCTCCAGATTCAGCAAAGAGCCTTCTGCTGCTGGTACTTACCCTGCTGTGAGGGAAGATGCAGTATTTATACCAGTTCCCTTCTCCCAGCTCATCCCTAATCGGTTGGGTGAGAGGGGAACTTTGTCCCACCTCCTTGGCCTTGCTTCTGGCCTTAGGCCCTTAGAGACAGAGTAACAGGATTTTCTCCCAAGCACCACTCATTCACACAGGACTGCTTTTTCTCTATCAATATCTCTTAAAGGGCCACATTATATGATGGGTAGGGTGGATTACTAGTCAGCATTAACTAAAAGACAGTCTACCCCTGTCACATTAACATATTTCAGATAAGTATGTTCACCTTAATCACAATGATTTAGAAAGAGAAAATATGCTCAAGTCCTAATGCTTCTTTGTTTTCTTATTTGAAAATGAGGAGTCTAGAGGTATCAAACCCAGTGGGAGGAGGGGAATCAGTATTGCTAACCACGGACCATTGAACTGTCTTCTAAAACAATTGCCCAGTGAGCATGGAAAAGTCCTCTGAAGTTCCACTAAGAAACATAGCTAAGAACAACAAAAGAGAAAAGTTTGAATGGGGTCTGGGAAACAGCAATTAACCTTTTTCTTCTTCACATTAGTGAAACTCAAACATACTCTAACACAGTAAATCACATTTACCTTTTCAGTGCCTCAAAAATTCAGGGTATCCCCTGAGCTTTAGTAGAATGGTTAATAACTGAGCTTTTAGTATGCCTTTTTACACACCCATCTTCTACATTTCCCTTTGGCAGGCCTCATATTAACAGATGATGGGATATAGGACAGAGTGGAGTTCAAATTCTAAAACTGGTTCATCTGAGTGGGAAAAATGTCTCCACTCCATTCCCGTTACTATATTTGGATGTTCTTGTTGGAACCTTTGAGGGTGCATATGCCAAAATGGAAAAAATGAAAGGTATTTTTCTTGTTTTTACACTTAGAAGTGATTTTAAAGGCCCTCTAGGGTACTTAGCTACACAGCTCCCCTTGAAATTAATGGGATGTATGTGGATAAATCCCAACCAAAAGGTATATAGTTTCCTATAGACGGAGGATGTTATCCTTTTTGTTCTAGCTGAATCCCCATGTCAACAGATCTTTACTGAGAAAGCATATTAAAGTCTTGATTTTCTAATTGTTTTAGCAATTAAACTTTCTGGGTAAGTAATAAAGGAAAAGTTTCAGATCGGTGTAATTTTGGATGTGGAAAATGAAATTAAAATTTTAATGATAGCATCTTACATTTATAGAGAACTTGTCATCTCAATCGCTTTACAAACTATATATAGGAGTCACGTTCCTCACCGCTGATATGCAGTACAGGGTGTGAAGAATACTTTATCCAGCTGAAACTAAAAAGGGCATTGAAACAGGCAGAACCCACATCAAAAGTTACCTGGAATACCAGAGATCATGCACCTTATTTGGTGAAAAATGCCATGAATCTTCCAGGAAGACAGGATTTGAGTTTTAACATTGTACCCCGTGGCACCCTTAGCAGCACTGTGCTCTTCAACTGCGCATCGTGACAGAACTGACTCAGAAACAAAAGTGCCATCTATTGATTTAACATCTCTTTGCAGTGCTCCCACCTAAATATTGATCAAGCCTAACACTGCTTAGTGTATAAGGGTGCGTCTACACTTTTAAATTAAGTCGATTTAAGCAGGCTTAAGTCGACTTAATTTCATCCACCTCTACACTGGTCTTTCCTTAATTTGACTTAAGCTGCTCCTTAAGGCGAATTAAGAAAAAACTAGTTTGAATTAATAACACCTCATTATAATTCGAACTAGTGTCTAAGCTGACTTATTAAAGTTGACTTATTAGCCAGTGTAGATGCTCTAAGACTTGGTCGACTTAGGGCAAGGGGGACAAGGGAGCACCACATGGCTCCCTTCTCCCCAGACCCACGGCTTCCCTGCCAGGGGAGCCGCGGTCCAGGGGAGAAGGGCTTCCCAGCCAGGGTTCCAACGGGAGGGGGTCCCCCACTGGAACCCTGGCTGGAGAGCCCGGGAGGCGGGCGGCTGGTCCCAGCAGAGCAAAAACCAGTGGGTTTCTCTATCAGCTGGAGCACGGTCCCAGCCAGAAAGGAGCCGCAGGGCTCCCTTCTGGCCGGGACCGCTGGGGTCCCAGAGGGAAGAGAGCCCTGCGCTCCCTTCTGGCCAGGACCGCGGGG
>ML685764.1:7386050-7397708 GCA_007922175.1 Pelusios castaneus
TGGCCAGGACCGCGGGGGACTGCTCCATCACAGCCAGAAGGGAGCGTGGGGCTCCCTCTGCCCAGGACCCGAGTGGTCAGGGCCGTCCCTAGGGGAAGTGGGCCCTGCGCTGTCCCACTCCCAGCAGGGCAGTGCAGGGCCCAGGCGCGCTGCAGCCCCTCCTCCCACAGCCCCCCCGCTGCCCTTGGCTGCGCGCCAAAGGCAGCGGAGAGGTCTGTGCCCGGCCCCTGGGCCAGCCCTCCCCGCCCCCAGGGCGGAGCAGGCAGGCCCAGGGGTGAAGCACATGGGGCCCGGCCTCTGGGCCGGCCTGCCCCCCACGGCCGGCTTCCTGCTGCAGACGGCCTCCTCCAGAGGAGCCTCGCCTCCCCCTGGACCCAACCAGTCGACTTAGAGATCTAGTGTAGACTCTGTAAGTCGACTTAGTAAGGCCAGCTTTAAGTCGACTTTAGAGTCCTGTGTGGACTCTGTAAGTCGACTTAATAAGGTCGACTTAAAGTCGACTTAGTAAAGTCGACTTAGTAAAGTCGACCTAAATTCCTGAGCGTAGACATAGCCTAAGAGCTGATACTAGTACAGCCTGAGATGATACATCTCTGGGCACATTAGTCTCTTTTCACACAGGTAGCTCAGTCTTTGGGTATGTCTATACTGCAATCAAATCTGTGATTACAGCAGGTGTCTTCATATTCTAGCTAGTTTCAATCTAACTAGCTTCTGTATCAATTGCCGTGGACTTCAGTGTGGCTTAACTACCAAGTAGTTACCCAGGGTCCCAGATGGGCTTGTATAGTCTGTGCTGAAGCCCGTGCTGTTACAGCTCTGCTGCTATTGGAACGTGAGCTAGCAAGATTAAAGCTATCTTGGATATATCTACATAAGTTTTTCCAAATTCTAATCTATTTCCAAAGACTGCTCAATACCAGTTACTCTGGGAGACTCAGCTTGTTCTCTGATGCCTTGGTTATTGCAGTTATCCCTGAATTGTTACATGATGTGTAAGAGATAAGTTTGACCTGTAACACCAAATATAAACCCTTTTGAGTTTTGTAAAAATCCAAATCCAGATCCAAATCTTAACGTGAGCTCTCTGGCTCATGCCCATCTCTTCTATTTGTACCTTTCAGTTTAACACATGATGGTAGCTCTTCTGCAGCAAAATAGGAATATTAAAAAACTGGATTTCTTCCTTTTAATCGGCGTGGGAAGAGGAGATGGGAAAGCAAGCTGCATATGGAAAATTACAATGAGAACAAAAGCCTGTCCAAATTATGCAACAAGGGATCATTATGCTACAAAATTGCTCTTCAAATAGGGTTGTCAATGGAAGATATTAAGATTTCAAAAGTTATTTTGATGAAGACTTAAAACCTTTTTTTTTATGCAAGAAATTAAGCTTAAAACTATGCCTACACAATTAGCATACTTTGGTTCTTAGAAAAAAATTAAAAGGGCATATTTCTCTCTTTACCTGAAGCATATTTGCTCCAACTTTTTTACACAAACTCCCCTCTCCCCCTCCCGCCCCCCCCCCCGGCATACACACACCTTTTTTTGCAACTGAGGTAAAAGATATTTGAGCACAAAGACTATTCATTGTTCATTATTGGCTTGGTTGTACTTCTCTTCTTTTTTCTCTCTTCCTCTTTTATTATTTACATTATCATCACATGTAGAGTCCCAGCTGAGACAGGTGCCCTATTGTTTTAGGTGCTGTACATACATAGGAAGAGATAGCCACTGACATGAAGTGTTTACAGTCCGAATAGACAAGATCAACAAAAGGTGGGAGAGGAAGCAGAGGCACAGAGAGGTGAAGTGGCTTGCCCAAGGCCAAATGGGAGTCAGTGGCAGGGCCAAGAATAGACTGCAGGGGGTTCAATCCGAAGCTTTGTGATGCCCTTCAGGTAACTTGCTGTATGTGAGTCACACTAATGGTGTGCACATGGAACATGTGGAAGCTCTGTGCTGCAAACCTAAGTGTCCTCCAGGAATATCTCATGGTCCTTTGCTTCACTGCTGAGCAGCGTGCACCACAGGATTGTTCCCTTGGTGAATTGTGGGGAGCCAGGTAGGTTTTAATTTGTTGAAAAACTTGCATGTTTCCATTGTCTCTGCCCCAGGCTTCCTTTCTGGGCTGGGTACTTTTGAATTGCTGTCGGCCAGCAGGGATGCAACAATGCACTGCACTTCTATGGTGAGCACAAATACACACAGTCTGCTTGGGCTGTACTGCAGCACTCAGAGCCACATGATTCAGCATTGGACTTCACCTTTCTCGCCACCATGCAGATGATGCAAGAACAGAAGAGCATTCTATGCCAGCAAGAGAACACTCTGAACAGTGCATTTAGCAGCAGGGTGTCGAGATGAAGAGAAAGAAGAAAATGATGCCAAGTTGTTGGACCTAGAGGACTGGCCCCTGGACCCGCTACACAGCATTCAGTGCCATTTTATAGTCCTGGGAAATCAGTGTGGATTGCTGGGAGCAGATTGTTCTGCAGAGCTGGACTGACCATCAGTGGTGAGAAGACTTCAGGATGGGGACAGCTATCTTTTATGATATCTGTGCAGATCTGATCCTGGTGCTGCAGGACAGTGTGCCAACATGCAGTGCCCCATACGCATGGAGAAGTGGGTTGTCATTGACACTTGGAAGCTGGTTGCCTTAGAATGTTACCAGTCTATAGCCAACCAATTTGGCGTGGAGAGATCAATGGTTGAGGCCGTGCTCATGCACATCAGCTATGCCATTGACATGGTGCTGTCTAACTAAATCCTAAAGCTTGGTAATGCTCAGGAGATTATTGGTGGTTTTGCAAGGATGAGATTCCCTTATATTGGAGCAACTGATAGAATCTGTGCACCTATCATTTATCCCCCCACCCCCATCAGTGCATAGAATTTATAAACAGACTGGAGCATTTCTGCATGGTGCTTCGAAGAGTGGTGATCTCTACAACAGCTTTACATACATAACTGCAGGATGGTCTGTAAGGGCCCATGCTGCTAGGAATGTTCAGAACTCTACTATTTAGATTAGTGGAGAAAGGACTCTTTGCCCCCAGGATCATTGTGGACACTAATGGCGTGGAGGTTGGTCCAGTTATTCTAGGAGACTCGACATGTTCTCTGATGCTTTTAGGCTGCCCTCACTTTCAGTGGTGTTACAGTCAGGTGGATGAGTAGGAGACAGATAATGGTCTTATTTAACAAGCTAAAGCATTGAGCTGTACTGTGAAGGTGTCCACCACAACGTTCCCCCCAGAAGTGCTGCAGAAGTGGAAGGAAGTTACAAATTATGCCATGGGATTGGGCATGTGTCTATTCCTTATAATGTGGGAAACAAAACTGAGCAATTCCTCAATCTTAAGTAGCTCTGCTGCAGGGACGGGGAAAGTGCAGAGAAAAATAGGCAGCTACAGAGCAGTGGTATCTCAATGGGGAGCAGTATTTGGTTTCTGGCTGGGACTTGGGCTCAGCCAATGCAGGGCTGGAATCAGGATCCAGGTCAGGAGTGGAGCTGGCTTTCCAGCTGGCCTGCATCAGGGTTCCCAGTCCCAAAATGATGCTGGGTCTCCGAGGCAGTTCTTCTCCATCTTCCTCCTGCTCCCTCCCCACTTCCAATGGGTCAAGCTGATCTGGGGTGGGGGAGAATGCTGGCAGCAGGCTCCAACTAGTGCCTGGGATGGGCTGTAATATAATTGTGTAGATTCTGTCTGGTTCACCAATCAATGGACACATATCTCTAGCCACATTGTCGCCTTTTGTCCCTCACATCAGTGTACTTTCTCCTGAGCTGCTTGCTTTTTCTCCAGCTTTGGTTGGTGTCCCAGTCATGACCTCTCACAGACACCTGCTTTGTAAGGTCCCCAAAAAGTTCCTTATTCCTAAGCTGACCCCAAGAGTAGGGTGACCATGCGTCCCATTTTCCTTTTAAGCCCTAGCCCGGACATCCTGACTTTGGCAAAACGGGGCATTTGTCCTGTTTGCTCTTGCCAACTGATGATCAGTTGGCAAGAGCAAACAGGACACATGGCTTGTTTTGCCAAAAAAGTGGAATGCAGAAGAATGTCCAGGAGTGGATGCAAGCAGCAATGCCAGCTTCTCAAGATGGGGCTCATGTGCAGCAATGCCAGGTGTCTTGGGCCAGCCCCACATGGGAGACTTAATTTGCCCAGGTTCATGCAGGGACACTTGGGCCAGCTTCATGCATGGGAGGAGGAGAGCTCAGGCAAGTTTTGTGCAAGGAATATGGAGGGCTTGGGCAAGCTACTTGGGCCAGCTCTTTGCAGGGGAGGGGGGAACTTGGGTCACCTCCATACAGGCAGGGGCAGGGGACTTTGGTGAGCCTCATGCAAGGGGGTGGCTTTGATGAACTTTGTGTGGTGTCCTGTTCCCTGGGGAAAATATGGTCGCCTACCCTGAAATGATGCTTTTCCCCCAAAAATGGGCTAACCTAATCAGTTAGTTTATTTTCAATGAAAAACATCAGCATCCTCTAGTTTAGAGAGAAGCAAATAATTTCAGTAGGATATAACTCCTTTATCATCCATCTCAAGTTCTGATTTGTTTTCTTGGCAAACCTTACAAACAAACCACTGGCATTTTCCAAAAAGGGAGTCAATTCCCTTTCCCATCATCCTAAAAAACCCACACACTTCCCTTCACATTAGAAGGCTAGCATGATTTCATCTGTTTATAACATGGACACATTTATTATTTCTATTACAGTAATTATTTACTATCTGTCACAAATGGCATAAGGGCCCCATTGTGTTAGCTGCTCTATATACATATAATAAGAGATGGTCCCTGTCTTGAAGATTTTACAGTGTAAGGTCCCCATCCTGCAATTTTTTTTTTAAATCAATGGGACTACTCAGGGCAGGAAAGTTAAGCACATGTTTAATTGCTTATAGGATTGGGGTCTTAATAAGCTATTTATTTGGTAGTATAAACATTTTCACTTATTTTAAAAGGAAATTCCACAGAGAAGTAACAATTTATTTTGAAGGCATCTAAGCAAACAAGAGAAGGCTGCAAATCATAACAGAAAAATCAAACAGTCTTCTTGAGTGAGACGACTTATTTGAGGTAAATAAGAACATATAGTTGTACTGATAAGTTTCCCACTTTGTTCTAACCATCTGTAGATTTTGGTGCTGCATTTCCTATTTGAAATTTCTATCCATCACAGTTCTTGAAGTCTCTGTGGTGGACTCACTTCTACAGCACTGCTCTTTATAAATGGGATTTAATTTGGCATTCAGCTTTAACACACCAGTAATTTGTTCTTCACAACAGCCAGAAGATCAGCATATAACATTTCCCTTCATGCTTCCTTAGGAAAGAACAACCTCTCTCTCTCTCTCTCTCTCTCTCTCTCTCTCTCTCTCTCTCATGTTTGTCAGTTTTGGTCAGAACCAAGTAAGAATATATCTGTAGAGATTTACTTGCCTTCCACTTCATGGCTGATGACACATTGTTTTCTAGAGGCTCAAGCTAGTTCTTCTTATTTGTTGTGACACTTCTTCACTAAAAGGTTGTCAAAGTGAAAATTCTACATGTCATTCTAGGTTTCCCATCCTGCATCCAATTTTAATCAACTCTTAATTGTCAGTCTCTTATGAAGTTTGCATTCTATCAAGAAAATGTCTTCCTATCCCTTGTTCCTTAAAGAACAAAAGGTGTAAAGGAATAAATCCAGATACATAAAGACTGCTCTGTACCATTGTAGTATTTATGGCAATTGAAGTGAAGAAGTGAACAGACAATATGTCTAATAGAAACAGAGTGAGATTGTAATTTATCCAAACTCACATGGGAAGTCTATCTAGAGGAATAGAAGCATGGTCTCATCAGTCCCAGTACTGTACCTTGACCTCAAGACAATCCTGCCTCTTTGTGGGCTAGATACATTTTATTTTAACTTAGTCAATTTTTCCTATAGGAGGCCGAAATCCCATACTCCGTAAACAGGCAGAAACTCCCCTTTTGTCCACTATAGAAATGAAAATTGGGAGCTTGGATGAGCTAAGTAAAACCAGTATCCATCCATTCAATTTCAACCTCTGACAAGTTTACATGCTTTTAAGACAACTGAATACAGCATGACGTGTACATGCTTTTTAAGAAGAGTTCTTCTTAAACAGGTACCTTATTGCATTAATTTCTTCAGCTGCTTCATGAGATACTTTCAGCTAGGAGAGAGCTACAGAACTATCCATTGTGCACCAAAATATCCGTTTAAAGTCCTGCAAAGATCAAACCGTAGCTATGTTAGCTGCAGAAAAACCACCACTCTGAAAGCTGACTTCCTGCTTGAAAAACCCAGAAACTAATTGCAGAACAAAGACTAGTTTTAACAGTTTCTACAACTTATCGAGTTACTGAGCTCATGCATATCCAATGCAGAAAAGTTCATAAGCCTCTTTTGCACATTCTCTGAAGAAGTCGTTCTGAATTTGCTCCCTGCTCCTGTTGCACTACACCATACATTAAACCAAGTTTAAGATTTTGGTGTAAAGAATTTTCAGTTTCGGCTACTCCATCATTTACACACTCCAGAAAGCAAAGGGTACGTGTTTGGGCAAAGACTTGGCAGTTGCCTCTTTTTAATCATGTCATCCTCACCAAGTCAGTTTCCAATTGCTGGCGATTTGAAAAATAGAAATTGTTGTCTTCCTTATCACTCTCTTCAGCTCATGTTTTGAAAGATGGGAACGTGCTTAGACCAAATAGAAAGTTGCACACAAAGCTACTCACATGTATTAATATTTTCAGGATAAAGGCCCTATTTTGTCATTACCAATATTTTCTTGTTTCCCCCTTTTTACAATTAAAATAAGCCCATCTGATAGGCAACATCTATTAAGCTATGTCTACACTTACAAAGTTAAGTTGACCTTGTTAAGTCAACTTAACAAATTTGCTACCCTTTAAGTCGACTTAGTTAAGTCGACTTAACAGCAGAGATTGCTGTTATATTGTCTTTAAGTTGACTTAATAAAGTCAATTTAGCGTTAATCCCCATCCCCATCTTCGTGTATGTTAGTTGCATGGTTGCCTATTTACAGTCAGTCGGTTTGTACTGGTTAGGTGGGTCTTCCACAAAGCCATAGGGAAGAAATTAACAATACAAATTAACAATTAAAAATAAACTAGAAAATGTGATGTACGAAACCAAAAAGTGGCAGAAGTGGATCCAATAAAAGATATTACCTCACCCAACTCTCTAACATACTGGGACTGATGCAGCTACAACCACACTCCATTCAGGGGTATTCACGGGCAGTTGTAGTATCTGATACTCATTTTAATGATTTTTTATTATTTTTTTCTTTTTTGAAATTGACAAGATATCAAGTTGATTGGCTGCTTCTAGTAGAGATAAATGTTTGTCCTGCTTGGGTCATGGGAGCTTGCAGGTGGATTCATGCCAAAGTGCATTGGTTAAAACCAAACGCACAAAACAAATGAAAGGAAATTAAATTTCCATTTTATCAGTGGGAGCTCCATTCAGAGCTGATCACTGGGTTGAGTCATTTCACATCTGGGCACTGGCTGTCCCCCTGAAGGTTTATCTTTCTTGTTCCCTAACTCAGTGGTTTTCAAACTTAGGGTCGGGACCCAGTACTGGCTTGCAGACCCTCAGGCAGAAGACTGAAATGCATTGCTCAAAGATGTAATTGTTGGGTCACGGGCATAAATGATTTTTTTCAACTGGGTTCCGAGAAAAAAAGTTTGAAAATCAATGCTCTAACTGGCCATGTGCCCTTGGGGCCAGAAGGCAGGAAGAGAATGAAATTTCCATCTCTTCCCTTCCCCTCCCCCAGGGCAGATCCAACACAATGCTTCTCGGGAACCATGGCAGGTTTGGATCTCTCCCACACGGTTGGTAATGCCAGGGTAAACAGGCTATACTGTACATGAGACTCAGGCCCAGCATTTAAAACTTCTTTTTTTAATCTGTGGAAATATGTATTCTGGCACTTATGCTTTTTGAGATTGGACAATGCCACTCATTGTCTTCTGAGCACAAAAGACACTTTACAGGGGCTGAATCTGTTTAATTCAGGTCATAACAAAAAAGTTAACAAGGCAAGAGCTGTTGTTTTCCTTTGTAAGGCTGACTGCTTTTATGGATTTTTTTTTTTAAGTTTAAATTTAATTTTCCTTCACTGGTATGGTGAGACTCAAGCATGTATTAACATATTTTTTCAGTAAACTCTGAGCGTCAGTCCCCAGGCTAACATATTGAGGGATGTTAAAAGAAAAGAAAGAAAAGAAAAAGAAAAAAGAAATTCCAAAAAAAACATTGAAAGTTTATTAGGAAGACAGTCTTTAAAGAAGTTGTTTTTTATTTTGTATTGATTCTTAATTATAGAATCAATATCTCTACAGAAATATGGATCAGAAAGAAGTAATAAGGGGCATAACTAAAATAATTAAAGAAGGGTGAAGATGTAGCATATACAATGCATAATATAGGGCCAATTATTTAAAGCAGTCTCAAATCATATACCAGTTTTGCTGACACAACTAATGGCTGCTGCAAGTACTAGCATTTAGATGTTTAAGTACCTGATTCAGAAACACAATGAGGTAAACATCTAAATAAAAAAAATTGTGCTCACAAGTTATAGTTTCAACTAACTATAGACACGAAACTGCCCTTGTTTAAAAGCTAGGCCTTAAATATTGGTGATTAAGACCACAATCAAATAGCAACTGATAAGTCTGATACAGATTCCATATAAAACCCCCACAGCTATTCTTTTTTCAGCTGGGATTTCAAAAGAGTTTAAGAGACTAGAGCACCCAATGGCCCTGTCTTTTGAAAATCCTACCCTATATAATTACAATGAAGATAGTTTTCCTTAACAAGAACACCTCCAAAGTCAGTCTTGTTATATTTGACTATGACTTTCTCACCAACTTATAACTATTCTAAAAGATATAAAACCTACACCAGTTGTCATGGCATTCAACTACTAAGGCGCCAATACATGACACTACCCTTCACAATACACCAATGACACAAAGCCTGAGAGGAAGCTTGAGACAATATGGGTTCCATTTCTTTTATTATGCATCTCCTCTTTACAAGATTCAGCACTTCTAATGTTACTAATTTAGTGATGAGCCTGAAATAAACCCACATTCCAAACAACCCTGCATTTTGGGGGATCTTAGATCTTAATTCAATTTGGGACTCCGATTCAAACTTTACAGCCTGGGCCCATTTTTAATAAATGTCTTTTATTAAAGCATGAGGACATCTTGGTTGTGGGAGAAGTAGGTAAATTTCATTCTAAAGTGAGCAATGTATGTATGGCTCTAAAGTAGGCTCAACAGAAGAGTATGCTACTTAGCAGTGACCTGAAGAGAAAGGATCTGTATAAAATTACCTTAGTATGCAGTGATCTGACCTTCCAGTGTAAACTGACCTGATATGCCTATTACAAAAGCCTGAAAGATCTTTTATTTCACACTTGACATTTTTATATCAGTCATTGTTTGCACTTAATTAAAATGTTCTCTGTTAAAGTGTTCTTTTGAAGCCACAATTTGAGGTTACTGTGTTCTTGCTCAGAGTGCATTAGAATAATACACCTGCGAAGCTGCTTACACATTCTTTGTCTGCCTAGAACAACCTGACATTACTTGTGTGCAGTATATGAATAGTGAATATTATCTTTCCATTAAGAACTAGGAGCAGAGTTCTGAAGTAGACATAAATGTTAATGCTTTGGCAACAGTTTACCAGCAACTCTTACAAATAGCAACTTTAATATATGAAGATTATAAAATACAATAAAGGCAAATCTCCTGAACAACACAAATGTTGTACTGCACTAAGACTTAGAGAATTAGTAAATACGGTATAATATTCTCTTCAGCGGTCCTCCATATGGCTGCGTCTACACTGGTAAATTAAGTCAACTTAAGCTTGGCTTAAGTCGACTTCATGTGCCCTGCGTCTACACTACACTTTCCTTAAGTCGATTTAAGCAGCTTGCTTAAGTCGACTTAAGGAAAATAAAGTCGACTTAATGAAAATTAAGTCGACTTTATTAAACCACCTTTCTACTCGACTTAAGGCTTAATTAAACTTTCTAAAGTCGAATTAAGCCAGTGTAGCCCTGGGGTAGCCCTAAGTCAATTTAGGGCTACCCCAGGACTACACCAATGCCCTCCCTGCCCGGGGGGGCACAGGGGGAGCCTGGCATGCCCCCCAAAGGGCAGGGCATGTGGGCATGGTGTGACACTGTCTGGATTTAGGGAAGCATTTATGATATTATTTTCTATGGATATCTCATAAATGCTATAATCCTTAGGAACTATGGATTAGTTCCATGTTTGGTATCAATAGAAAGGTAGTAATTTGCTGGGAATGATTGTATAGCTTATGTCTAGGAATTCTATTTCGATGAGAAGTTAAGAATTTGATGTTATATCCATACTTTAACTTGTGTCATTCTGGACAAATGTCTTAGACGGGAGGGTGTGAACAACCATTGTCTCCTTAATGTTAAGGAATCTGCCAGGTGATCTGGTCCCAGGGAGTAAACTGATGAGCCATTAAGGATACAATGGTATTAAGCTGATGAGCCATTAAGCTGATGAGGCATTAAAGATACACTGCTTAGTTCGAACTAATCAGCAGATTGACCTTCATGCAACTGACTAATTCGAACTAAGCAAGTGCCCTGAATGGACATGGCTAGTTCGAACTAGCATTCTAGTGGGGCCATGCTAGTTCGAATTAACTTAATTCGAACTAACTAAAATTAATTAAATTAATTCGAACTAGCTTTTGTAAGTGTAGACATAGCCTTGGTGCCTACATTTTTGCTGTAAAAGTCTCCTTGGTGCCTAAGTGTCTGCCTCTGGGCATGTGCACAGCTGCCTGAGGCAGGCATTCAGATGCTTATTTCTCATCAAACCCTAGTCTGACCCTCAAACCAGGTGGAGATAGCTGTTGCCCTGCCTGTGTTGTCTGCTGGGCCTATTCCAGTAGGAATACCGTATTTTTCCGACCATAAGACGCACCTGACCATAAGACGCACCCAGTTTTTAGAGCAGAAAAACAAGAAAAAAATATTCTGAACCAAATAGTACCAGTAAACTAAATAGAAGAGAAAAGGAAGGGAAGAGAAAGGAAGGCAAAGAAGAGAAAAGGAAGGGAAGAGAAAAAGAAAGAGAGAAGGAAAGAAGAGGAAAGAAGGAAGAGAAAGAAGAAAGAGGAAGGAAAGAAGAGAAAGAAAGAAAAAAGGAAAGAAAAAGGAAGACAAAGAAGGAAAAAGAGAAAGGAAGAGAAAGAGAGGAAGAAAGAAAAAAGGAAGGCAAAGAGCAAGAAGGAAAGCAAAGGAGAGAAAGAAAGAAAGAAAGAAAGAAAGAAAGAAAGAAAGAAAGAAAGAAAAGCCAAGGCCCCTGGTGGGGGAGGACCCTACTGCGGCTCTGGGAAGCCGCCGGTGCGGCGGAGAAGACCCCAGCCCCGGAGGCTGATCCCGGCCCCGTGCTGGGAGGCCGAGGCCGAGGATTAGCCCGGCCCCGGCCCCTGGACGCCTTTGCAGCTCTGGCCAGGTAAGGGGGATAGTTTAGGAAGCTGGCGGGGAGCCGGGTGGGGGGCCAAGCAGGGGCCCGAGCTGGGAG
>ML685764.1:7406837-7425364 GCA_007922175.1 Pelusios castaneus
ACACACACACACACACACACACACACACACACACACACACACACACAAAACACTCCTCCTCCTCCTCCTCCCGCTCCCGCTCCCGCTCCTGCTCCTGCTCCTGCTCCAGTTTGTGCAGCCTCTGTTTGGGGCGGGGAAGCTTTTATTATGCACCTGGCTGCCTCTTGATTGCTCTCAGGTGCTCCCAATTACCCTGCAGTAGCCCTGGTAAGTCGCTAGGATACACAGCCTTCAACATCCTGGAGCTTATATACCTCCCTTCTTCTACTCTGTACCTGCCAGCTGGCCTCAATATCTCACATAGCACACTGGCTTGGTCAGAGCCAGTGTGGGTATGTCTACGTGAAGTGGAAATTATATCCCTGGCTCCATCCTGGGAAACAACACTCGAGCAACACAGAGTGATTTGATTAGCAGCTTGAAGTGGATGGATTAGCAGAGTGATTGTTTAGCAGTTGATGAGTTGCACTAACTCAGACTGTAGCCAGAAACTGCATCTTCAGTGCATGATTAGTTGGCACTTCCCCTCTGCCAGATCAGCAGCCAGCTACCTAGAATTTAAAGCACCAGTTACCTTGAACTATAGATTTTTGTGTGTGGCAGAGCTGGGTTATGTCTACATTACAGAGAGTATGCTGGCATAGCTATATTGACAGCATAGTGCCAGAGTGTAGAAGCAGTGCATTCTGATAGGAGATTTTTAGCCAGGGTAGGAGCATCAGCTCCCCACATGATGGTATCTAGGTCAGCAGAAGCACACTTATGTTGCTATAGTTGTGGCTGCACTGGGAGTTTTGTTGGTATAGCTATGTTACAATAGCCTCCTCCAGGTATGGTGGATGGCCACCTTGGCCAGCACAAGGAGGAGGATGACCAGGAGATTTTGTGACTTCATGGGGCCATGGGTGGAGTGTGCAAATATCAGGAGGTGTGGAGAGAAGTGCAGCCAGAACCTGAGGAGCAGGTTCTGGAGGAGCCGGAAGAGGGCTGCAAACTGGCACATTCAAGACACATGTGCTCCAGGCTCTCCTTCACACTAAAGAAGGGACAAGTGTTGGGAAGGGGGGGGATGAATCATGCCAGGTACACACCCATGCGCATGGCTCCATGAAGGAGCCATCAACTAAAATTACCAGTGGGTCATGAGACCAAGGTGGAACGCAGACTGGTCCACTGGGGTTCCTCACCCTTTATAAGTCTTAGGAGGGTCTGCCACCTGGTGTCAGGGTGGGACATGAGGGTGAGGAAGAGAAAGGTATGGATCATATGTGTGTATGGAGCATAAGCATGTTCTAGATGCAGTTTGGGAACAAACTGGCTGCCGGTCACGTAGCTGGCTTCAGCTGTGCAGAGGAAGTGGCCGGAGGCGTTTGCAGGGCAGGGGCTTGATGGCAAGGTCTAGAGGGCAAGGATGAGAGGCTTTCACAGCTGTAACTGAGTACGATGGGAGCTCTGCTGAACATAGGAAATTCTATAAAATGCTCAGTAGCTCGGAAAGGGCCACAGAGATCTCAAATCAGACACCTAAACCAAGCTGGCACTTAACAAATTTAGCTTTAATCTTTGTGTCTCTGTTCCCTAGGTGTCAAATGGGTATCATAATACCGCTTCATCTCCTGGGACATTGTGAAGATATATTTCTTAATTTTTAAAGAACTAAGATACACAACAAGAACACCTTAGAAAAGCCCATAATGAAACTAATAATTCCATATTCAGTGCACAGTTTGGAGGGCGTGCAGTAGATGTCGTGAGCCACACACTGTATAATAAAAATATAAATATTCAGTAGCTACCTGTTCAGTGAGCACAAGCCATTGTGTGCACTGCTTGAGGAGGTCCTGTGGAAAAAATAGCATGTGATCATGTGGCTGGTATTATCATGCAAAAGGGGCGAATTATGATGGCACCAGCAAACTTAATTCTGGCATTCCATAATATCTGAGTGCTTGCGTCTGCACCCTTAACATTCTTTTAACATAGTATTTTTGGATGGAATTTATAAACACAATAGGGTAGAATACTTAATGCAGTGATCAGCACAAAAAAGGGTATACTTATCCAGTGCATTAGTAAGCAAGGTTGTCATTCGAAAAGGAAAACAGCAGAGCACAAACTGCTATCTGCATGTTACAGCTACAGATTACATTGGTTTAATCCTTAGGAAAGATCAAGAACGAACTCTGCTGCATTAAATACATTTAAAAGTTATTTATAGACCAGCAACAGCTATTGATTGAGTGGGCCAGTAGGGAAAAAAACAAGTAAAGGAAAATCAGGCAGGAAACTCCTGTATCATACATACCTTGAAGAACTGAAGAGCCATTCATCAAAATGGAAAGTTTGTGTCACACAGTTATCGTTTGGGGATGGTGAACTGTGCAGACTGGTGTTTATTTGAAGAGTTAAAGTATCAAGCTGTTTTGCACAATTAAGTAATGGTGAGACCATTTATTAAATAAACAAACCTGAAGCTTTGTTCCCTAAATACTTGAAACTAAAATCCTTTCTAACAGGAACTTTAGATGACACAGTGATGATATGTACCCTAGCAACCAGGATGTTGTTGAAATTCTACTTTCTGAATGTGTAAATGTATGAGTCATTGTAAGAAATACAGTGGGTCTAATAATGAATGTGAATGTACAGCCCAGGTACCCAGCTGAGTTTGCTTTCCTACTGTAGCAATATAGACTTAGATTTTATAGATTAAGAAAGTTAGATTAATTAACCAACCACATTAAAAAAAAAAGGGGCACCGTTCTATTTCAATAGAGAGAACAAGTCTGTGTGCAATTTCTTTTCAAGTAAAATGTGTTTGCCATCTGACCAGATTATGTTCCTCACTCGTTACCTGTGAGTTTCTGTACAATAATTTCTGGCATAATTTACCAGTAAATGCAAAGAGTCGAACGCTGAGACCCACAGAAAGCCCTTATGCCCTCTGTTTATGCCTGACTGCTCCTCAGGTTGGTGCAGCAGGTGTTACACTCCACAGTGAGGTCACAAGAAGGCCCAGAAGAGGGGGGGAAAGGGAAGCACCCTTCAACCATCAACTCTGCTCCCCCTTAGGTACCACAGGGATCACTGTAATACTACCTGTGGAGTGACCTGTGGCTGAGAGGAAGGAAGGAGAAAGAAAAGGGTCCTTTGATAGCAAAGTCAAAGGCCCCCAGAACCAAAATTGTGGTCAGAGGTCTGGGGAAATGTAGCAGTCCCTGTTATCTCCTCTAATCCAACTGATCTATGAGGGTTTGTTTTCTCTATCATCACCAACTAAGAGCTATTTTTCAGAGCAGTATTCCACCTCCTCAATGGATGGTGTGGGGAGGCACTTCTGTTCCTGTGTCATTAATTATCAGTCAGCCAGACCACTACCTGCCCACCTACCCACCAAGTGATTTTAGGAGCTATCGCCCAGAGTCAGAACTGCCCCCTCTTACACCCTGGGGCCTCACTCACTGCATGGCGGTGGGCAGGAGGAGACAGAGACTCCAGAGAAAGGCTGAGCAGCTGTGGATCTGATGAGAGCATCATCCCTGTTTTGGAGGTCAATAGCACTCCCTGGGTGCTCAGTCCTATCTTGTTGTGAACCTCAAGATACTGAGCCTGGGGGTCAAGATTTGATTCAAGGACGTTATGCAGTACATCTGCATTATCTAGTGCTTATACTAGATCATCTCCTACTGGCAGAATTACTTGGCTACAATTGCCATATAATACATCCATTAGGTGCAATCCCACTGGGTTAAGAGAGCATGGCCCCTTTAAAACCTCATCCTCCAACAGAGGAAGATCTGGTAGTCACAGGGGGAAGAGACCAGAGAAAGGGAGAGTGTCAGAGTGCATGCACCTGTAGCTCCAGACAAGACAGCTTACAGCAAACAGGCACTCCCGTAGTTTAACAGCCAAGAACCAGTTCGAAGTCTGGAAGAGTCAATGGCCGAGGAGATGTCCAAGGATGGAAACCGGACGGAGCACTGTGAGAAGGACAAACCAGAGATGGACCAACTATGACTGTCATCCAGAGCTGTATGTGACCTTGCATTGGGAATAAAGAGGGAGATAGTTAAGTTAAGGTTAATTAAGTGGGCAGGGTGTCACTCTGTGTGGAAATAGGTGCCTCTGGGATGAAAGGAAGATTATCTGCTGTGTTCCTGCATGTGCCACTTTTTGGCCAGTGTCACCTATAAAGCAGACTCCATTTTGGCTACTAGGGCACTATAGTTACACAGGTGAAGAGAGAAAAAGGCAATCTGTGTAACACAAATTTTAAAGTTTCAAAACTGAGCTTGATAAATTTATGGAGGGAATGGTATAATGCAGGGGTCTCAAACACGAGTCTATGAGTAAATTCTCTATCACCTGTCTTCACTGATATACGTTTCAGCACACTTAGAACACATGTAAGTCTCCTGTCTGACCTTGGAAATGCAGATGAGACCCATGACCTTGGGTATAGCAGCTGTAAAACTGGATGTTCTATAGCTGATTTGTATAGATTACAGTACATGCTGCAAACCATTCAAACAAATAAATGAAATCTCAATTTAAAATTCAGTTTCTCCTGAAGCTAGGACCTTGAAATGACCCATCAGTATGACACCAAAGAACGTTACCACTGCATCGCAAAATTGGATAAACTAGTTTTTTTCTTCCTAGTACCTCTCAGAATATATGATAATATATTTTAAGGACTGCAGCAACATATCATGTAACAGTTTATTTCTGCAGGAAGTAAAGGCTATCTTTGCATTGCATTGCTTGTTTTTCACAAATCTTCCAATGAAGAATACAATCCCTTTTGCAGAGACTAGGTTCTGGGTTAGAAGGAAGGAGCATTGACCTGTCCTAGAACGGCCATTCCTGCCAAAGGTACTGCCACAAGTATTTACTGTTTTCCTTGTTTCAAGATTCTACACGCTGCCCCACTCTAACCATTGCTAGCGTAGGGATCAGAATTGTACAATCCCAACTCAGCAGAACCAGTGGCTGGCACTATGTGCAGCAGTGTAGGACACATTGTACTCCCAAAAGAATCTTTAATAGATTGGGGAGCAGATACCAGTCAGTCCTCCAGTCCAGTGGCGAAATAGGGAAAAGCTCAATATTGAGGAGTCCCAGGGCGGAGCAAGGAGGATCAATGGAATCTTATGGACCCATCACGCATAAGCAACTGGAGTCCTAAGGCTTGTGGGGGGAAGTGCGTGACTTTAGGAAGAAAACACGTAGCAGAACTTCAAAGGACAAAAGCTGAGATTGATGAACTCAGTGAACCCACAAGCCAGGCTAGGATCAAGGGTCATTGTGACTGTTTCTCACAATGCATACACTCAGGTTCAGTGTCACCCTGGTCCATAAGAGAGGCCATGTGGCACAGATGATGCCCCTTATGGCTGAATAGAGGGAAGCTTGCATGGCTTTTTGAACATTTGTGAGACCTTGATTTATGGCTGTTCCTTTTAGTGCTGTGATTCTATTATTCTGAGCCAGGGAAAGGGGAGCGCAAAGATAAAAGGTACCCTTGAGTGACAGTGTGAATGAAAACCTGTCACTTCTCCTGGAGTAATTGAGCAAAGGGTGCAGTGCACTCACACTATCTCTTATCATAGAGCACATACATTGGTTTATTTACAGTAAGGCACAAAGTAAGCCAGGCTTTTTTTAGCTCTGCATGGAAGTACAGAGCCTGTTTGTATCAGTACTTGCAGAAGGAACATCAAAGTTACACAGTGTTTGTGAATGTGCTTATATTATTACAGTTCCCAATTAAAGCCAAGGAGAACTAATAAATAAAGAGCAACACCATTAACTCTTTAGGAACCTGGTATCTTCTAAATATCCAGACAAAAGAAGGCTGAGGAGGAGATGGGGGTGGGTGGAGGAGATAAGGCCTGGCTGAAACGATCTGTAAATATTAATTTATTTGACAAATTTTGCCTGTCTCTCTTTGCAAATGGTCTAAAAACATAATTCTCCAGTTTGAAATTATTCACAACGTTTGTTAAGAAATAGCATTTGGTCTGCAGATAGTCACAAGCAGATAATTGTAAATAATTGACTTTCCAAATTGCCATTGTATTTGTTGCGTTGTTTCTGCATTATGACATTTTATTGGGGAAGTTTGCTGGCCTGTTCACAAGAGTTCAGACCAGATGATCACAATAGTCCCTACTGGCCTTGGAATTCATGAACCGGTGAATTTACATAACTGACAAACAGATCAAGTTGTATGTAGTATTTGTATCTCAGTATCACTTTCTGGCCACAATCAAGAGCAGGTTCCTACTGGGCTAAGTGCCATGCAGACATATGGTAAGAGACACATCCTGTTGTGAAGATTTTACAATTCGAATAGACAAGAAAGACAAATGGTGAGAGGGAAACAGAGGTAAAGTGATTTGTCCCCAGTCACACAAATCAGTGGTGAAGTCAGGAACAGAAGCCAGATCTACTGAGTGAGTCCCAGCCCAGAGCCTCCTACGTCAGACCACTTTGTCTCTTGGTGCAAAGTTAAATTTCTTAATCTGAGTTTGCACTAGTATAGTGCTATTTGTCAGAACACACAGAGAAATGGGACACAAGACAGGCAGGAAACCCACTGTGACCAGTTAGTATAAAAAAAATCAGAATGCTTGGCAAAGATAACCCAACACAGATGCCCTCTTCTCAGGCTTCATTCTGCCCCGGTGGGACAGGATTTATATATACTAATCGGGAAGGAATCCTCTGCTGGAGGGAGAAAGGCAATGATTGTAACACATGGGGGAGGAGGTGGGGATAGGGGGTGATAAAGAAGAGGGTGGATGTTGTACCACCTACAGCCTCCAGCTAGTTGTGCCCTTAGAAGCTAAATTAGTGCATTTCCTCAAGCATCATAAGGCTTTATATACATTGATATTTTAATGAAAGTCTCTCAGTTTTAGGAAAAATGCAGCTCCACTGTCATTAGCAAACATAAAGCTTTATTTTACCTCTCCACCAAGCTAGCAGCTTGCACATACAGACTGATTAGGCAGTAATGTGAGAAAATAACTAGACATTGCAGCCCAGGCTTTCCCGCCTGAGGAGCCTGAACAACCTTCACCTGATCCGAATCAATTTAACTACCTTGACCAAAGGCTCAATAGAACAAATATCCTTCCCTTTCCCCAGGGCATACCAAGAGCTCAGAGAAAGTGTCTCACATGGACCGGATGATGCTATGCATGCCCATGCACTGCTTTACTCCTACGCCCTGATCTACACTGACAGTGAAGTTCTACATAATGCTGCTTACCTTGACCTTCTGCAGCCTGTGCCTCCACTATCAGAGCAGCATTTGAAAAAAATGGAGCTGTTAACACCATCCGTGCAACTGGTGTAACACTGAGGTCGAAATCTACAATTCAAATTTAGGCGTGTGCAGCCCGAGAATAGTTCTACTCTTGTTTTTCAGTTCCAAAGGGGTAGCCGTGTTAGTCTAGGTCAGCAAAACAAACAAGGAGTCCTGTGGCACTTTTAAAGACTAACAAATTTATTTATCACATGAGCTTTCGTGGGAGAAAATCCTACCTCATCTGCAAAGCGTCTGACGAAGTGGGATTTTCTCCCACAAAAGCTCATGTGATAAATAAATTTGTTAGTCTTTACAAGTGCCACAGGACTCCTTGTTTGTCTTGCTTTTCAGGTTTCTCTAGTCTGGTCACCACAGCAACATAGCTCCTCTCCTGCCTGCAGCTCCGGAAAGTTTTCAATTAATTTCTCTCTCTCTGCATGCAGCACTGTGCCTGTCTGGTGTGCCTGTGGCAGAGAAACAGCAAGGAAAGCTTTTTCTGCTTTTTCTTCCTTTAGAGAAAAGGGAAGGGGGCATGAGCGGAGGATGACTGCCTCCTCCAAACTGCTGCACCTATTACCCACAATGCATTTCAGGAAGTAATGTGAGTAGTGGGAATGGGAGACCCGAGGAAGCAATTTGCTGTGATCACTCGTCTTCGCCTTCTGTAATTTGACAGCCTGAGATCAAATTATAATCCCACCCCCAGTGTAGACAAGCCCTTTGAGCGCCCTGCTGTGGCCTTCTTTCTCCTTTTATACCCAGCAGCTGGGTCTAGTAATTCACCAAATCCAACTGTCCATACACCACATCCCTTAATTTTTCCCTGCCAGCTTTTGCATGCTGCAGAGCAGTCAGAGGAATAGGATTGTCTTGCGGTCATCTAGCTGGGGGTGAAGCCCGAACATCCAGAGCCTTCATGCAACCCAGATACTGTGTTGCCAGCTCTCATGATTTTGTCATCAGTTTTGTGATTTTGAATTTTCCTTAAAGCTCCAACTTCTGAAGTCATGCTATTTTATGGGACTCTCAGCTTTCATTTAAAAAAAAAGATGTGTCTAGCAATCACGATCCTGAAGAATAACTTGGAAATGTGACCTGCCTGTATGCCAAAGGTTTAAAAACCAGAAGGCAAATAAAAAGAACCCCAAATGTATATTTTCTAATGCTTGCTGATTTGGGGGATTGGTTATATTGTCCGCTCTAGCACCAGACCATAGATAGGGTTTCACTTTTTTTCTCTCCTTCAGTTTTAAGGTTCCTTTATATGGGATGACATAAAGCATTGCTTTTATTTTCATTGCTAGAGCAGCGATGTAACCATTGCTGTTTTTCAAAAAAGAGAAAGGAAAATAAAGATCTGCCATATTGCACAATCAATATGATTTGCCATTCAAGCAAAATGCAGTTCTCACACTTTAAACATAAAGCAAGAAGGTGATGCTGGCTATCAAGTAAGGCAGAAGCATATTCTAGTAATGTGCATGTTATATGCAAGTACAGAATGAGCAGGAAGTACCTTAAATACAAGTAGAGAGGAAAGATGCTCCATAGGGTACTAGCCGCAGACTTGTGAGAACTTGGTTCAATTCCCCATTCTTCTACAGACTTCCTGTATGTTGGGTGGATCATTTACTTTCTCTGGCTATGTCTACACTTGTGTATTTAAGTCAATTTAGTGTGTCTACACTGAAAATTAAAGTCGACTTAAAGGGGAACTTACAAAGTCAACCTAGAGCGTCCACACTGGATGCTCTAGGTCAACTTTGTGGGGCTAGAGGGACCTACGGCAGGTCCACGGTTGAAGAGGGGGCACCCCTTGCCCAATGCCAGGGGGCTCAGCCTTTGCCCCATTGTACTTATGTACAATGGGGCAAAGGGGGACAGGGACCCTGGCAGGGCATAGGGGCAGGGTGGGCAGGGCTCTGCCCTGCCCTGTGGGGGGCCATGCCAGGCTCCCCCTGTGCCCACCCCTGGCAGGGAGGGCATTGGTGTAGCCCTGGGGTAGTCCTAAGTTGACTTAGGGCTACCCCACATGTACACTGGCTTAAGTCAGCTTTAGGAAGTCGACTTAAGCCTTAGGTCTACTAGAAAGGAGGTTTAATAAAGTCGACTTTATTTTCCTTAAGTCGACTTAAGCAAGCTGCTTAAGTCGACTTAAGCAAAATGTAGTGTAGACGCAGGGTAAATTAAGTCGACTTAAGCAAGCTTAAGTCGACTTAATTTACCAGTGTAGATGCAGCCTTTGAGCCTGTTCAACCATAAAATGGGATATTAGTACTTCCCCCACCCTAATGGGGTGCTTTGAAAAAAATACTATATAGAGTACAAGGGGCTCAGATGCTATTGTGAAAGGGATTGTGCGAGTGCCATGGATAGAAAATACAAACTGCAGTGACTTAGCTTGTCTACACTTAAACCCAGAAATTCAGCAGTTGTCAACGGGAGTTACTCAAGCTACATAGAGTAGCGTGTATAGCTCCCGTAAATTTCACAACACCACTTCTCCGTAGCATCTTCACTGCGCTGTGCCACTTGAGAGGGTGGTTTTAATATATTGACTTCCGGATCAATTGAGCAGGTCTCCACTGACTGCTCAATCAATCAATCTGTCAGCGATGAATTTGCTACCATCAATGAAGATGTTTCCTTAAAGAAGTTACTAAACTAAGTGCTGCATGTCCCAAAACTATGTAAAATTGTTTAAAGAGTGAGATTATTGAAGGGGTAAAGACTTGTTCAAGTATTACAAAAGCACAGGGCTTCAAGAAGTGAAAAGACCCTGTTTTTTCCAGTTTGCCCGGTATATAGCACACATGGATCATAGAATCATAGAATAATAGGGTTGGAAGGGACCTCACGAGGTCATCTAGTCCAACCCCCTGCTAAAAAGCAGGACCACTCCCCCTAAATTATCCCAGCCAGAGTTTTGTCTAACCGAGCCTTAAAAATCTCCAAAGATGAAGATTCTACCACCTCCCTAGATAGCCCATTCCAATGCTTCACCACCCTCCTCGTGAGAAAGCTTTTCCTAATATCCAACCTTGACCTCCCCAGCTGTAATTTGAAACCATTGCTCCTTGTTCTGTCGTCTGTTACCCTCGAGAACAGCCTAGCTCCCTCCTCTTTGGAGCAACCCTTCAAGTAGTTGAAGGTTGCTATCAAATCTCCCCTCAGTCTTCTCTTCTGTAGACTAAATAAGCCTAGTTCCTTCAGTCTCTCCTCATAAGTCATGTGCCCCAGCCCCCTAATCATTTTTGTTGCCCTCCGCTGGACTCTTTCTAATTTGTCCACATCCTTTCTGTAGTGGGGAGCCCAAAACTGGACACAGTATTCCAGATGCGGCCTGACCAGTGTCGAATAGAGGGGAATTATCACATCCCTCGATCTGCTGGCAATACTCCTACTGATGCAGCCTAATATGCCATTGGCCTTTTTGGCAACAAGGGCACACTGTTGGCTCATATTCATCTTCCCGTCCACCATAACTCCCAGGTCCTTTTCTACAGCGCTGCTACTTAGCTGATCGGTCCCCAGCCTGTAGCAGTGCATGGGATTTTTCCGTCCTAAGTGCAGGACTTTGCACTTGTCTTTGTTGAACCTCATGAGGTTTCTTTCGGCCCACTGTTCCAATTTGTCCAAGTCTCTCTGGATCCTGTCCCTGCCCTCCAGAGTATCTACCATTCCCCCCAACTTGGTGTCATCCGCAAACTTACTAAGCACGCAGTCTATTCCATCATCAAGATCATTAATGAAGATGTTGAATAGAACCGGCCCCAGGACCGACCCCTGGGGCACTCCACTCGTTACCGGTTGCCAACCAGACATCGAGCCATTGATTCCTACCCGCTGAGCCCGTTGATCTAACCAGTTTTCGATCCACCTTACGGTCCACTCATCCAACCCATACTTCCTTAACTTGCCAACGAGAATGTTGTGGGAAACCGTATCAAAAGCCTTGCTAAAGTCAAGGTATATCACGTCAACGGCTCTTCCCGCATCCACAAATCCAGTCATCTCATCATAGAAGGAAATCAGGTTGGTCAGGCACGATTTGCCCTTGGTGAATCCATGTTGACTGTTCCTGATCACTCTATTTTCCTCCAAGTGTTTCAGGATGGATTCCTTGAGGACCTGCTCCATGATTTTCCCAGGGATTGAGGTGAGGCTGACCGGTCTGTAGTTCCCCGGATCCTCCTTTTTCCCTTTCTTAAAGATAGGTACTATATTTGCCTTTTTCCAATCCTCCGGGACCACAGAGCACTTTATGATGGTTCAGTGACTAAAGAGAAATAGATAAGTAATGGGCCTGAAAAGAAGGATATGTGCTTTTGATGGCAGAGAAGACAACTCTAGAAAGCATATGCTGTGATCTATGCATATCATACAGGGCAAGACCACAGAAAACAGCAAAAAAAGTGAAATATTGTTCATGAGTCTGGAATGGCCATTTGAATTCCACCCTTCCCCGCAATATTTACAGAAAACACGTGTTAAAGCAGTGGTTTTCAAACATTTTTTCTTGGGACCCAGTTGAAAAAAATCATTTATGCCCGCGACCCAGCAATTACATCTTTCAGCAATGCATTCCAGTCTTTTGGCGGTGGCAGCAGGGGATGCCATGACCCAGTGCTTGAGGGTCTGCGACCCAGTAGTGGGTCCTGACCCTAAGTTTGAAAACCCCTGTGTTAAAGTACATGCAGGGAGAAAGAGTGTATAAGGAGTGCAGACCAGAGTGTGAAATATTTGGGCTTGTACTATTTATCTGCAGTGAATGTAAGAGTAAAATCCAGGCACTGGGGATATTAGAAAACCATACATAACTGCCTAACTTCCAGTGAAACCTCTTCCTCTCAGCTCTTTATGGTTTCACAGATGTCCGTTTCTTTAAAGACACAGCTACTAGAAGTCAGCTTCCCATTGCAATGTCTCAAACAGACTAAATCAGTATTTGCCTATCTAAGCATTTATACCAGGCTTATCACCACAGTACAGCCTCGTAAAATTTCCATGAAAATGCACAATATATACCTGCCTTTCTTTCACCAGCCTGATTGATGATAATGAAAGGCTTTTTCACAGCTGCCCTAGTCTCTGTGTGCCTTACGTATTGGATCAAATTATGTCCTCAGTGATTTCTGTATAAATACAAAGTAATCTAACTGAACGCAATAAGGTTGATCCTGAGTCACGTTACAGTAAATAAGGGCCCAAAGTTTTGAATCCTAATCAATGATATCATGCCAATAGTTTAACAAGGGACTCCTACAAAGTTTTTCCCATTTATCCCATGATAAATCCTATCTATACAAGGAGGACTGGGTAATCATGTCATTTGTTTTACAGTTTAAACAAATACTTTCCCATAATCTCCACCAAGGAGGGAGGTGCCACCTCTTGGCAAACAAACTATTAAGTTCACCTCACTGAAAGTATTTATTGTTTGTACCTGAAAAATAGACCAACTGTATTCACATAATAGCGACCTTGGACAGAGAGAAAAGGAGTATTTTATCCTGTGGAACTATTTTGAAAACTCATGACACATAGTACAACTGGGTGCTTTCCAAAAACAGATAACATGCCATGAAAAATCATTGAAATGTACATGCAGACAAATGTTAAGGCAAAGACTATGACATTATGCAAAAGTTCAAATAAGGGGCTGCTGGAGTAACTGGTCTACCATCTGTCCATTGGAGGGTTCATGAATGTTCTTTTTCAGGAATCTGGGAGCAAGGCCCACTGGATAGAAAACTACACCGGGACCTAAAGATATGTCCATGCTACATGGCATTTTGGTACCACTGGAAATGAGCCTCTCAGCCAGGGTTGAGACACTTATGCAAGCAGGGCTCACACTAGTACTTTAAAAATAGCTGTGTAGACAGCGCTTTGAAGTTGGGCCTGGGACTGGGGCTGGAGCTCAGGTTCTGAAGCCCGCCCCCTCCCTAGGCTTCAGACCCCACCTCCCAGCAAGAGCCGCAACTTCAAAGTGCCGCCTGTGCAGCTATTTTTAGAGCAGTAGCATGAGCACTGCTAGCCTGCATCTGTCCACCTAAGCTGAGCAACTGGCTTCCACGGGCTCCCACATGCTGTGTAGATACAGCCTTAGAGACTTGGCTTCTATTCTCAGTTCTGCCACAGACAGGGCTGTCCTGTGGGGGGAGCGGGGCCCAGGGCCAACTGGCCTAGGCGGGGCCCCGCACCTCCCCATGCTGGAGGGGCGGGGCTGCTCCACCCCCCCAGGGAGCCAGCCCGGGTGGGGAACCTGAGGCTGCTGGGCGGGAGCTGGCTCTGGCCCTGGAAAGGGGGGCTGCCGGTGGAGGGAGCTGGCCTTAGCTGCTGCGGCCGGTACCCCAGCCGGGGACCCGAGGCCGCCGGTGCCACCGGCGAGGACTGGCCCTGGCCACGTGGGGCAGGCCAGCCAAGAGGCGGGTCCCGGCCACCTGCCCTGCCCTGCCCTTGGGCCTGGCTGCTCCGCCCCGGGGGCGGGGAGGGCTAGCCGAGGGGCCAGGCTTAGTGCTCCCTGCCCGCCCCGCTGCCTTCAGCTCCCTGCCAAAGGCAGTGGGGAGCAGGGAAGAGTGTGGCCGTGGGGGCACCACGGTGCAGGCCCCTCATTGCCCCGCTGGGAGCGGGACAGCGCGGGGCCCTCGTAACCGCGGGTTCTGGGGCGATCGCCCCGTTCGCCTCCCCCAGGGACGGCCCTGGCCACTGATGTTGTGCCCATCACTTCTCTCTCTGCTTGTTTCCTTCCCATCCTTTGTCTGTATAGATGACAAGCTTTAGGTGGGAGGGACAGTCTCTTTGTACAAGTTTATACTGTGCTACCACAATAGCGCCATGGTCTCAGTGCCGCTATCTGGAATCTATCTGCTAGTATAATACTAAACCCACAAAACAACCTGCTGGTTAGATATAGAATGGGAAATGTTAAGAAGCTGCAATAAATTGATCATTCAGTTGGAAGTCTTGGCATTGCTCAGAAAACAGGATACTGATCTAGATGGATCATTGGTCTGACCCAGTACAGCCATTCCTATGTTCTTAAGTATGCATAAATCTACCAAAAATGCATCCAGCAACATTAAGGGGAGAAAAAGAAAAGAAAGGGGGTGGAGGGTAAAGTAAATTGATAATATGCTACTTTAAGTTCAACTTTTAGAGCACATTCCACCCAAAGATCTCAAAGTGATTTACAAACATTAATGAAATTTACAACATCCCTATAAGATACCAGTAGGAATATATCAAATACATTTATAGATGAGGAAACATGGAAACAGAAGGATGAAGAGATTTACACAAGGACAGACATTAGGTTAGTGCAGGGCCAGGCATACAATCAAAAACACATGGCTCCCCGTTCTGTTCTTTGTCCTGTAAGTTAGGGATCTGAACATATGTAGGATCTGACATGCCTATTTAAAGTCAAATATTTTCCCTATATTTTTTAATTTCCCTATACAATGAAAACTCTTAGTATAAATATGCATATTCATAGAATTCTCTGTGTGATTATCTTTTTTAAAAAAATTCTGGAGCTACAGTGCAACCAGTACTCAGGGTAATAACATTTGGCATAGTTCTCAAAAACAAAGCTACAAAACTATTTTTTAAAATATTAGTTCTGTTTATCTAATGTAACTAATTAATTTAATCACACAGTTTACTGATAATGTGTTGTTGCCCTTTGCTATCTTTTTTCTTGAAAATAGATACCATTGGGTTTAATCTTAAATTATATTTTGAAATCTGCTTGTGTCTGACAGAGAATAAAATAGTTCATACGGAAATTTTTTCACCTGTTAAGTCACCCTCCATAAAGGCACACACACACCCTGCCACTTAGAAATTCCCAAGGACTGGCAGAATAAAAGAAAAGGTGTACAAGAAGAAAGAAAACCACAAGCACAAACACATTTATACAGAAAGTGAGAATCTCTTTTTTACTAATGGATTTCTTGCGTTAGTTAACATGTCTAGATTGTAACAGCACTTTATCCTTCACATTTATAGCACCAAGGATTTAAGGTCTTTACAAATGAATCATACTCCTGTGAAATATTAGACCTAGGCTACAGATGATGGAAAAGGAAGTACAAGAAAGATTCTGGTTCTGTTCAATATCTTCTTCAATGATTTAAATAATGGCATAGAGAATACACATAAAGTTTGCAGACAATACCAAGCTGGAAAGGGTTGCAAATGCTTTGGAGGATAAGATTAAAACTCAAAGTAATCTGGTCAAACTGGAGAAATGGTCTGAAGTAAATAGGATGAAATTCCCCAAGGATAAATGAAATCAACTACAAAGTTTTCATTAAATTGAATGGATTGGAAGTAGGATCAAGTAGCATATCCCTTTGAGGCAATGATTTTGTCAAGCTATGAATATTCAAGTTGTTTGGGATGCCAGCTTCATGAAAGCTGTTGTCAAGCACCTGAACAGGATTTCCAGGTGTCTCTGTTGAACCAGCTGTTTAAGGCATTTTCTTCAAATATTGGCTAGGCATTGGATAAGGCTTTTAAAATTATTTTGCCTTTTCTGTACAGCAAATTCTCACATGTGAAAAGCTGAAAAAATTAAATCAAAGAAGAAGTATTTCTTGTTTGTAAATAGTATTGGATATATTTCTTTAACCAGATCAATTAAAAATAGGTTGCAGACCTTCAAACTGTGACTTCAACACATTCCTTAATCCTTTAGTCCCACTAAAGTGGCATAATCAGAAATCACCTAGGTGTACCACCCCCAACCAGGGGCATAGCCATGGGTGGGCCCACGTGGGTTAAGGCCCACCCACTTGGCCCTGAGGCCCACACACCTTAATTGCTGGCTGGCCCCACAGTTGCGGTGGTGGGTTGGCGCCACTGCCAGCCTGGGCCCTGTGGCTCTCCCCTGCCGTTGGGGGCAGCTTCTGGTCACATGACGAGAAGCTACTCTTGGTCAGGCCCACCCTGCACTTTCAGGGGCCTGGCCAGAAAACAGGAGCTGCCCCCAACTGCTACAAAACTTTTCAAACCAGCTGCAGCTTCTTTGCCAAGGAATACCTTCCCCACACCACTGCCAGCTGGCTGACCCTTCCGCCTTTGTGTACAGCTGGCAGACAACTGCAACTCCACCTTCAGGCCAATTGCCACAGCAGCAGCTGAGAAATATGTATTGACTGCCCAATTAGTCCTCAAGTTCTCCAAACTCACCAGGCTTCATTTGCTACTGCTATTCCCTCAGGCAGCTGCCGCCCCAAAATACACAGCCCAGCATTTTCAATCCTAGGCCTCCTGAGCCTATTAATTAATACTGCTCTGCCCTTTTCCTTCCACCATCTCACATTCTAATGAAGGCTACAACCCAGCTCTCTGCATCACTCTGCTTTAGAAGAAGGACAAAGTGGAGGGGTTGTTTTTTGTTAGTTTCTTTGTTTTTTTCGACAACTTGAGAGCAAATGTTTTGACTTAGAAAGACATCTAGGCTATGTCTACACTGGCAAATTAGTTCGAATTAAGGAAGCTTAATTCGAACTAACTTAAGCCATGGCTACACTAAGCTTTCATTAGTTCAAATTAAGGGCTTCCTTAATTCAAACTAATAAATTTGAATATGCTATTCGAACTCAGGGTTAATTTGAACGAGTTAGTTCGAATTAACCAATGTGGCCATGTTAGTTTGAACTAATTGCTTAGTTCGAACGAACCGGCCCATTGAACTCAATGCAATTCGCTAATTTGAACTAAGCAAGTGCCATGAATGGCACTTGCTTAATTTGAACTAAATTTTGCTAGTTTGAATTAAGTTAATTTGAATTAACTAAAATGAATTAACTAATTCAAACTAACTTTAGTAAGTGTAGACACAGCCCAAAGTATTACTGCAGTGATAGGGAGTTTTCCCAGGATTTAGGAGCCTCTTAGTAAAATACTGCCTTCAAACTGAAAGGAAGGTTGGGTTAGGAGATCATCCCCCAGCTAAATAATCCTTGCGAGAGATATCTCATCCCTAGGACTCATATGAAAGCTACTGAAGAGTAAACTGGTATATGCTGGTAAACTTAACTGATGGGCTGCTTACCACTATCAGCACACAAGCGACACTTCACTGTCTCACTTTTAAGTGACATATTAGATGTTACTAAACTTTATACTGGCCATCCAAGAGGCATTACAGAAAGTCCTTAGAATTGTATCTGAAATGAACCATAGCTGGAAAATCCACACTCCTCAGCAAGTTGAAATGTCATTGGCTGTCATTGTTGCAGTTACCTGCACACAATAAATTATCTTGTAAACATTGAGTAAAAATTACATTAAAGTCAGAAAAAAAAAACTTTTAAGGGCTTATCTTTCATCCTGCTGTATTCTTAACTGTTTCCGGCTCTGCCTCACAGTCATTTATCTAGGAAACCTCTTTTTAAAAGGTTAAAATAATACACTATTTATATTTATAGTGACCTTTGTCTTGCCTCTTTTATCTGACCGAGAGATATCCTGTCAGGGAAATAGCTAATCACTGTCTTCTGAATTTGGAAAATTGAACATTTGGGATGGTGTTATCTACTTCCTGTTTAAGCACTTGTCTCTGTTGGAACAGATGGCGATCCTAAGGAAAAGCTCCTTAGGAGCATTTTTACCCACTTTCCTTTATTTTGAGTTCCATCTCTCTCAAGTGATTTCAGGTATAGTAGTTCCAAAGGGGTAGCTGTGTTAGTCTAGGTCAGCAAAACAATCAAAGAGTCTTGTGGCACTTCTAAAGACTAACAAATTTAATTATCGCATGAGCTTTTGTGGGAGAAAATCCCACATTGTCACATGCTTTAAAGTATAGTAGTGATTCCAAATATGAGCTCTTCCCCACCTCCTCTCTCTCCATTTTACAGACTGATGATTTGAAAACATGGTATTGTAGCTGTTTCTTTTTGGAAATCTGGTTTCAAAACCAGTTGCTAAATTGTGTCTATGGAAACACAAGCCTCTTCACATGAACTGAATAAAAATTGAATAGATATGCTGTTAATGTTGGAAAAGAAAGGAAAACTAAATGAAAAAGCTTGACATTAACTCATAGTGAGGGACTATTGTAGAAAGACAACAGAGTCCTGTGGCACTTTTAAAGACTAACAGATTTATTAATCGCATGAGCTTTCGTGGGAGAAAATCCCACTTCATCAGACGCTTTGAAGATAGGAAAGTTACAGAGTGGGAGGAAATTAAA
>ML685764.1:7430364-7465717 GCA_007922175.1 Pelusios castaneus
TTTAATTTCCTCCCACTCTGTAACTTTCCTATCTTCAAAGCGTCTGACGAAGTGGGATTTTCTCCCACGAAAGCTCATGCGATTAATAAATCTGTTAGTCTTTAAAAGTGCCACAGGACTCTGTTGTCTTTCTACAATAGTTTCTACAATAGACTAACACGGCTACCCCTTTGGAATTTGACTTCATAGTGAGGGGTTAGAGATGAGGATAAAGCTAAGTGTGAACCACAAAACAAACAAAAAAAACCAGCAACATCTCCCCCACCATGAAAACCTTTGTGCTCCCAAATAGAACAGTAATGAAAATTCTTTAAATTTCCTGTAAAGTGAAATTCCAATAATAATAATAATAATAATAATTTGGCTCTATTCGAATGTTTTATTTTGATAAAATCAAAACGCAACATTCAAAATTTTGACTTTTTAAAGTTTAAAATAATCTAAAAACAATTAATTTTCATTTTGAAAGTTTATTTTGAAATGAAAAAGCAAAATATTCTGTTCCAAAAAATGTCAAAACAGTTTGCCTCATTAGTTTTCTCAACAAAACATTGTCTAAATCAACACTTTCTTCAAAATGGTTTGATTTTGTAAACAAAAAAATTTTCATCATCAAACAATTTTGATGGAAAATTTCCACACAGCTCTAAGTGATGAACTCACTTGAATATTCATTTGACACCAAATATAAGCTTCTATTTTTCATTGGAATCAGAATTAAAGCTACCTTTCAGTCTTTATGATAGAGTGTATAGATACAGATAGGCAACATCATGACAATCTCACAGTCCGTAGCAAACGGTAATGTGAGATCTCCCAAACAATACAAGATATGCTGCTTCCATTGTAGAAGGAATTGAGTGTGGGAGGCAATTGTATGTATTGATCTTTCTAAATAGGTGACTCAGTGTCTGTTGCATTCCAGCATTATTCCCAGCTAGAAAATGATTTCCTCTTATCATATTGTTTCATGGTTACCAAAGGCCATGGTATTAATTGTAGGCCTAAATCCTAAAAATGTGTAACTCAAAGCATACTTCCAATCTGAAGAGGCACTACATAAGAATGGCACTTTCTAACAAACGAGATCAGCTCCCTGTGTATATTCTGAAAGTATCGCTCAGTACTTACTTTAATAGTAAAACTGAATTTTAGTAAATTATTTTTTAAATGTCTCTCAGTTTAAACAATCTAAAGGACTTGATCCTGAAAATCTCTACAGTGCATAGTAGAGACGCTGCCAAGTGCCCTCAAAAAGGTGAATGAAGGCTACATCTGGACACAAATAAGGTAAAGCTTTATGCATATTCCTAGGCACTTGAATGGAGCCTCTTGCATGCCTATTCTCTAATTTTCAGGGCATGAGCTGAAACGGGCAAAGGGTGATTGGAGAATGACGTGAACTTAGACATGATCCTCAGCATACAAAGAAAGCACTTAACTACATGCTTTTCTCTTTGCCTTGCTCCTAATATTAGGCCTTGATTCAGGACAGCACTTAAACAGATGCTTAAAGTTAAGTATGTACTTAAAGCAGTGGATTTCAAACTACGGATTGGGACCCAATACTAGGTCGCAGACCCTGAAGTACTGGGTTGTGCAGCCCCCTGCTGCTGCTGCCTAAAGACTGAAGAAAAGTGCCAAAGGACTCTGTTGTCTTTCTACAATAGACTAACAAGGCTACCCTTTGGAATTTGACTACAACAGAGAATAGTTTGATTTAAGTGTCTTGCCAAGAACTTTGTAGCAGAAGCACTGATAGAATCCAGTTCTCCAGGGCAACATTCAACTGCCTTAATTCCTGCCTCATTCCCTACTACACACCTTCCAACGTCTACAACAAATGAAGCAAGGGGTCCAAAACCAACTATCGCCTTCGCTCACGCAACCTTGCTGCACCCCTGGCCCCCACACCCAACACAGGTTCATCCTGAATGAGGCAGGGGTCATGTTATTAAAGACTGTATCATAATGCATACACACAAGGGCACAGAATTAAAGTTCCATAGACCAGTGGTTCCCAACCTTTTCAGTAACACGGCATGCTTTAATGAGACAATTCCACAGCACACCTGACTTTTTTCAGCTGAATTGATTGCTCAGAAACATCATATTTACTTACATTTATTATGGTGATGGTCTCGCTAGAGTTTGCAACATAGTGCATACAACAAAGGATCAAATGCATTAATGTTTCAAATCCACCAGAAAAAAGTACACGTCATCTCAATTTTACCCTTTGGCCACCTTCGTTTAGAATGTTCACGTTTTAGAATCGAAAGACCGATACCTCGCTTTTAATTTGATGATTGATTTTCACAAGTCTTATGAGTTGTAATTTTGGTTGGCTAAAATATTGTTTAAGATGAAACGATGTTTGTTTTACACTGATTTACACTACCTTCGTACAAAATTTCATGGCACACTTGGACAGTTCTCAAGGCACATCAGTGAAAACCACTGGCCTAGACACTGGCAACCTTAATTCTGTTATCTCCTAACTTTTCACTGCTTGACTTTGCAACCTTTATAATATCCTTTGAATATAGATTTTGTGTATAATTTCCAAGGCTTTTAAAAAAGCAAATTAAAAAAAAACAACCCAAAACCCAGACATATCATTTAGGACAGCTTATTGACACCCATATGGGTCATCAGCAGAGCTGGAAACTTTAGATCCACTGTACAGACCTCCAACACTTGAGCTTACTTTGTATTAAGGTTGGTAGGTGGGCATCTCTTCTGTGGACCAGCACCAGAGGGAGAAGAGACACACACTCTGCCAGTGGGTTACACAGATATTTGCTGACAGCAGAGAAATAGTGAGACTTAGGAATCTTGGGCTATGTCTACACTGGCAAGTTAGTTTGAATTAAGGAGGCTTAATTTGAACTAACTAAAGCCATGGCTACACTAGGCTTTAGTTAGTTCGAATTAAGGGCTTCCTTAATTTGAACTAATAAGTTCGAACAGAGCTTCAGAAGTAAGGCTTTGATTCGAACTAACTAGTTGGAATTAGCCAATGTGGCCATGTTAATTCGAACTAATTTCTTAGTTTGAACTAACCAGCCATTGAAATGAATGGGGATTGCTAATTCGAACTAAGCAAGTGCCATGTATGAACTAACTAATTCAAACTAATTTTAGCAAGTGTAGACATAGCCTTGGGTTTCATTCCAGACTCTGAAAGGGGGCATGCTCTAGTAGATGCAGAGCCTTCTGCCTGTTCCCCAAACTTGACTACTTCTGTCATGCCCTGCCTCTTCCCCACTCCTGGCTTTTCATCCCAGTTCCATTCCCCTTACGTAACCAGGCCCAGTCTTCAATCCTGAGGTTCTCATCCTAGCCTCAGTTTCCTTAACCAGCTAGTTCCAGTGATTCCCCCTGCATCCCTGCTTCTTCTCAGCTCTCTCTCCTGTTCCCCCACACTTCTTTTCCCTGCCAACTGGTTCCCAGTTTCAATATCCCTCCAAATCTATGTCCAACCTCAGTATCCCCCACTGGTTTCCTACCCTTGCTCCCAATCTCCTTTCCCTGCCAGTTCCAGTTCCCCCATTTTCAAGTCCCAACACTTCACATTTGTTGTCTTAATCTACTCCCACAACACACACCCCTCCACATATGGTTCTTGTCCCCTGTGCATTTGAATTAGGCAGGTTCCTTCTCTGCGTTGCCTCAGTGTCAGCAGTGGAAATCCTGACTGCACAGGACAGACAGATTCCTGCTGTTAGTTCTATTGCCTATCCCCAGACACAGTACGCCCAGAGCTACAACTGCAGGGAAAGTCCTGCTGACCCCTGAGCGCAACCATGTCCATTGTGGACAGACTCTTCAGTGAATTTAGTTCTGAAGCGCTAGCAACTGTTTTGTGAACGAGAGCACGCTGCTATTTTTCAAAGGCGTATAACTGGGCTAATTTCAGGCAGATTTCACAGGGATGGTAAAAGTTACATCTCCAACACAAAGGTCACTCCTCCTGCCAAATTTCATGTCCCTGCCCCAAAGCATAGGGATGCTGGAGCATCTAAAAAGAAAAGGTCTAGAAACATTTTAACATGGCAAGAAAATATGCATTTTCCTTTAACATTGTTCTTGGAAACCACTGAAATGATTTTGCTGAAATTTTCCATAAAACTTTAGCCTGAGGAAGACACCTGTCATGGACAATTTCAGCCCAAACTGTTAAAGTTTGGCAAAATTACAATCAACTGAAAACAGTCTTTTACAATGAGAGGTATTAGGCAACCTTATTAACAGGGGGTGCTATTAGCATCAACTATAATATTAATATTTGCATTATCACTAAGTGTTCATAGAATAAAAACAAGAGATATGCAATATCTGGCACTGTTTGCCTGAAGCTCTTCCCTTTTAACAGGGGTTGATCCTCCTGGGAAGGGGTTAAGTAGGTCCCGTTGACTCACTCAGGAAGGTGGCTCATTACCCCATTTGAATATAGGGGACATTTGAGTGTCTAGACTGAGTGAGGATATAGGGTGTGGACTGGGCAGTCCTTCTGCAGGAACCTGAGGAGCACCCAAACTGAGGAGGAAGCTTGAGATTAATTTTTTATCTTGATGTTGATTTATTTGCTACGAAAGCCAATCCCCAGAAAGGGAGTGAGTTTTAAACTTTGTACAGTGCATAGATCTTGTTTTTTTCACAGAGGACCAAGCAGAGAAGCATTGTAAAAACACCAGTCACCAAGATTTATGGTACTGGAAACTGTTGCGAAAACAAAAATGAAAAATTAAAAAACCATTAGTTTTACAATGAATGTAGCAATCAGACATGATTTCATGAAATATAATCAAGTCATTTAGCTATCATTATAAATCAATGTTGTGCTCATGCTATTATTTGTGTTCTGCTGAAATGATACAAGCTACTCAAAGAAACATTCTGAAATAATTTTGGTTCTGATTTTCATTCACTGAAATACACATGCATCTCTGCCACCTACACGTACAAACCGACCCTCTGATCTCTGAGCTGCTATTTCAGAGAGGGTCTTATTTTCAGGAAATGTAGAGGCCTATATTGTGCACTATTATGGTATTCTGCCAAATGAATCATAGAAGATTAGGGTTGGAAGAGATCTCAGAAGGTCATCTAGTCCACCCCCCTCCTCAAAGCTCTAAATCATCTCTGCCAGGGCTTTGTGAAGCTGCACCTTAAACCCCTGCAATGATGGAGATTCCACTACCTCCCTAAGTAACCCAGCAATATGTACACAACTTCTAGCAATATGTACATAAATTCAACCATCTATAGAATATGAGTTTGTTTTTATATACATGTTTGGGAGCCTACAACATAAAGCCTATTTTAAATAAGGATCAGTCTTTATTTACCAGTGTAGTTAGCTGCTTGTGCTGAACACTAGAGGTTTTTTTGTTGGAAGTGAGAGTCACTTTAGATAATTATTTTTATTGCTTTTTTAAAAAAAGCTCCAGAGACTTCCTTGAATATGTATAAGATCTGAAAGATTTTAGAATGAGTGAAGCATGTTATGCTACTTCATTTATTTGTTGGATGAGACGCCCAGTATGTATTTACACTATGGACACAGTTATTCTTAGCATTTTCTATATAGAATATTTGTCTGTGCATGCATGTGAATTTGTTTGTTTTTTGTCTATATGGGCAAATTACTTCTGAAGTGCCAGTCTGATTCAGATATGCAAGGTGTCATCCCAATCATAATTTACTGTAGGTGTGAATGCTGTCAGAAAATTTCAGAACAAAAACATTTTTAATTTGGAAAGAAATCATTTTAACCAATAAGAGAATAGCATGCTACTTTATCATTAGAGTTGACATTGAGGGAGACTTAATTGTGTATAGCACTTATGATCCAGAAGGTCCCACTATGCCTTATATATAATATATAAGAACTGATTCACAGCCATTGAAATGTATATTGTTTGATTACAATAATGAGCATCTTCTTGTAGAATTTTAGGTAGATTAAGAATATGAATCTGCACTGGATGAATCAAGAGTCTTTTGGAAGATCTTTGCTCTGGTTTCCATCCCAGATGATTTTTAGTTTCAAACAACATTATTGTACCAGGACCTCTCTCTGACTGCAGTTTTCAGTGGTATTTTCTGCCCCAATTGTGTTTCTTCTCTGTAATGGTGTGTACATATACATCCCATTTATCTGAATTTTGTTTTCTGTCCTCCAGCTCTAATTTTTTTTTAAACTGAAACTTTGTTGATACAGTGCAAAGATTTTGGATGTCTCCTGAGACAGTTGGACAGGCAGGGTATGCATACACAGCAATTAAACACCTGTGGCTGGCCCAGATCAACTTACTTGGGCTTGTGGGGCTTGGGCTGCAGAATTGTGGTGTAGACCCTCAGGCTGGAGCCCCAGGTCTGAGACCCTGATAAGAGGGAGGGTACAAGAAATAGGGCTCCAGTCTGAGCCCAATCATCTACACCACAATTTTACAGCCTTGCAATCCAAATCAGCTGACATGAGCCAGGTGCAGGTGTTTAACTGCACGAAGACATACCTTCAGAGCTAATCTGCAATTGCTTTTGTACATTTGATGTGTTCAACAGGAGAATGCATATAAGCTAGTGGGTGTTAGGGGGCAGCTTGCCTTTCCACCAGTAGCTATGCTGCTGCCTCAGTTTCCATCCTCTGTGCTTCAATTTCTTTCTGTTGGGCCACTGGTCTTCCTCTGGTGGTGGCATGGCGGCTGCTATACAAAAGTATTTGTCTCTCAGGGCAGAACAAGCTTCCATATGATACAAACAAAACAGTTCCTTTCACCTCATGGCTGAGGGTGCGTCTAATACTTGATTTGGCCCAGTTCCACAAAGGTACTTAAGTGCTTAAGTCCCATATTTAGGCACCACAGTGATCCCCAAAACTCCCACTCGGCTGCTGCCTTGCCCTGTAGGTGTCTAAACTCACTCAGTGCTTAAGTTTTTGCAGTAAAAGTTCCCTAAGCACTTATGTTCCTGCCTCCGGGCATGTGCACTGCAGCCTCAGTCTAGGGGTCTGGACATCTATCTCCCACCTAAACCCCAGAATGAGCCACAAATCAGGGGAAGACAAGTACTCCTGCACTGAACTCATGTAGGGCCTAACCAAATAGGTATGCTTACAGGCCACCTAACTCCACCCAAAACAGATGGGATGTAGGGGGAAGAGCCTTTCTCTATAGCCTTTATTGCAGTTATGAGGGTACTCACCTAGGATGTGAGAAGCCACTCATTCAAGCTCCCTCCACCTGCTGAGAAGAGAGGATCTGAACAGGGATCGGCTACCTTTCAGGTGCCTGTTCTAATCACTGACCTATAAATCATTCTCACTCTTCCTCTGGCCCGGTTAAAATTTATTCTTAATTATAGTGGAACATCTCCCAAAGGAGAGATTGAGGCAACCCCACATCAAAATATCCTGTGGGCCACTGACTAGAACACTCACCTCCTGAGAGGTGGTAGATGCTGGCCCAACTCCCTTCTCTGCCTCAGGCAAAGGTAGGGCTCTTGAATTAGTGGGTTGCCACTTAAGTTCTCTAGCCAATGGGCTAACAATTATAAGGGAGGTGAGCTATTTCATGTAGAATTAGGCACACCTACAGGACCAGAATCTATGCATACCTACAGGACCAGGTGCTGCATTCGATTTATGCAGAGGAACGCCTACCTTCCCCCACTTTGTGGCTCTCTAGCAGAGATAGGCATTTCCTTGCAGCCCATACTTAGGCATCTATCTCAGAGGTTTTGGTTTAGGATACACCCCTCTGCTCTTCATCTCTCATTAGCTAGCGTAGACATCTCCCTGCCTAGAATGCTGGTTTTTGTAGCTACATTTTAAAGTGCCCCTCTCTTCTTGCTGATTACATAGGAAAGACTAGTTGCTTAACTTTGCAATCCACAAAGCTGTGTTGTTATGGTGAATTTCTAGGTGTCTAAGTCCCTTTGTGGATGCAGGCCTTTGTCCCTTGATTGCATGGATTTCTGTTTGCCACCTCCAGGAGCTAGGTCTTGAAGTAAAACACTAAGGCTGGCTACATCTATTTAAACCATTGCTGCTGCAGAAGAATTCTTCCATTGACCAATTGCTGTCTACATCGGACTTAGACTGGCCAAACTGTGTTGCTTGGGGTATGGATTTTTCACACCTCTCAGCAACATCACTGAGTCAGTCTAATTTTCTAGTGTAGACCAGCCCTAAATATCATGAGACTTGTGATAAACTCACAAGAGCTGGCAACAGTGTGAGGTTACAGCAGTTCAGAAGCCAGGATCTCAGAACACGGAAGGCAAGATGGGAAAATTAATTCACCGTGACTGTCACCAGTATTGAATCCATTAATTTTTTTTTAAAAGCTGAAATTTATGATTATATGTACATCAGCTAATTTGCATAAAATAGTCACACAAGAGTAAGAATCCCCACTTCCCCCAAATGGTGGCAACCCTAACTTCCCACTTTCTGAAGCTACTTCCTACCTGCATTTTTCCAGCTTGCCTGCAGGCCTGTCTTTGAGATCTTGGGTGAAATCCATGAAGGGACTTTAGATCTTGTGGTGCTGAGGTTATAGCTACACTTGTTAATTGAAGTGAACTTAGCATGTCCACACTCAAAATTTAAGTCGACTTAAAGGGGACCCTGCCAAATCGACCTAGATCGTCCACACTGGACGCCTAGGTCAACTTCTAGGGGCTAGGTGGACCTGAGACAGGTCCATGGTGGCAGGGGGGGCACCCCTTGCCAAGTGCCAGGGGGCTCAGCTTTTGCCCTGTTGTACCTTGGTACAATGGGGCAAAGGGGGACAGGGACCCTGGCAAGGCATACGGGCAGGGTGGGCAGGGCTCTGCCCTGCCCTGTGGGGGGGGGAGGGGCACGCCAGCCAGGTTGTGCCAGTCACCCTGGCAGGGAGGGCAGTGGGGAAGCCCTAAAGCCCCTAAGTCAACTTAAAGTTGACTTAGGGCTACTCCACGTCCACACTAGCTAAGTCGACTTTCTAAAGTCGACTTAGCCAGCAAAGTCAACTTAAAACGAGGTTTTATAAAGTCGACTTAATTTTTCCTTAAGTCGACTGAAGCAGCTGCTTAAGTCAACTTAAGGAAAGTGTAGTATAGACGCACGTAAGCTAATTTACAAGTGTAGACGCATCCTGAGTGTTGTAGCACCTATCTTTTAAGGACCTAGAAAATCACAGGAACCACAAGCCTGAGTTAGGTGCCTAGGCCCCCTATACAATGAATGGGGAGAGACAGACACCCTAGATTGCAGTCCACAAAAGCCAGCAAGCTCCTCATCACGGCCAGTCTATAGCATGCACCAATGGGCTAAACTTTGCCTCTTTCTCAGATAGGCACCTAAATCTGGACTAGTAGGAGGTGCTGAGGATAAAGAAAGTGACTGGAGCAGAGGGACATAACCTAGGTGTGACATGCTGCGCCTTGCACACCCTTGTAATGTGATTTGTTTATCTTTCCTGTTCATCCTTACAATACTACTATTTATGCTCTATGCAAAGTATGTCAAGTTAAATGTTTTGGGAATGCTCATGGCATGCTCTTCTATATTACTGTTATGGCAGCATGTGTCCTGAAACATAATACACATGTATAGATATGAAGTACGTCTTCACTTGTATCTCACATGGCTTGAATCGAGCCAGACATATAGAACTGGGTTCACACACCCAGTGAAGGTGTGCGTACAAGAACAATGCAACTTAAGTACACTGGCTCAAGAGGAAAGATCATGCCCTTTGTCGAATATGTGGGCAATCACCTGAGCGGAGGGGGATGGGGGTGTGGGGAGGACTGGGAGAGGGCGTTGAAAAGAAAAAGAGACATCTTTGAACTGTATAGAGCT
The DNA here is from genome assembly GCA_007922175.1 of Pelusios castaneus. Classification (NCBI taxonomy): domain Eukaryota; kingdom Metazoa; phylum Chordata; order Testudines; family Pelomedusidae; genus Pelusios; species Pelusios castaneus. The sequence continues at coordinate 7,440,221 of ML685764.1, forward strand.
CTTCCCATAGATTCCAAGCAACTTTAAGAACTGAAACCCTACCCACCAGTTGGAAGACAGAGTTTGGCTAAAAGCCATCAACAGCCAAGCCTGTGAATAAGCTGAACATAGACTGAAACAGTGATCTTCGTTTAGAATGCGACTGTTTCTTTTATTTGATTGTGGTTATCTCATTGACTGATTAATTATCTGATTTTATATTGATTCGATATATACGCACTTAAAATCATATTGTAATCAATAAACTTACATTAGTTTTATCTGAAGCAGTGCAGATCTTGGAAGGAGTGTATGTGTGTGTGAAGGCCTCACTGAGAGCAAAGCAGATGCATATCAATTTCTTTGTTAAATTGACAGACAGGTGCAAATGATCTTGTAAAGTTCAGCGGGGGCACACTGAGCCTCACAAGACTAGTTCCTAGGATTGCATCTGGGGCTGAAAGTGTTTGCTGGGGGACTATCCCTGACTGGCTAGTGAAAGTGCCCTTCCACTGGTTTACGATCTGATTACACATAAGAGGCTGTAGTGAGCTGACTCAGGAGTTCAAACAGCAAGTTGGGGTAAGTCGGAGTCCTGAAGTGGAGACCTGGGGTGGCACAGTGACACACCAGCCCAGATTTCAGGAGGGAAACATTACAGTAAGGTCTCTAGCCCCCCATGTCGGTGCCTGTATGGGGTGGACACACAAGACTGGAATTAAAGTGTTCAGGTAAACCCATTTTACTCCACAGACTGCACCTGGAAGAAGAGTCAGAGATTAGAAATTGATTGCAAGCAGGTTCAACAGGATAGGAATAGGTGTGGCTTACAAAGCAAGGAAACTTGCAACAGCTAAGGGTAGCTGCTAGGAAAGGGCAGTCACTTTCTGGGAAGAGGATTTGGAGACTGTACTCCCAAAAGCGGGAGGATGAACCAGGAGTGATAGAAGCAATGAAGGCTAGCAAAGTAAAGCCTAGAACTGCTATATTAAGGGTCTCTGGACTGGAACCAGGGTAAAAGGCAGAGCTCAGTTCCTCTGCCAGCATTTGAAGGTGTGGCATCTGAGGCAGTGAATGGGAAGACTGCCTAGGTTTGCTGAAGTAAAGACTTTGATATTCCCTTCTCATCACTGTTTGTTGGTTTTGCAGTAGCTGTGCACAGGAGTCCTAGACGTGGCCCAGGGCCTGTGATGCCAGGTGCTGTACACACTCTTAGTGCAGCAAAATCTTTTGATCAGCCTCCTGAGACAAAGGTGTGAAATGAATGGAGGGTGAACTGCGCTGGAGGCTGGAAACCCACTAACAGAGGTCAGTGGTGATTTCCTGAGACTTTTTTCTGACTTCATACATTAAATGGATTAATTACTTTTCATCATCCATATAATTTATTAAACTGCATAATATTATTTTAAATTATGATTAGCTGAAATTTTACAAGCCATGAAGTTGTCGTTCCCCCCGCCCTATTCATTTGTATCGGCGAATGCGTAGGCCATACTCTTCCAGTCTTTGTAGAGTAGCTTTAAAGTTCCCAAGGTGCTCTCCTCATTCTTGCCAGTGACCAGGATGTCGTTAAGATAGCATCACACTTCTGATAAGCCACTCAAAATCTGGTCCATGGTCCTTTGGAACAAAGCTGAAAACACAGATAGTGACGTGGCTGGAGGGCCAAGTCATGAAGATGATGCTGTGGATCCTGATGAGAGGGGCTACAGACCCAGAAAGAAAGAGAGACACGGCATGGTGCATGCAGCCCTGGGAGTGGGTATTGACCTGGTGAGCTAATCTCCAAAACAGCCAAGAGGAGGTTGGCTAACAGTGAGTTAATGCCCTAACTCCAGCAGTGCCCTAACCTTATACAATAGAGAGGGAGTACTTAATCTAAGGTGGAGCAGCTTCAATAGGAGAGACTGAGGGAAGTCCTTAAATCAGAATATCCTATAGTTCAGTGGTTAGAAAACTCCTAAGACATCCCTGTTTAAACTTTCACCCACTCTGCTAGTGAGAAGAGGAGTGAACCTCGGTGTTCCACAGCCGTGGGGAGTGCTCTAACCACTGGGCTAAAAGTTATAAGGTGGATGCTGCTGGCAACTCCTCCTCCAGATGGATTTTGAATCAGAGGGTCCCTAGCAGATCAGGCCTCTTGTGTGGGTCTTCCCTTGGTTTGTGATTGCTGGGGAGCGTAGGCCTCCAGACACCGAGAATGAGGCAGCAGTGTGCATGCACAAAGGCTAAACTGTGGGCACATAAAGAATTTTTGCTTTGAAAAACTTAGATGTTGAGTGAGTTTAGTACCCTAAGGGTTCAGCAGGAGTCTTATGGGTCACTGTGGGGGATTTATGTGCCTAAAAATGAGACAGAGGTGCCTAATCGCAGATTTAGGCAGCTGAGTCCCTTCATGGATGCCACCCCTTCTTCCCTGACTCTGCCAGCTAGCACAGGACTATGCAGATCTTGGTCACCTTCTCACTCAAAAGCCCAAACGTTGCAGATAGTTTCTCCAGCTCTGCCTTGATACTGAGAAAGTGGCTTTTATTCCCACTTCCCCTAAAAGCAAGACCTGTGGGAGTCTCATGATTGAGGAGGAAGCCAGGCATGGCTTTGTCAGGTGCAACTGAGTTGGAGGCGGAGCCCACGAAAGCGTATGCCTGAAGGAATTTGTTATTCTTTAAGGTGCCACAGGACTCTCGTTTTTTGCTGTATACAGAGTAACACGGCTACCCCTCTGAAACTTGTTGGAGAATAAAAATCCTGGGTGTGTTTTGGTGGATATGTGTGGCTTTGTTTTTTTGTTTGGGTGGTTGTCTTTGTTTTGTTTTTTGTTGTTTTTTTTTTGGGGGGGGGGGTTTGCACAAGAGGATTTGTACCATAAAATCTATATACCACCATTATCTGATCACAAAGCTGAACTACACTCTTTCAGCCAAACACAGATGTATTGGGTATGTTTGCTTATACCGAGGTTAGCAAAAATTAGATTAAACAGAAAAGCAAACAAACCAAATGACAGAATGTAATTGCTCAAACTGGAAATTTGGTCCAGACACGAGGCTAATGCATTCTTTTGCAGAAAGTTTCACAGGCTTTCTTAAGGGTCATAGGTGGTGAAGAGTAGGGTTGGTCAAAATCTGGAATTACAATTCCATGGAAAATATTGAAATTAAAAGAAAAACAGTTGTACATCAAAACAAAATCTCAACATACCTGCAGAACAGAATTCCAACATTTTGTTTGGAAAAAATCAATATGCCATTTTGCTTTGACTTTTTGTAACAAAGGTTACAAAGTTTCCCTGATCTGAAAAGAAGAACTGACACCCCTGCTTTCAAGATCCCTGCCGCAGAGCAAGGAGTCTAGAGGCCAGACTGCCAGTCTAGCTCTGCACCATCCCACCCGAAATCTAGCAAGAAACTTCCCTGGTTTCCAGTGGAACTTGGGAGAGTTTGACATTAACACGTTCCTGCAGAACATTTTGATATAGCTGAATTGGAATTTCCCTAACAGAAAACTGTTCTGTCAAAGTTTCCACCCAGCTTTCATCAGGATCTTTGAGCTGTGTCATCAGATAAATGGCCTCTCATGGATCACAGTGATCTTCAGATGACATGCTGAGAACTAGCTCACTGCTGATTCAGAAGAATAGCACCTACTGAATCACTAATGCCATTTCCTGCAGCACCTAGCTTTTCCTGGATGTCCTCTATGAACAAAAGGCCAGACTTGCAAAAGTGCTCAGCACCAGAAGCTTCCACTGTTATACTTATCACCAGAATGGTTCAAGAGTTCAACATCCAATATGCTGGTTCTTTTGAAAATCTATCCACTTACTACGGTACCTAAATGGAAGCTGAGCACTCTTGCTAATTTGGCTGTTATTATAGGTGCAGAGCTGTTTTCAAAATCTGGATCTACTGTCAAGTGATGGGTACTGCAACCACACATAGTATCTTTGGGGACCATAATGTTGTAAATGTATGAATGATTTATATATCTCTATGGGCCAGGGGCTCTGCAATCCACTCCAGAGGGAACCTCAAAGGTCCTCCAGGAACAAAAACCAGTGGAGATGATTAAAGTAAATCTCTGAGGCTATGTCTACACTTGTTCAAATAAATTGACTTTGCTAAGTCGACTTAACAAAGTCGCCTTTAAGTCAACTTTGTTAAGTTGACTTAGCATGTCTATATTGTAAATTTAGGTCGACTTGTAGGGGCTAGGTGGACCTGGGAGTGGTGCATGGTGGGAAGCAGGGCACCCAAGAGGTGCCCCCTTCCCCAGGCACCCCTCGAAAAGTGCCAGGGAGCTCAGCATCTTCCGCATTGCACCAGGGTACATGGGGGCTGAGCAGGACAGGGACAATGGCAGGGTACAGGACCGGGGTGGGCAGGGCTGTCCTGCCCTGTGGGTGGGCTTGCCAGGCTCTGGCTGTGCCAGGCACCCTGGCAGAGAGGTCAGAGGGGGAGCCCTGGGGACCCTTAAAGTTGACTTAGCGCTAAGCCACATCTCCACTGGCTTAAATTGACTTAATAAAGTCGACTTAACCAGTAAGTCGACTTAAAACTAGGTCTTAAGTCGACTTAAGCAGCAGCTTAAGTCGACTTAAGGAAACTGTAATGTAGACGCAGAGTAAATTAAGTTGACTTAAGCCTGCTTAAGTGGACTCAATTTACAAGTGTAGACGCATCCTTATGCAGTAAACATCTTCAGAGAGGTATCTCCTGCTGCAGAGACTGCATATATTGGTTTTAACTGGGTTTTCCAGAGATCAAGAGATAAAGGAAGGGCTTTTGATATAAAACGGTTGCGTTTAAACTGCTAGGCCTCCATTCTGATGCAGCAAACAGACAGGACCATCTGTTCAAAAGGTAGGGGGATAACCCATGTGGAAGGGCTGGAAAGACTTAAGCCCACCAAGGCCCCATGAGACTGATGGATGAGACCTGTTATGTTTAGTGTGTGTTTAAATCTGTTTTTTAAAAACAATGTTCTCTCTGTAATGCATAAAGGTGCTCGCTTAGGAAAAGGGTGTGGTAACTGCTGGTAAAAACATTGTCACTGCTTGCAGAGTGAAAAAGTGCAGAGGCTGGCCTTTATGCAGACTGAGTTGCTGGGGATATCACAGTGAAGGCAAGGGGCTCTTAAAATGTTCATCAGGAAGAGGAGAGATATGGATCATGGCTGGGAGCTGGAAACCACATGTGGGTGTCCGTGCTGGACCATGGAGGGGAGTACAAGTGCAGTTAGCTGTGAAACTGCAACACTGTCAAAGCCTACGATGGCTGGGTTATGAAAGAGGACTGAATCTGAGCATCCTTAGAAAAGATGGCAGTATGCCGACAGACCTACCTTTGATAACACAATCCCAGCACCCAAACACGAGCTGTTTATAATGGAGCAGTAAAGGGCTGTGATTAATGAGCACCCTGTTAAATTACAAACTTCAGAGCTTTTGATACAACCCAATTCATTTAGATTTTAAATTTGCCAGGAAAGAACCAGATTGTTCCCTACGTAAGAGTAGGTAATGCAGCCAGCACGTTTGGACTCAGATTTTCTTCCTGACTGGGCAAAAGGGCTTGTCACCTCATAGCATGGGGAAGAAATGCATCAGCCCCTCTTTTTCTTACCCTGTCCCATAAAAAACAACAAGAATGAAGGCACATTATGCAATTAAGAGCAAGAATTCTTTATTTTGAATGAGAGAAATAATACGAAACCAACATGCTCACACTGCACCTCAATCCTTGCAGCCCTCACAGTAGCATAGGATGGATCCTCCAGTGGCCTTCCTCTTCAGGGATTGACTGGGTGTCTGGAAAGGTCGGAAGCACCACCACTGGTCAACCTGAATTATGTTAATGAGGGTTCGGACATTTAATCTCAAAATGGAATTCCTGCATGCTGGAAGGGGATGATGAGGTGTGGAGAATGGCTGCTCCACCTCAGGCCCCTACAGATCAATGGAATATGGTCTCCATGTGGGGCTTCCATGGGTCTGGCATTTCCTCCTTCCGTTTCCCTCTCCCCCCTCTCCTTTTTGCTTATCTGGACTTGCAGAAGGCAACCCTTTTGTTTTTCTTTGCCTGCAAGCTCCAGGCACATCTATTGTGCTATATAACCAGGAAGAATTCTTAGCAGAGAGCCAGCTCTTCCAGGAACAGATGTGAAAACATCTGGTGGCCGGGCAGGCGTCTTTATCCCCATTCAGCAGGTGAGGCAGCCCAGGTCGAGGGAGAGAGGGTTTATAATACAGCTGCCCGGGGGGTGGGGAAGATTTTTCTGGGACAGATTTGAGTTTGCACCGAGCACTTCCTCTGAAGTTTGGGGGGAAGTTTGCCAAAACCCCGACCATTTGCTGAGTCAGACCTTTAAAAAAAACCCGGCTTCCAGTGGAACCAAACCCAAGCCAGCCCTGTCGCTGGAAAATGAGTTTCTTGACTTCTTTCTCCGCCGCCCCCCAGGGGAAGAAAGAGCGTTGCAGGAAGAGCCACAGTCAGACAGTGCCGCGGCGGCCCCGAGCCCGGCGAGCCTGCTGCGGTTCCTTACCTGCTGAGCGCGGCGGCTTCGGGGAAGCGCAGCCCGGCCGGCAGCTGCGCGCTTCCTTCTGGCGATAAGATCTTCGCCCTCGCTCGTCACAGCTGCTGCCGAGCCGCTCGCCAACTGTCTCTCGCAGGCGGCTGGGGGGAGGAGGCAGCCATGCAATGCCGGGGGCTGCTGCCCAGCTACCTCGCGGCGGCCGCTGGTGTCCCCGCTGTGATCCCGCCGCGGCTGGCGCTGGCTCCGGCATGGGAGCCGTAAGGAAGAGGAGAGAGAAGCAGTAAGCGCGCCCTCGGGGCAGGCGGGCGGGTCTGATCCTGGGACGGGAGTTAGCGGGATCCGGGCTCAGAAAGTGGCGCGCTGCACCGTACGCCCCGCGGGACAGCCCGGGTTCGGCCAGGGGACGAGGTGCAGGGAGGAGCGGATGGAGGGACGGGACCTACGCGGGAAAGCAGTGCCGCGGAGTGGAAATCCAGCCACATGGTGGAGGGTCGCAGCAGCTGCTTCCACGCCGCCGGGGGAAGGCGGGGAGGGAGATCGGGTGGCAAAAAGATACCACACCCCAGGGAAAGTCTGTAAATATCCCGGCCAGAGCTGGGGTTTTTGAAAAAGCGGGCTAACTGAGCTGAAGGTTGCATTACATGGATCGCAGGGTGAGCCCATAGTAAATAAAAAAACCCAAACAAACAGAGTCCTGTGGCACTTTTAAAAACTAACACATTTATTAATCGCATGAGCTTTCGTGGGAGAAAATCCCACTTCCTCAGATGCTTTCAAGATGGGAAATTTACAGAACGGGAGGAAAGTAAATGCAGGGAGGTGTATGACATAGGATCAGGTCAGGCTGTAACAGCAAATCAAAATGTTACAAACACTATGAAACAGCACAGAGAGGAATATGGGGGGGGGGGGGAGGGGGACGGAGAGAACGAGTCTAGGCCAGTGGGTGTGGGGAAAGAGGCACCGCTGTAAGAAAAAGCCTTGGCTCTGGGAACATCTGTTCCACCCGTGAGGGTCACATAGCAGGAATGCTGCTGAATGATCTTGAGTGAGTTGCTGTGGCAGGCATGCCAGGCTGTGATGGAGTCACCTGGCTCTCTGGGGTAACTTTGGTGGTGCTAATCCCCACACAGGGAAACGCCACCTAGCGCTGGGTGTTATCCCACAAGTTGACCTTACTTTATGAATCCCTTCAAAAAAATGTGCAAAAGACCTGGAGGGTGAAAGGAAGCCTGTTTGTTTCCATTCGCTTTACCCACTGTTTAACATTTGTAAGGGGAAAGATTGTTAATTAAGAAAATGTCATTGTTAACCTGAGTCCTGCTTTGAAGGCAGAAAATGTTATGCTGTAAGCTTGTAGGTGGGGACTGTCTTTATTGTGGTCATTTCAAGCACTGTTTAGTTCTGAGTGCATTGCTGGCATCAGCCAAATACACGGACACTACCTGTAACTTTTATTTTACTGCCAATATAATGCTAGGTTCCATCCACCTCACTTGAAGGGGAGTTGAAAGGGAATTGACTAAGCGGACCCTGTAAGCTGATCAGTCCCTTCCAGTTACTTAGTCCCATCAAATGAGAATGAGGTCCCTCCTTCAAGCTAAGAGTAGGAGAATTTAGGGAAAAAATAGAAGACAATTCTTCACACAACATGGATCAGCCTAAGGGCAACAGGCCTGATCAGGGGTGCTCCATCAGTACCATTAGAAACTAGCTGTGCATTTTTAGTGATCTGGCTGCAAACTGGGTTATGGGACACATGGGAAATGAGTTTCATGGATTACACAGTACTCTAATGGCAGAGAAATTGCAGATAAGGATTGAGTCATTTGTTAGAGCTACAGTGAGGGGAAAAGGCTATATTCCCAGTTAGGCGTGCATAATTCCCATTGACCCTTGGAGCACAGGCCTGCAGTCTGAAATGCCTGAATTCTACTATCAGCTCTGATACAGAATCACTCTCTCTGTACTTGGTCTTCCCTATTAGTAATATACAGAGAACAGGTTTTGACCAAGAACAGTTTGGCTGTTAAAAAATCAAAACTACTTTTGTTCTAAAAATTAGCTTTGTTAATTAATATCTTTGACATACTTTTGTTATGAAAAGTTGTATTAAAGAATAGTTATGTTATATTTGCACCTGACCCTACAGGATGACACTACAACATAAATAATTACCTTAGAAATGTATGAGTTTCGCATAGAGGAGTTGCACACCAGTGTTGAAACTCCATGAAGATCTGCACAGCTGCTTGCTATGCTAAGTTTTGTTCCAGGCAATACCATGTGTCTCACTTCCGCAGTCACTAAAATTTTACCCCAACTAAGATTGTTAACATTCTCTTAGCTGTTTGTCAGTGATTTGTTTACAAAGGGTTTTTGGGTGTAACATACGTCCCTTGAAATAGCCCACAGTTTTATTGGACAGTGCAGTGATCACTGACACCATGTGAACTATCTATAAGGCCTTACTTTCAAAAGGCATTTCAAAATGGTACATGCAGCTTCGCAAATGCAAATCTGAGCTCACACACTCTTCATAGCTATGGTTTTGTATCTTCTGAATCTTTATTTACATGAAAACTGTAATATGTATATACAGATAAGGGAGAAACTCAAATGCTGTTTGAACAGAGTTTTTTTGCACCTACAAAGCCTTAGGTGTGAAAAATACACATCTAAAAATAGACACAGTTATGAATGCAGTTTTAATAGTCATCTTGGACGATCTGACCAATAGTGTTAATTCAGCTGTTTAAACAGTTAGCAGTAAGATGCAACAAAAAAATGGTCCATAAGTGTACGTTTACCGGTGCAGTTGAGAAGGCGCATTTAACTATAAAATATTCCCTTGCAAAATGACATGGCTGAAATTTCAGCACATGATCTCTATCATTATGTAAATTAAAAAACCCCTGTTAAGAAATGTCTTCCAGAATTGTTCAGGGGTGGACTATGGGTTTAAATCCATTCACAGTCACTACAGTACTCAAAAGTAAACATCCGTAGGTTGGATGGTCACTGCTAGGACACTTTCCCCGTGTTATGAACATTGATCAATTTCAGTGATGTGTTAAATTGTAAGTGCCTAATGCTTTGCTTGGCAATTGTTTGCATTAACATTGCAGAATATGGATTAAAACAGCTCGGTAACCATGTGCTCCGAGATCCACATTTTCAGGGTTATATATCTTTTATGAAACGAGGTGTCTTTGGTGCATTTGCCAAGTGGGAGGGTTGTGTTTTGTACCAACTCAACTCTGAGGAGCTAATTGCCTTTTAAATCTCTCCTCCTTTTCCAACTGATGGGAGAGGGTTGTGTGAAATTTCCCACTACCTTGCTCTCATTGTGCTCACTTGACTGTTGCTCCTTCCTTTAGGAAACCTACACAAGGATGCGGCACTGTCCCTAGAAGAGCACTTGAACTGAAGCAGATCAGTCACTGTGCCTCCCATCAAATCCTACTCCAGTCATTGAGTTTAGAATAAGGATGCCTTTGGGACACTTAGCCAAAGGCGCCAGCCTGGAGACCCTCATTGAAACCTGCCTTCAGTCTTTTGGTGAGTGTCCTGATTTGAAACAGTTTACATCTAAATATGATTTCCAGATCTTTTAACAGTAGCAGTTTTGGTAATTTGTGAAATGTTATTAGACATAGTCAAGGGCTCATATAAAATATGTATGGATTTATAACTTTGTGTACTGCATGCTGAGTTTAGAATGATAATTTATTCTTTTCTTGGAAGACACTCCTAAGTGAAGTTGCATACATTTTGAAATTCAGTGATTTTCATTTCTTTTTTGTTACTCTTCGTGCAGGTGGAAAAGTTCTTTTCAGGTGGATTGATGTTTAACAAAGAAATGTTGCAAAATAGAAAGTGCAATATCTCAAACTGTGTAAATGTGTATATCTTGTTGGGATTTAAAAAAGCATTTTGTGGGCTAGGTGCAATAAAGTAGGAATGTGTGTTAGTTAATCAGCAGAGAGATACTTTAAAAAAAACCAAAACCCAGCTCTGTTATTTAAGAGAATGAGCTTTTCACTTGAATACTATCATAATTTTTAGCTTTAATTATTCATGATTTTTACTTGCTCCACCAGCAAAACTTCTACACTTAAGAGCACCATTAGAAATGTATAATTTATGCAACAAACATTTAAAAAGATGCTTACTATTTTCTTTAGCAAATGCTAATTTGATTATGTTTTGTGAATCAAACAGGAGGACTTAGAAGCCTTTGTGACGAATGAAGTATTTTTCCATCTAAGATTTCCAATCATTTGTTTTTAAATGATATATTTCTTTGCTGGTTCTAGATTACCCTTTTCTAATATTTCAGCCTTCCATGCTATGTGCTTAGTATTTCAGTCCTCAGCAGCAGCTCGGGATATCCCATTTATCTGGGGAGTTCATCTCTTTATAACTATAAAGAAACATGAAAACCCTGGGTTTTTCAAATGGAGGTTAAGCTGAGGAGGACACCGAGTTTTTTAAACTGTCTGCTACAGTTGGTGTCAATTGCAAGAAATAGGCAGAGCAGTGGAAGTTGTATTTATACGTAGGCACAGGGTGAGTTGCCATTTGCTGGGTTTCTTTTCAGCGAAGGATTTATAGGAGTTAAATACTTGGTATTTGTACAGTGCTTAGAAGTAAAGCACCATATCAATAATGACTAATCCTCACAACATCCTAGTGAAGAAAGTGTGCATTATTACTTTATTATGAAGGATTTGCAGGAAAAATATAACCAACAATGCGTTTGCTCCTTCTCTCCTCCATCCAGTTTTAAAACTACACACTGACTTACTACTTTTAAGAAAATAATCCATTAGACTACTAAAGCCCGCACTCTTACACAAATGTTGGTGGATATTTTATGCAGCTCTCTTCAGAGAAACTGAGCCAAACAAGTGCTAAAATAAATAATACATGTATATAGGCTTAAGTCTTGGTTCATTAACTCATCTCAATTTGTACCTGTATTTTTATAAAAAAAAAGATTGTGCATTTTATATTTTAAGTTAGCATAATGGTTGCACTGACTCATTTCAAATATGGGTGAAATCCTGACCCCATTGACGTCAATGCGGGTTTTGCCATTTACTTCAGTGAAGCCAGGGTTTCATCCAGTATTCCTTTTTAGTCAGGGTGCATATTTTATGTGCCATTTAATTGTATTTTAATCCTAAAGGAATGACAATGCACGTGCAGCTGTAATCATAAGGTCTATGGAAGGACTTGTTTGAGAGAACGGAGCATTGTATTGTGGAAAGCCACACATTTTCTTAAATAAGACAAAGGCACTTCACTCTCTTCCATTCACTAAGCTTATACACATAGTAGTAGTTTTGTGTAGCTTATATGTTTTGTTTTCCTTAATGCTGTGCAAATTCTTAAAATATTTCAGTAAGACATGAAACAAGGCTGCTACAACTAGATAATGTACTTAAAGATGTTGCTGACGAAAGGTTCTTTTTGTGGTTAACTACAAACATTTTGTACAGACTCCTGTGAAGGTGCTATTTCAGTAGAGGGGATGGGGAGACAAAATTCTGCTCCGTGATCAGTTTAAAAGAAAGTTAGAATCTGAATTAGTACAAGTCAATTAAGGCTAAGTGAGTCCACATTATGCCTGAAAGGCATGCTACCCAGTTATATTGAACAGTCACAATTTTATTTCAGATTTGTCTTCCTTCTGCATTTCAGAAGGGAACTCTAGAAAACTGATTTGCAAGGTTTTATTTAAAAAAACCCCTATAAGTCAAATGCTGGATGCCATATAATGTTTTACTTCAATGTTAGAGATCCACATTTTATTAAATTAATATTTGAAACACAGTAGGGATTTTTTAAAAAAACCAAGTAGATCCTAAGCATTAGAGTTCTTTGCTATGAAAATTCAGCATATAATGGCACAAAATTCATGCTGTCCATTATGCTGTGCCATTGATTATTGCAGTAGTACTTAGAGGTCCCAGACCAGGATCACATCTCCATTGTGTTAGATGGTGCATGGACAAAAATTGTTTGAAAACTGATTTGTGTCTGATGGGCAATAAAGGCTGACAGTGCTAGTGGAGTGTAGGTGGGAATTGATAGCGCTACGCCATATCAGAGGTGATAATTAGGGCGGGGTCATGTCTTAAAAATGAAGAGAAGTAGTTTGCACTTGTTTGAGTTATTTAATGGGAAAAGGAGGGTGGGGAACCATTGAAGGGGTTCAATGTAGCTGAAGTGATAATTGAAGAAGATTTTTTGCAGCTGTCTACTAAGTGGATATAGGGGAGGAGCAAGACTACGTTTGTCAAAAACAGAAAGGAGCAAGTTGAAGTAATAAGATGTGCCATATGGAGGATTTGGACCAATGTTTTAGCAGTATGAACAGAGAGGAAAAGCCAGATCCAGGATATGTGCATGAAGAAAAAGGAAGAAGATTTAGACAAAGCATAAAAGCATGGGCGAAGAGAAGAGGCTGGGTCACAGATTATGACTCTGAATGTTAGGAAGACTGGTGACGTTGTACATAGTGATAATGAAAGTAGGGAGGGATTTAGGAGGAAAAGATCAAGAGCTCAATTTTGGCTATGTTAAGCTGAAAGTGATTGCTGGAATCCACAAGGAGTTTTCAGAAAGACAAGCTTGAATTTTAGTTTGGGAGGAATGAAAGTGTTCTGGAGTGGATAGATACATGTGAGGGTATGTCTACAGTGCAATTTAAGCTCTGGGTTACTAGAACTCAAGTTAGTAGACCCAGGGTTTGTTAATTTAAGGTTTGAGTTTCTACACTTATTAGGAATTTCAGAGTCCTGGATTTGAACCTGAGACTTCAGTTTCTACACTTCGTTACATGGGCCCCAAGTCTAACCACCCATATCCCAGAGTTCCTAGTGGCTTCCCAAACCATGGTGACTTTAGCCCTTTGTTCAGTTGCAGCGTGAGAAAGTTTGACTGTCCAGAGGACAATGAGGCTACATCTACACCACAAAACACAGGGCTTGAGCCCTGAAACTTAGCTTGATTCAGGCTTGCATACACCACTGCTTTGGGGTCCTGATATCCTGGGTCTGAGCCCTGGATTAGTGTGATTTTTTAGTAGAGTTAATGGGGGGGGGGGGGGAGGCTGGAGCCTGAGTTTTTTAATCCCTCTCTGGGCTTACCTGAGTCACTGTAACGATGATATTTAAAACCATATTATCGAATGATATCACCAAGAGATAGAAAGAAGGGAAAGGGACCAGAAATGGGAACCCCAATGAGAGATGGAGTGGGAATGAATGGGATCCATCCTGTGAATGAAACACAGAAGGAGCAACTAGAGAACTAGGAAAGGGTCTTTTTAAAAAAAAGCCCATTGAATGCAATGGTTTCATAGCACATCAGTTCAATTTACATGTCAAAAGGGAGTTCTTCCAACTGACACCCTGCAAACTCAGCTTGTGATCTGAAACACAAGCTGGGCTTTTCTTCCTCTTACCTCACTGCCAGTAATAAAGGTTCTTGCAACATCAATTTTGTTGATGCTGGAGGCAGAATAGAAACTTGCTTGCTCTTTCCCAGCTGTATTGGCTCTGTGATGCTGATAGTAGTATAAAAGGTCTGATTTAAACAGACAGGCAATAGATATCTTGAGCAGGACAGTTCCATTTTTATAATGTCACTTTTGTGACACTTGCTGCCTTAACCTGGGAATCAGGAAGGCAACAAGCTGTGGCACAGGAAGGGCTAAACACGTTTGATAAATGTGATCTGATTTTAAATACATGAGGCTCAACGATGAAGTATTTTAAAATCCAGAAAGTGTGATATTTCCTCTCACTGAAAAGCCCAGTTGGTCAGCAGCTGAAAGGATGACTATTCCAATGGTGGTCACCCTGTCAGATGTATGTTGACTTGGGTATGGAAATGTGAACAGTTCATTCTGCACACTAGCTTCTTCCAGAATCACAATGAGCACAGCACACTGGGGTTTGAAAGCCATTATGTAGGGGTGTGTAAAAAAAGAGCCCGCCTTTCCTTTGATGGTTGGTTTGTACCTCCCGGATAAGTCTACCTTTGGGTTTATCGAAAATTGCAATTAACATGTTCCAAAGCTAGTATAGATCAGATAGTGTGGGCTTTAACACATGTTAAGCTTATTCATTGAAGCCTAGGACTGGGCAACTCACATGCAAGCCAATAGACATTTTTAAAAAGTGTGTTAGCAAACATGTTAATAAACATGTTTTAAAATCCTAGTGTAAACAGGGCAAGTTGTATTTTGTTTTACATGAAGTGGTAGAAGTGTCCACTAGAGTTTTAAAATGTTACCATGTTTTAAAAAACCCACCCTTTGTCCTAAAAGCAGCAGCCCCCAGGGGAGAGCCTAAGCTTCTGCTCAATAATCTTGGGTATTAGGGATGAAACTCACGCATCTGTGACAGCAGACATTCTACTGAAGAGTGTGGCTAGAATTTTGTAGGTAATTTTTGCCTTATTTGCAATACAGTTTTAGAACATGTTAGCAAACCCCTAGGACACCTTTTACTTATATTCAACTTGTATCCTGTACTTTGAAAGAGGGCTTTCTCCTGTGAAACTGAGGACCTTAAGTCTTTGAGATTTATGTTGTATGCAAAATTCCTGTCATCAGCAGGTAAGTATGATCAGTTAATTGCCCAAGATCTTTACTTCTACCCTTGAACATGCTTTTTTCTAGTGCTAATAATGCTCTCTTATTCTTCACATATTTCATCTCTTTTAGACAGCCGGGGGTCCCTTCAGGTCTCACCACAGACCTGTAACTTAAACAGAAAAGACAAATACTATTGGAAAAAGGATGCATGAAACAGCTTCCTTAAATACATGTCACAATTCACATCCCCAAGTCTGAATTTTTGCTAATGCTCTAAGCAAGAGAAGAACTATGGAAAGACTTAAAATGCATCAACCTGCTGGAATGGATAGACATAGCTATAAGTCTTCTACATTTCAATCATCTTCTGATGAACAAAACTGTGCCTGTTAAAATGGCTCAGAGTGGTAACTACTTGAATAAAGGCAATACAAAATCCAAAAGTTGGAGTATAGATTCTTCGTACATCTCACCGCATTATGCCTCTGGCAGTATAACTAGCTTCCTAAAGTATATGGATTAGTATTTATTTAATGTGATCCTGCAGTTGAAAGCCTATCTGATTAACCATACTGGAAACAATTGCTCAGAATTGTATGCAGCACTCTCATAGCAAAATATTTCACATGAATAGAACAAACCAACCAACCTAGAAAAAAGCCAAGATTCTGATCTCCTAGCTAGAGATCCTGGAGTTTGCAAAACATCTAGAAGTGGTAACCCCAGGGTCTTGGCCAACTTTCAAAATTTCAATTTGCCCACATAAATTCTATTTGCACTTTCAAATAGTTATTGTATTCTTCACTTCTCAATGTTAACTGCTATTTAGTGTTAGCCAGCTATCACTTCAGAGCTGGGCAAAGTGCTATATTTATAAACAAACCTTTTATAGTCAGTATATTATATTTTGAGGGCACTTGAGGACCTATTTCAGCAAATGCACTATATACACATTTAAAATTAGTGACAGGAACGCAAGGACAGAGCTGGCAGTCGCTTCATATATTTCCTTCTCCATCACACCCTGAAATTGATACAATTCCCAGCAAGTATTCTGCAAAATAACTTAAAGATTTAAATGTGGCTTCATCGACTTGGTAGATTAGAATACTTCTATAGCACATTTCCTCTTCAAAACTGAACAAAAAAGTATTGATCCTCACAGCACCTTCAAGAAGGTAAATATTATCCCTATTTTACAAATGGTTAAACAGACATCACCCACTATGGGGAAAAAGTTAGCCTATGCCCCTTTTCTGAAAAGTTGGTTCAGTTTCTGCCCTCCTCATTTCCCTGCCCCGCCCCCACCCATCCCCTAAGTTTTTCTCTGCCTTTATTATTAAAAAACCAACACCTGTTAGTAGTCCATCTAGGCTGGAAGACATGAGAACTAGTGAATCATCACCACAAGACCCATATGATTTTTATTCAAACTGTTTTAAACTGTTTCAACATATACTTAAATTCAATGACTAAATATTATTTTGGAAAAAGGAAGTCTGTATTAAAGATTCAGCACCCTCATTCTGCAAGCTGTAGTGCAAATACTAGCAATATGCATCATCAGAAATCCATAATAAACCTGACAGAACTAGGGAAGACCAAGACTGAGATTCCTGATACTTTTAAGATAAAAGGACAATTGGGAAAAATACTCTACACCTTTCAGGCCTACTTTATACATCAGTGAAGACAAAGGACATGAACCCAAGTTTATAAAAATCCTGTGTAGATGGGTCTTTGAGACTTGCCAAGCCAGAAAGGCAGTCAGTGTCCATTCTGATCTCAGCACTCGGAAGATCCTGGCCTCTAGTCCTGTGCCTGGATCACACTAATGTTGCCATGGACAACAATCTCTGGAGTTTAAAGACATCCATCAGAAGCATAAAATTAACTCTAAATCTAGAGAGCCCAGTCCTGCAAAGAAAATGTTGTTTGGAACCCTAATGATTTCAGCACATTTCTTTGTGACAGAGTGGTTTGCCCACAGTTTTCTTTGCGTTATCAGGGTGTTAAACTGCAGCCCAAGTCATCAAGCCCTAGTTAGACTTCCTTGCATTTAGTGGTTTCAAAACAGATTCATGTTTGATCCTCCAACAATCCATAAGGCAAACTTAGGATTTTATGATTATGTTGTACCCTACCAACCTGGCAAGTTTTTTCATATTAAACACTGACATTTAAAAACAAAAAGGCAGTCTTTATATGTGAGGTCACCATTCCCCACCTGTTCAAATCATGCTGCTGCTATATGGGAAAGCTTAGAAAAATCAGCTTAATTCACACAAACTAACACGACATTCTGACTCAAAGGCAGTTACGTATTTTATAAGTAAATGCACACCCACATGCAAATTATCATCAGTTGTACGTCGCTAGATTCACCTGGAAGTGGCATTTTGTTTTCTTTTATCGTTCAACTTTTGGGTCCTCTTCCTCCCTTAAACATTACCATCCTGAACAGAACATTGACATTTCTATTTAATAAAGTACCCAGAGGTTAGCTCAGTTTTACTCTGTATTAAAATGGGATTGATCTTCGTGCTTTTGAATAGGCTGGCATAATTCCATCGAATATGGCACAGAAGCTTTACTGTTGCTTGGCAACAGAAATTGTTAATAAGAAGCTAATAACGTAACAAGCACAGAAGAATTGTTACTGCTCTTTAGAATGCTAAATGCTAATTTAGTAAACTAGAGCTGATTGTGGTTGTAACAAATGTAAAACTATTGATGACAATTTAACATTTTCCATAGAAGATTTCCCCAGAGAACACGATTTAAAAAAAAAAGAAAAAAAAAGAAAGCTTTTTGTCTTGTCTTTTAAGCAGAATAATTTATTGACCCTCTATCTCATTTCTTTCCTCTAACTCTGCATGTTAGCTATAGACAACTGAACTGAAAAAATAAGTTCTACTTTATATAGGAAGATGTTGCATGTAAAATATGGGATTTGACTAGTGTATCAGTGACTATCGCTGTGGTTGAAAAAGGGAATACCCCAAGGACTATTACTAGTCAAAGTAGGCTGGATCTTCAGCTAGTGCAAGTATGTGTAGCTCTTAACATCTGTGGAGCTAGGTCAATTTACACTTGCTACATGTTCAATATTGATGGAAATGGTTCAAAAGGATGCAAGTTCTAAGTCCCTCTAGTGCAGTAGTTCCCAACCTGTGGCCTGGGGGTCAAAAGTGACCCATGGGGCCTATCAAAGTGGCCCACAACTCCTCTCCTGCTTGCTGCAGAAGAGACCCACTGTCTAAGGACCCAGTTGCCTAGCAACTAGACGGGGCGAGGCAGTCTGGCCCCTGCTGCAGGGCTGGAGTTGTGGGCAGAGGAGCAACCACCCCCACCTGTCTGCCCAGGGCTGCTCCTCTGCCTGCAGCGCTGCTGCTCATGGGGCCTCTGCCAAGTGCTGCAGTGGGTGAGCGGGCCTACTGGCTAACCCACCTGGGTCCACCCATAGCTATGATTAGACTGTGTAGCAGGGGCAGTCTTTCTCTTTTCATCCCCATCCCCGGTTCAGGACTTTGTGACCATCTGGGAAAGTGCAAAGGGCAGGCTGCAGCCATTAAGGGCAATCAGTTCTACTTGTGCAGAGTAGTCTTGGAGCTCTGCAACTTTTAGACTCAAATATACGCAGAGCTAGCTTTAAGGAGTATTCAGTGCCCAGTTCCATAACACAGGGTGGTGAAATATCACATTTCCAAGTGAGGTTTATCAGTAGATGTTTTGTCTTTGAACTGAAGCACTCATAACAGAGATCAATAACGTGACATCAAGATCCCTTTTTGCTTAGCCTTGGAGGTTGACTCTCTTTCAGCACATTCGTTTTGGATGATTTCTGTCTTCTATGAGTGCTCATTTTGGGTGTAGAAGGGATTTCTCTCCTTTCCCCTCAGAGCTGATCAGCAACAAACATCAGCCTCCCATTAATACAGATACATTATCTATTTCTTTAAAAATTATATACAGTCAAAAGAAAATTGGTTAGAATAATCTACAAATTAATAAACTTACTTGCACATTATATGTATTACTGTAGCATACAAGAGCTCTAGTCATGGAGCAGGACCCTACTGTGCTAGGTATTATACAGACACAGAAAAAAGATGGAGAATGAAGGCATTCAAGCCAAAACTACTTCATAAGAAATGCATCTTCTTGAATGGAAAAAAAACCCATCTTGATTAGCACTGATACATCTGTTTGGTGAATGACAATTCTTAGGAGCGACAGGAGTAGAGAATACCTTGGTACATGATACTTATGTTAGAGAGCATTGTTTCTTACCCTGTCCACTTAAAAGGACCAGAGGTCTGTATTTCATCAGTGTGAAAGACAAATCTTTTAAGATAAGGTTAAACAGGAGAACTTTGTATTGTAAAGGAAGCTTACCTAAATTCTGGTATCAATCCAATAGAAAGTTTGCACATAGAGGAATGTGAAGTATGGCTTTCCATAACTGCAGGCTATTTAGATGTATGGTTTTCAATTAGGGAGTCAAAAGTAAACAAAACACTGTCTTAGATATTTATGGGAGATCCTATTGCACTTTTATTTTTAAAACCCACTTTAGGTCTTGGTCAGAATGATTTCTGAAAAACTAATATAACATATGAAAAAGTAGCTCCTAGATGTCGTTCTCATTGGAAAACTTCACTGATGGTTGTCAACTGATTTATTCTTTGTCAAATAGCAACTCTTTTGAAGAACCGCTGATGAGAAAGGGGCAGTGTGGCTATTATCTATAATGTTTCCATGTTAGTGATAATCTGTTGGTCTTGCTATTGTTTCCTAGAGCAGCTTGGCAAACATGCTTATTAAATTAAACCACTAGGCTTGCAAAAGTAGTATTTTAGGCTATGTCTACACTAGCAATTTAAGTCGACTCAAGGAGGCTTAAGTCGACTTAAATTAAGCCATGTCCACACTAGGCTTTCATTAAGTCAACTTAAGAAATTCCTTAAGTTGACTTAATGAAAGCTTAAGTCGACTTTGTTACTACCACCCATTAAGTCGACTTAAGTCGACTCCTTAAGTCAACTCAAGGATGGTATGGACATGGAGTAACCCTAAGTTGACTTAGCTTTAAGTTGACTTAGTCTACTTTGTTAAGTCAACTTAGTCCACTTTGTTAAGTCAACTTTAATAAGGTCGACTTTAAGTCAACTTAAAGTTGACCTTATTAAAGTCGACTTAACTTTTCTAGTGTAGACGTAGCCTTAATGTTTTAGTATTCTCCCAGGGAATGCTGGTTTTTTTTGATTGATTAAATGAAGATATGAGGGTTGGGTTAAACCTCATCATGTTTGTTCCAATGAGGTCCAAATTGGATATTCTTGCTGTGAAGTTAAGACTTGGTTCAAGGGAAATGGGCCATTCTAGTGTACAAGCAGTGTTCTTCAGCTTGGTGATAAAGAATTCTAATAGCACAAGTTTGCATCTTTTTCTATGAAGCTTCCACATTCAAATTATGCATTGTAGCAAAGATAATTTTGTAAAAAAAAAAAAGTCAGTTTGTTAAAATGATGATTTTTAACATGCTGTATGTAGGACAATGAGCACCAGGTTTCTCCTCCCCACCCCAACTCCACTTCTTTTCCCCCTGTACTTTGTTTTAGCATCCATTATTCAGTCTGAATTTCCAAACTAATGAAATGCTTTCCACCAACATTAGTTTGGTGGGTCCCTGTACATCTTAACTTTTCAAGATCATCCCATTTTCCCACCAAAAAGCTTTTGTCTTCTGTTTCTACTTCAAAGTATTACCCAACCAATACTTATCCAGCAAGAGGCAATTTCATAAAAGGTTGTTCCTGAGAGGGGCATCAACAGTTTTGGGTTCCCATCTCCATCAAATCCCACCTCCAGTTTCCTTAAGGGAATTACTGCAGTCTACTAAGAGAAAGGGCTAATCAATTCCTCTGTGGGGAGGGCAGGGTAAAATGAGAAGGGTTCTCACTTGGATGGATAGAGACTCAATCCATCCCTGTCCTGAATAAATAAAATGTAGGGATAAGACTATCCAAATTACATGCTGACAGTTGCTTCACCAGTTATTTCGCTTAAAAAGTGACACACAGGGCTTGGAGCAAGTATAAACAAGCCAAAATGTGTCGTTTTGAGGAGTCTGTGACATGATTTATGCTTTTAAATGACCAGACAGTTTTTGGTCCCAGGATTTTGCAGTTCTGGTTGAACTCTTGCCAGACTGTTGAGAGGATTTACATGTCCTTGGTTTTCAGGGACTGCATGGAGTTTGGGAATAGTTCCTGGATTTGGGCCTGAAGGCTGGCACTCCGGGTGCAGACCTCACATCTGACATTCCTCTTAGCTGTGAGGAATCCTGTGATTCAATTCCTTACACCCAGGAATTGTTAGTTCTTGCACATTCCCCAGAATCCCAACAGTGTGAGCCTGCTGAGTTACAGCTTACCTCTTTAGGTGTACACAGTAGTGAAAGTCAGCAGCCTCACACCCTGACTTCGCACAGGATTCTAAGACACCATTATTCTTTACTCTAAAAGCACAGATCATTCAGAAAACTGCAAGACACCCCAATACAATGTCTCTCACCCTTCCCTTGAGATCCCATCAGTGCTAAGGTAGGCAGGGTTCCCCATACCTCAGACTCCTGCCCAGCTCCCCAGTGGAGTCAGCTGGTGAAAATAGCCAAAATAGAGCAGCTCCTGCCCTTTTGTAAACTTCCAGCCTTCTGTTCCATGCAACTTCGTGATACACCTGAATAGATAATCACTTGGTATGGGTACTCTTTTGCTACTTAACATTTCCACTGATAAAGCAGTTCTCTTGGATAGCGGAGAGCCTTTAACCTAGAGTGCTTCTGTTTGAAAAGAAGACCATTAAGTTTTAATGGACTTCAGTTGTTAGTCTGTGGTCACTGTCCCTTGAAATTCAAGAGGACCACAGAAAAAAGCAAACAAACCCCACAGTCAAAATGGAGTGTGCCGTCTGATACATATACATACAATAACCTTCAGTGTCAGGCAATTAAGTTGTACCTATACAGATTCCTCAAATTGTCACAAGAGGACACACGGGAACTTTCACGTCAAAGCACAGGGTTGTTTTTTTTTTTTACAACACTCTGACTTTATAGACTTATTGTTTGGGGATCCTTGAATGCAGAGCTAAACATGGAGGATGAGGGATTGAGGGTACTAGTCTACCCTCTCTTTGAGATCCTGGAGCATTCTCATTTAATTGTATAATCTCTCCTCTTGGTGTACTCCTTTCTATTGACATCAATGGGAATTGGATCATTTATCTCTCCATCTCATGCATAGTCATCATGGGTGTAGGATACCTGAATGGTACTTAACTTTTCTTCCCTAAGGTTCCAACAATGTAATTATGTGGGCCCTAACCGTCTTACGGCATGGATTGATTTGGTTTCACTGTGTTTACAGGGGCAAACGATAATAAAATAATCAGGCCAGAGCTTTTTAGTACTGTCTGTAAGATAGTTCCCTGAACATGGTTTGGTCCCTCTACTCAAACAAAACCCATGAGTGTTACAGCATGGCTGTCCCATGAATGGGTATCCCCAATACAAATGTAAATGTAATTTAAAAACTCAACTGCTGCAACATTCTATCCTCTGCCTCTTCCACAAGAGGAAAAGACTCTCCTTTTTCTCCCCCCTCTTACCACTCATATATCAAGCCTCAGAGTGTGTGTCATGGCTGAAGCTCAGGTTGTAGAGACACAAAATAGTCTATTGCTGAAAGGGAAGCATGCAAGTTCAGTTTGCATGTTCCCTCCACACCAGTCTATTACAATAAAGACTACTGTAAGTGCTGAACAAAAGATGGTGGCTTCCTCTGCCCAGCTTGATCTTGAACTAGTCTGGATCTACTAGACAATCAGCAATTTAGGCCCAACTCTTGAAAGGTATTTAGGTGCATAACTCTTGTTATTAATTGATGGGAAAGGGCATGAAAACTGAATTTGAGTGCTTGAAGGTCTGGGTCTCAGGTCATTAGAGAGCAATCACCCCCAGCTCTGGCTAATTTAGAACATCACAGCTGCAGCAATAGGTAATGTGTGTAAATCTGCTGATGAAAGATAGAACAAGACCCAGCTTGGGGCTCTTAAGCACAAAGGGCAGTCTGAAAAGGCACAAGTATAGCTTCAATAACTAAATGTTGGTCAAGTTATTGGAGAGCTGCTGTAAATTAAGCCAACAATAATTTTGTCCATTTGTTTAATGAGTGAAAAAAATAAAGAACAGTATATGCAAGAAAGTGAAAGCTAGCTAGAGAAAAGCTTCCAGAAATAGTTTCATATCTCATTTGATGTGAATGTAGCCATAATTTACATATGAAGAGTCAGTGGAAGGGTTTGCAGCAGATACATGATAACTGTAGGGTTCTAGTTAGGAATTTCCAAGAAAATGGGAGGCTGGGTAGAGCTCTTGAAGAGCAGACCAAGGCAATAGTCTGCTTTAATAGATCTAGCAAGAATTGAGAATTCAATGTGGTTGAGAATTCAAACCGCAGAAATACAGAGGAGGGGACAAAAGCATTTTTTGACTGTTCTGAATAGTCAGTAACTTCCCAATGGGGGAGGTAATTCGCACAAATTTTCCTAAAGTAAAATGTCTCTCTACCAAGTAGGGCCAAAGGGAGCATATTCAATAAAATAAAGTGTTTGATGAGCAAGAAGTGTGAAGATAGAAGTGATCATGCATCTCAAATGGCTCCCCCTACAGTCAAGTCACTCACTAACTGTTCCCCACTCACTCTCCTTCACCAGCACTTTGTCACAAGGCACGGTTTTCTGATTTTATGGGGGGGGGGGATAAATGTGAGAGTAGCTGCTTTTTCTTTTTAAACTAAAAAACACCAGAACTCTTGGAGTTCCCTTAGTTTCTGGTACTACCTCACATTGCTTAGTGTCAGAGGGAATGGGGAGTTTCTAGTGAAAATCTGTTTAAAATGAGACAACATAAGAACCCGAAGGCCTGTAATGCGATCCGTATTGTTTGCGATTGAATGGGGCACGAATGTAGTACCTTTGATAGAGGGGGCAAGACCACCATAGAACTCATTCATAAGAGCCCCTTCTAACTTGGGCTGTTTCTAGTGTTCCTGAAGGCCTTTTACTTCTACAGCAATACAATGCACAAGAACGATGGTAGTTTGAGCTCCAAGATATGTCTGAATATTTTATACACTTGTACATGCTTCCTTAAAATCTTTGGCATGGACTTTTGAGTACTTTGAGTCTCCCACTTGTGCTATGGAGGTATGCTGCTTTAATTCATACCCAGGATGTCAGTATTTGTAACACTATGGGCCCATGCCATGGTTATATGGGTGTCTCACCATGGGGAAGTGGCTATTTAAGCCATCCCAAATATCACTTTGAAGGCTGCTAGCTCTAGGAGTTCTAAGTAGTGAATAACTATAGCATCAGATGAAGTCAACCTCAATATAGTTATCCATGATTCTGGCTTAGTTACTGCAATGTGTTTTCTATGGTGCTTGTTTGAGAACTACTAGGAGAACTACACTGCAGGTATTAGAGCAGTGGTTCTTACACACTGTTGGGTCACATTAGTGTGTCACCACACAGCAGTAAGTGGGTCAGAGAGCTGGGGAAATGGCTGTATTTGGCCTAGAGGAAGTGAGCTAGTGTGTCTTGTAGAGTCATAATATGCTGCCGAGTGTGTCGTGACTCACAAAAGGTTGAGAGCCACTGTACTGGAGAACAGTAATTCACCTTCTTAGTGGTTTGGTTACTGAGAGCATGTGGTATCAGTGCTCTGTGGCTTCATGGGCTACTGATTTGCTTCAGAATATAGTTTTGACACCATGCAGTGAGGAAGAGGAACCCTCATAGACAAGACACTGGTTATGAACTATCCAGAACCAAATTCAACCTCTAGGCTTTCCATCATAGTCTTTAAAAGTGCAACAGGACTCCTTGTGTGTTTCGCTGAACTAGACTAAGGCCTTGTACACACTACAAAGTTATTGCGCGATAAAGCCCTTTATTGTGCAATAACAAGCAGAGCGTACACACACAAAAGCCTCTTATTGCGCGGCAAGAGCCCTCTTGCTGCGCAATATGTAAACCACCAAAACGAGCGTGGTAAGGCTTATCACGGAACAGTTGTTCCGTGATAGCTGCTGTGTGTACGCTTTTCGCGCAATAGGCAGCCTCCGGAAATGTCCCAGAGTGCCCAACCGGGCCACTCTGGGACATTGGAGCTGTCAAATGTCAATTTCACTGCTCCAGCTGAGCAGTGAAATTGACATCGGGATTGGGTGGGGGCAGAAGCTCCGCCGTAGCTTCTGCCCTCACCCGAACCCCTGGACTGAGCTGGGGGGCTGGCT
>ML685764.1:7465817-7482685 GCA_007922175.1 Pelusios castaneus
AATCGGAGCCGGCTCCCCCAGCACAGTCCAGGGGTTCGGGTGGCGGCTGCAGCAGCAGCCGCCACCCGATCCCCCGGCTCTCAGCACAAGCCGCGGCGCTTTAAGCGCCCGTTGCTATTGGCGACTGCTGGGTAGCGTCGGTAGCGCAATGCACCACGGGAGATGATACTGGGGACTCTGGGATAGGTACCCACAATCCCCTTTGCTTTACTGGAGGACTGCGATCAGAAGGGGGGGGGGGGTTTGTTCCGTTCGAGCAAGCATGGTGTGTACGCGATCTCGCGCAACAACAGCCACGGGAGAATTAATGCGGAAGAGGATTATTGCACGTTAAAAACGGTGGTGTGTACATAGCCTAACACAGCTACCCCTTTGGAACTTGTCATCATTACATGATTTCAGTGAATATGGGGTACTCTTGCAGGTCCCCTTTGTAGAGCAGGATTTCCAAGTAGGCACAAACCTCTGGGCACTAGTGTTCTAGGCAACTCTTTAGTCCTGAAGATTACCACAGGGGCTAACAGGACCTGTACCCAGAGGCCCTGCACAAGTGTCAGATTTCAGCCCTCTCTCCCCCTGCTGCTTCTCTCTCCTGGGCCCTCTTCCCCCTCCTTCTCCTCCTCCTCCTCCTCTCGCTAGGCCCTTGCCCCTGGCCATGCCAGAAGCTGAAGCTCAGGGCTAAGAATATTGCCCCTGCTTCTAATTGGCTGAGAGTCACCCCAGTACCACCTCTGTCCCATGTGGAACCAGCTCAACCAACCGCTTTCCTCACCATCAGCCTTCTTTTGTGCCAGACACAAAGGTCAGCTATAGGCGTGTGTGGGTGTGTGCACGGATGCTAAAGATGCTGTGCCTAAGGGCATGCCAGGTAAATTTGGCCCTAGGGCTCAACAGTTGTGAGTTGGCACTCAGACCACAGTAGCTGGATGCTGATTGTGAACACACTCTCTCTGAGCCTAGATGTAGCAGACTTCAGGACATGGTCAACAGCATTTTTTTCAGATGATGTTCCTTGATATGTGCATGACTGGATTTTTTTTTTTTTAAATAGCAGCTGAGAATGGCTAATGAACCCGAGTGGGATAGTTTCCTATCTGCCCATTTGATTAGCATGCCTTCTGATAGAAAGTTTTCAATGGTACCCAGACGCTATAGTGATAGATATCAAAACTATCCCTAAATGTGTTACTTTTGTTTCTGTGCCTAATACCTAAATACTGTAAAAATATGCTTCCACCTCTTGCCTCAATGGGTATTGCAGAGGGGAACTGTCATATCTACACAGCAAAACTGTTTTACAGAAGGAATGAAAGCTGTTTTTTAAAAACACACTAGAACACCAACATTTGCACACTATTTTGTAGCATTTCCCTAATGTAAAGTGATATAACATTGACACACGCCCTTTCCCATTTATTTAGCATTCACTCAGTGGTTTTGCTCAGCAGGGTGTGTGGTTAGTAACAGGTATACAAACGGAAATGAAAATGAGTCTCAAGAAGCTTTCAGCTTATAAATGTAAAAATAAACCGCTCATGGTTCAAGTGCATGTGGTAACATGCAAACACTCTCTCTCACACCAGGGATTGATTCAAGAAGCTGCCACTCACTGGTTCCATAAGTTGCATGTGATAACTACATAAACTTAAGCAAGCTTCCTTACATAAAGTTTTATTTTAGTAGTTGCTTTTCTAATCACAGCATGGACTGTGGCCCATGTTTTCAAAACCCAGGAATCAAACATTAAGCTCCTCAATCCAGAGTTAGACTTGTAAGTAGACCGTTTGCAGAGGTGCTGAGCTTTCACGTACAATTGTTACTCTGGGGAGGTTTTCATATTGGTCCACAGAAGCAGGGGCTTTGAAGTCTGGGTAAGGAGGTGGCTCATGGGATGTCTCACAAAAAGACTAGCACGTAGCAGCTCCGAGGTTGGATATGACAAGCTGGCCAGTTTAGAAATGCTTATAATTAAGATTTCAGCAAAGCAGATTCAAAGGCTTTCAACAGTTACTGATAGAGAAAAGGGACAAAGGGGATTTTAGCCAGTCCTTCAAATTGTCTTGCAAAGTTCTCTCTCTGTGTGTGCATGGTGTGCCTGTGCATAGTGAGAGTGGCAAGATGGATCATAGACTGTAGCAAGAAGATGCTGCTCACAGAGTGAGCGATACAGGATCTACATGTCAACGTGCTTGGTTAATGCCTAGGACTGGCCTTGAAAGTAATGGTAACACTCTCAACAGTTTGTTTACCAAAACAATGGTGTGGTTATTGGGAATAAATGGGGGCTGTATACTATACATACACTAGGCCAGATTCTCCTCTCACTTTACACCTTTTTTACCAGTGTGACTAACTACACTGATGTCAGTTGACTGCTCACTGATTCATACCATATAATGGAGAGAAGAACCAGACCTTGTATGTCTTAACATTCAAAAACTAATGTTACGTGTATTTGCCACCACTTATTATGGCACTATACTGTGCCAGAGTATTGATTTTAAAATATGCATCTTGTTAATCCTTTGGCAGGATTTCCTATACCCATATAGCAGCATTAATATGCCAATACAAACCCATCTGGCTTTACCAGTTTTCTTGTTGTCTTGCACTTCCAATCCACACTTAAAAAATATAAAAGCACAGCTCACTGAAGCAGATTCTTTAAAAAGTAGATCCAGCCTTTGCGTTATGCATTTCCCTCTGAATATACAATACAAAACTCAGCAGCACAGTAGTATGTGCAGAATAATTATGAACCTGATCATAATGAAGGCCTCAGTGGGGTAATTAACTAGTAGCTATAAAGAATAAATTTGTCTTAACAAGAGAATGGGCCATAAATAGGCTAGCTTAGTACTAACAAAACATGACGTTTCTTTGCCTACCTCTACCATGCAGCTATTGTGAAAGTACTAAATAGGTCCCTGATATTTACTATTTTAGGACCTGATGCTGCTCTGCTTTCTCAGGCAAAATGCTTTTAAGGCCCTCAGGAGTGCCACTAGTAATTATAGCAGAAATTACAGGATGGGTCAGAAATTTAAGGTGGGAAGCTGTTGGCAATTGTGCCACCTCTCCCAGGTGAAAGCCAAGAAGTCTAATATAACATTAAAGTTTAAGACAGGATTCGTTCCTCCAAAAAAGAAAAGAAGTAAATAAATGAAGAGTCCTCTAATTCAAAGGGGCACCTTGCATGGAGCGATCCACCTAAATTGCATTAGTAGGCTCTTTAGAAATACAGATAAATAAAGTATCCTCAGAGCATTCAACTAGTCATTTTATAGTACTCACAATGGACGGTGGGTGCTGAGCACTTTTGAAAAGCCGGCATTGAGGTCCCTAAGGCCCAGTGCAGCAAAGTACTAGTCCCACTGGCTTTCCTGGACTGGGGCCTGAATAGTGTTGAATGTTGAGCACTCCCCCCAGAACCTCCATCCATTTAAGCTCCAGGGGTAAGTCTACAGTAGGAAAAGTTAAGTTGACTTAATAAGGTCAACTTAAAGTTGACTTAGAGTGGCTACCTTCAAGTCAACCTTATTAAGTCGACTTAACTTTGGACATAGCTGTCCACACTGGCATTAAATCAACTTCATAAAGTCAATTTAAGGGCTAATCCCTGTCCACACTGGCCTTAAGTTGACCTAAAGAGGGGAATTCAAGTCGACTTATGCTTTCATTAAGTCGACTGAATGAAAGCCCAGTGTGGACATGGAGTAATTTAGGTCGACTTAAGCGTCCTTAAATCGACCTAAATTGCTAGTGTAGACATAGCCCAGGAGATTGTCATCTGGGCCTTCAAGTACAAGAACTGGGAGAGTTCTATTGCTGCTGGAGGCACTGTTAACAAAAATTGTGCTACATTTAAAAAGGCAGATGAAACCCTGCTTCACTACTGTAACAAGTTCCTTACTGCCCCACCTGAATTCTGACTGAAGAGCTCCACACTACTCCCAATACAGGCTGTGGAATGACAGGTACAAAAGAACACTAATGAACCTTAGCCCTAGTTTACACTTATTGCCATTTTTGGTAGCAGTCAATGGGAGATATGCAGGGTACGTAAAATACCTTGCGTTTCTCTCACCGACTTCTTAAATCCTCCCTACACACTACACTAGGCCAACCGGAAATGGTGTCCGGTCAGCGTAGTACAAGTGCGGTTACGGAGCTGGTGTTCCAGCCAGTTCAGTTATCTACACAGATGCCTCAATCCAAACCTGAAGATCACTCTGACGGCGGCGACTTTGCTGCTGTCAGTCTAGACTTGCCCTCAGACTGTATTAATGAAGACCTGGACCTCAGTATCACACTTGATAATAGGAAGTGTAATGTGGAGATGGAAAGCTTGAGACTCTTGACAGATCGCTTTAGTTTTTTTTAGTCTACATGCTTGTTGATTTTAGTTCCCAAGGTAAATTTGCTAGGTAAAGTTTAAGTGGTCAAAAATATTGTGGGTCTCTTTTCCTGCCCTTTTTGGACATTGGTATTTTGGTTTTTTTTTGTCACCTGATATCATCAGAACAGGTGATGAGTGCTATTTATAACAGCTCCACAGTTTCTCCTGATGTTTCTTCAAGAACCCTAAAATGGATGTCAGCTGGCTTCCAGCTGCTACGATCAACTACCAGTTTCTTTTTTAGATAGTTACAAAGCAAAGCATCATTCATTATGATGACTAAATGCCATGTTATGATTTCATTTTTAACTGCCTCCATATGGGAACCTGCATTTCTTCAGTCAAAAATACCAGTTGCTGACACTGAGCTTTGATTTCTTAGTGATTCCTTGAAGGGAATTGAAGCCTTCATAGAGATTTTTTAGTGCAGGAGTCAGGATGCTTTTTATCCACTTGCACCCATGGAAGTCAAATAAGCATCTTTTGGTATACAAGGACATTTCCATCGGTAGGAAATGGAGTGCCTTTATGGGCAAATCAGAGTAGTTTCTATTTATTTATCTCACTAGAAGTGTGTGCAACTTATACACTGTGGCAGCACATGTAACGAACAGAGGAAGATGTACTGTTAACTGGCTTATTAAAAGAGCACAAACAAAATTCTCCAAGAGCTGTCTGCTAAGGTTTTCTACTTGAACCTACTCAAATATTCAGAGAGATGAAAACCTCTCAAGAGAAAGTATGTTTGCATGCTTCCTACTGCCTTCCCATTTCTTTATGGAGGGAAAAAAATGGAACTGGCTCAGCCCCTCATTCAAGTTCATGCCTCCTCAGGGCTGCTCTATATACTACAGGGGCTGTTCCATTAGCCCAGCATTAAGACTACAGCATGCTCCACTCACCTCTTCAATACCCTCTACAGCAGCACAGCCAGGAACAGAAGGTATAAAAGCAAACTGTCAGAGGGTTACCACTCATGGGTTCCCACAAACAAGAGGAATCCTCAACTGGCTGCTCAAGCCCCTTTTCTGTTCTATTGTACTGCCAGAGCAGCAACCAAGGATATGGACTGAAATTTTATGCTTATCAAAGTGGTTTTGTTCAAAACATACCATTGATTCTTTAAAGAAGGGAAGTTAAGGCCAAAGTGTTTCACTGGGAAATACAAAACAACCATCCTAAAGCTACAATTTAGGTTCCTTTTGCACAACCATATTATAGTGTTTTTGTTTTGCTGCTTATATGCTCTTTTCAAAAGCATATAGGGCTCAACTCTGCTCTCAATTACATGAGTGCAAAGCCTCTAGACTTTCACCCATATAACTGAAACCACAATTGGTCCATTTCAGATTGAGATAGGCAGAGTTTATTGCTCAATCTTTAGGCAGATTAGACTAGTCCAAGCAGTGAATGATATAGAAGAAGAGGTACTTCCTTACTGGGAACAGTGGATAGACCTATTAAAGATGTGTAAGAAGGGGTTTAATAGAATGCAAGTAGAATGTTTCAATTTACAGATATGTAAATGGTACAGTTTGACCAGATTTAGCTTGACTGCTTCTCAAAAGGACTGGTGGGTTGAGGAAATAACTAAGTTACAAATGATCCCGAAAGAAAAATACATAATTAAAAGATGAAGACAGCTATTAATTCTAAGCCAGGATTTAGTCAAACTAAAAGGAATTACCATGTAGGCAATTTGGGCAGTTTTATTCAAACAATGGTACCAGAAACAAAATGCATCATTTTGCCAGAGCCAGCATAATGATAAGGGTTATTCACCATTGGGGCACCCCCTTGTTCCCCACCTAGGGATTAGTTCTTCTCAGTCTGACACCCCCTTCCTACACTTGCTCATGCTGTGTCTCCTCTTGCTCTCTAGGAATCAGAGTGCTTCATCTTAGTGGCTTGGTGCCCAAGGCAGGTCACAATGCAGTTTTTCCCTTTCTAGAGGGACAGTCTCTGGGTAGCGGCTGTCCACTTGTCATTCCAGGCAAGTTTTTCCCCTTCACAACTGTATCACCTTTCCAATGACTGGCAGAGGAATCCAGGCCCACCCTCTACTTTGGGTTCACAGCCCAGAGACCCTATAATCAACAGTAAAGGCCTACATGTTCTCAAATCTTGCTACTTTTCCCTAGGCTCCTTTCTTGTCCAGCACCCATGGGCTTTCTTCATCACCTATCTGCATATACCTTTCCCTCCCTGTCAAAATCCTAAAGTATCTACTCTCCCCCAACTTCTTTCCTCCCTAAGTCTAGTAAGTGACTACACACATCCACACTACAGCCTTTTCTGCTTACCCTTCCGGGCTTTATACAGCCCTGCCTACTCCTGCCCAGATGGGATTCATCTTCAATTAAGTGCTTGTCAGAGAGCCCCAAATCTCCCTCCAGGTGCAGTCTGCTAGGTTAATTAACACCTTCTCATCACCCCCCACAGCCAGCAACCAAAGTAAGCAGTTTAAATATATTCAAGAAGAAGTGAGTCATGTTTCAAAATCACATACAATCTCACAAAAGCACCTTAAATTGTCTTAGGTGTTAGGTATGTTTCCTCAGTCTATAAAAACTGGCAATGAAATGATGATGGAACTATATCTTATTTTAACTTTATTTTAGATATTTTGTCTTTGTTTTTAAGTCCAGTATTTAGCACAGGGAGATCCATAATGCAGAAATCTGTATTAAAGTGAGTGTGCTGAGGCACCAAATCTGAGGAAGTTTACAAACCGTTGACATAAATGTGATCCTGCTTCTCCTCTTTTTAATGTAAAGCTCAGGAACAGGAGAAGATTGACTATGCGTCCTTAGGCAAAGACTTAGGTAGGTTTCTCATCCTAGAGTTTTGATCAGTAGGAGAAATTCCAGATATGGAGTCCACCTTCCTGTGACAGTTTCCTATACATTATATTGTTTTTAGGTGGATTAATCATGACAACACCTTCATATGGGTGATATGCCACTTGAAAATGTTTTTCCTCTAACAAGAAGTGCAGCTACGTATACAGTGTTTAGTATTTTGCCTACTGTTTCCATTTTGCCTTCTCATTAAGCATTGCTTCAAGAATATTTTTATGCTATTTTCATTTTCAGTTCTTCTAGACTAGTAATCTTAATGCAGGCTCTTATAGGAGACTGTTTTTAAAAGCACTCAAACAGGTTATATTTTATTTTCAAATTGTAAATCAGAGTCCAATTTCTATTTGAACCACTCAGCCCCTCTCTCTCCAGAGGTGGGATTAAAAAACCTCTTTGAACATTTATAAAACACTCTGTGTAATTATATTTGTATTTATGTATCACATTTACTATAATGTTAATTTAAACATGTCCAAAATACTTTATGTCCTGGATACTACCCAAGTATAGACATGAGAAACACAAACTGTATCTAAAAACTAGTCCTTGAACAGTGAATGTAATGGATAAAGTAAGAGACCTTGTGTTAGGATTCTTGGAGCTAGATTTTTTTTTGCTGAGGTGACTACATAGCTGGAATTCTGCACATGCAAAATCTCCTGATGTACACACTGTTATTGGAATTGTGCACACATAGTTTTGTGCAAATGTAAATCCTGACTTGTGTGTGTGCTTTAGGGTCTTGTGCATGTAAATCAGGCAAGCCAAAAAAAAAAAAAAAAGGAAATGCCCTTTTAAAATCAGCCTCTTAAGACCTGCCATTCTGCTACTGACTCACTGTTCAATTTGTGTAAGTCACCTAACCTAAGTTCCCCACCTAAACTATCAAATTGTTTCAGGGTTTATATTCACTTGCTTAAAATTAAGCATGTGTTTAAGTGCTTTGCTGGATTGGGACCATTATGCTTGTATATTTCTGCAGGATGCTTTGCAGTACAATTAATCTCTGTAATCTCTTCCAAACCCTTGGTTGAAATATTCTGTGTAAGTACAAATTGTTATTACGTGTCTCTACTTGCAAAATAATAATGCAACAGAATAACTACTGTGCCTGATATCACAAAGGTGAGCAGGTCTGATCAGAACAGAAAAGTTGAAAAAGGCTATCATCTTGTATGGCATGTCTTTTTATGTTCCCAATAAGAATGCTTCACCTCACTTTTCAGATTCCGAGGGAAATCTGTGTCAAAACAACCAGCTGCTACAGATAACACTGACCATGCACAGAGTTATCATCCCCTCTGAAGACGTGCTCCACAAACTAATTGATCTATATCCTTTATAATGCTCACCTGTAGTTGTTAGGGTCAGGTAATATAAAGATACCATTTCATCAGTGTAAGTAAAGTGCATACAACTTACTGGCTCTATATTAATAAATTGATGCATTCAGCTCTGCATCTTATGGTGACTGAGAAGCTAAATTTAGTGCTGAAGAAAAATCCAATCATTTTTTTAAAAGCCTGGGAAGATATTAATGGTTTAGGGTAGAAGGTGTGTGGAGAAGTCTTTCCAGCAAATTATATGGCAGTTGCAATCTCAAATCCAGTATTTGTAATTATTTATGTGCAGAAAGATCTTCATATGCTAAACAAATTTGTCTGAATCATTACAAGATATACACTAAGTCTTGGATTGCCTTCTCCATGCAAATAAAAATTAAAACGTTAACAAAAAAGAAAAAAACTTGGTACATTTCAAAACAGTTCCCAGTCTAATTCTATTATTTTGGGCTCTCCAAGTTTTATGAAAATATATTTTCATAAGATGAGTTTGTGGCTCAGAAGCTCATAAAAAATGCTAAGGGCAAGAATGCTGGCCAAATTGCTCTTTCTTATGTAGAGACTGCTTAACTGTGGAAGATGCTGCCTAAATCTATTAGCTTTACTGAATGTTCATAAATAATTGAGACTAATAAAATTAAGGACCAATCCAGAGAGATACCAAAAACTGCTGAGTCAGGCATTTACCTGTACAGCTTGTTTTAGTTAGTTTTTCCCCCCCCCACAATTCTAATTTTTATTGGCTTTCAGTTAGCCCAGTGGAGTAAAACAGTCTGCCGTGATGTTAGCAGTCAGACTACCCTAGACATACAGAACATGCAGCATGCAAGCTATAAATCAGTTACTTTTGGGAGTGTAGAATTAAGTGGCATTTAATTTAGGGACCTCCATTTCCTCAGAAATCACAA
Source organism: Pelusios castaneus (assembly GCA_007922175.1). Classification (NCBI taxonomy): domain Eukaryota; kingdom Metazoa; phylum Chordata; order Testudines; family Pelomedusidae; genus Pelusios; species Pelusios castaneus. Next base: position 7,475,329 of record ML685764.1, read on the forward strand.
GATACGGGGCTCAATTTTGCCTTCTCTTACATGGTGCCACTCTCCTCTACAGTGTAAACCAAAGCCAAATAAATAGCTGATTTACAGAAGCAGCTTGCTTCCCAGTTTCTAGAAAAGAATCCAGTTTTTAAATCAATGACAATAGTTTATCTACAACTGAAGCAGCACCTTTGCAAGTAAAGGCAGACTTAGGTCCATTACCTCTAAAGAATTAGAACAATGGTTCCCAATCTTTTTGGCACAAAGGCCACAAATACCATTTTTACAACACTGAAGGACCTCCAGGCTACCAACTCATTAAAAAACATACACACCATTAGGGACTACAAACAACTGCATATTTAAAGTAAACATTTTGATGCTACTGTGCTCATTTTTACATTCACTATTTACACCTACATATTACTCACAGGATTTCATGCACTAACAGATAAAGCACTAATGTAGATGAGTGACTGTCACTACACAGTGAAGCACATGCCCTGGCTGCTAAGTCATGGTGGGCAATAAACTACAGGCACTGATTTTTTAGAGTCCTGCCCCTCCTCAAGCATGATCGCTCCACTCCCGGCTGCTCTGCCAGCAGCCTCCTACCCCCACCCCTGCCCTGCAGCCAGACAGAAGGAGTTCAGCGAGGAGGTTTCTTCCTTGCTGATCTCCTGTCCCCCTGGCTGCAGCAAGGAAACTCATGAATCCTGTAGCCTAATGCACTCCACCTGGGTCCTTAAGCAGTGGCTCCCTTCTTCAACCAGGGGGATGGGCAATTAGTGCTCCCCTCCCTCTGGCTCCAGCAGGGACCCCAGCACCTAGGGACCCAGGCACAGCGCTGGAGCCAGGGGAGGGAAGCGCTCATCTTCTCTCTCTTTGTCTCCAGCAGGGACTCCAGTGCCTACTGGGAGTTTCCTGTGCTCCCAGCTACAGTGAGGGGAGTGCTGATCTCCCTTCCCCATGGCTGTAGCAAGCAGCCTGCACTGGTCGGGTACTCCCACAGCAGCACGCTCTGTCTGAGTCCTTAGGCAGTAACTCCCTTTTGCAGCCGGCAGGAGGGGAGTGTGGGCCACTGTGAAAGAGCCCCCAAACCACATGTTGGGAACCACTGAACTAGGATATCATCTTTATATAGATATAGATGTTAGGGTGAGGATTTTTTTCTCTACAACAGTAGAAACAAAGGAGATGTGACTGTAACCCAACTCTAACATAACATGTAATCTTTTCTAAAGTCCTCAATCCTTAATATCTAGGAATTTGGTTCAGTTTTTCCTCAAGGTGTGGCTGACAGCCCCCTGCTCCTTTCTTATAACTTTTTAATAATGGAAGAAAATAATTGTTTATATCTTCATTGTGAACTTGGGTTTGCTGCATTTAGAGCAATAATTCATTTGTTAATTTTTAAATTTCATATCTGCAGACTTTGGAGCAGACCTACGTATTTGGAAAATCAGTGGTAGAGTAAAGCAGATTTGAATGGATCAGCTAATCAGGGTTTTGAATTTTCAAAGTTGCCTTCAAATTTCCAACTCCACACCTTTTATCCCCTCAAAATTACATGACCCCATATACAGTTGACTTGGGTCACATTTAGTTTTGAACTGTCTGTAAATTATCTTCTTTAAGTAGATGCATATTACTGCATAAAATGATGCATAAAAGATCTGCAGGAAAAATATCCATAATGCCCATTATGTATTTTTCCTGAACTGATCTTTCACATCAATAAATTGCCATTTATAGAATTAAAAAAAGTTCTTTCTGAAGTTAATATATATTTCAAACTTCAAAAATATTTCTCTCCAGCAGCATCGCCCACAAATCACAACAGTTAATGGTCAGTTTTCCAGAAAAAATGGTCCTTGATAAATTTGGTACTATTTTCTAACCTTTTGATTCAGACTTTAACAAACTGTATGGATAAGTTCTAATGAAATTTGGGAAGCAAACTAAAAAGCAAAGATTAATTTAACTACTTAACACCTCTCAGCTCTTGATCAAATGTCAGTGTTATTTATAATTGTCCTATTTATAGCTGTCCTTCACTGATGATTTCAGACATATCATATGCCTCAAAGACCTGATCCAGTGTCCATGGAAGGCAATGGAAAGGTTACCACTGGCTTCAATCAGTGAGCATTGGATCAGGCCCCAAGAAATACTGAACATGTCAAATTTCAGATCATGGATGAACTGCCATGTTTTCCTTACCAGTTCTCTACATACCTGGATGCTTTAGAAAAGAAATCTTCTATGCTATGTGTAAAGATATGCTATTTTGTAAGGTAAGAATCTTTTGCACAATGTAGTTCTGAAATACAATGTGTTACTATGAAATGCTAGCAATTCCTGTTAAAGCTGGTCATGTAGTGCCACATGTGGTAGCATTTCTTAAATTGGCACTCAAAAGAAGAATGATATTCCGTAGACTTCCTTAAAGTTTTACTTAAACAGTTTTATGCATGCTGTCTCAAATGGCCTGGTGCACATCCATTAAAATCAATGGATGAATTTAGCTTCATTTTATTGGGGCATAATTATGAACTTGATCCTCCAGGAACTTAAATGCTCTCAACTTATATTGACATCACTGAAAATTAAGAGTGCACAACAATTGGTTAAATTGTGCTCAGTATTACCATACCGTTCTGTCTTTCAAATAAAGCAATGTTGAATATTGGAGCTATATGGGTATAAAGTATAACTCCCCATTACATTAGTGTTATTCTGGGAAATTATTTCTTTTTTCCTTTTATTATATTTAATGACATATGTTTTAGTTTAGAGAAGGTTTTTATTAAAGAGTCAACATTTGTCAACAATTTTTGCACAGCACAATGATTTTATCAGTACATAGACCAGGAAATAAGTGGTAATTGCTGGCAAATGTTGACTTTTTAACAGTGACCATTTTATTACTTCAAAAAGGGGTACTTCATTAGTATAGAATGGTTCTGTATTTTATGAGACATTATGGAATAAAGTCTTCCAAATTGTGCGCATATAAAATTCACAAATGCACACACCTATGAGAGAGTATACATGTCCACTTGTTAGAGCAAACCCAGATTTTGTGCATGCAGGGCTAGTAAGCCAAATAAGCTGAATGGAAAGTTGAGACATAATACATGCAATATGACTACCTCATATATAAGGCTCTATTTCTCAGGAAATAGCTTACGCCTGTCAAATGAAACTGTATCACCCATAAAAATGTCCATTTATTTATAGGTGGTAAGTTCCCCGCTTCCGATATATGATAAACAAAATCATCCTGAAACAGGACATTGCCTTCATTGTCAAACCAGCGGATTTCAAGAAACAGTATGAGAGTTTGTTGTGGAATTTTGTGATACAGATAAGCGTTATGTAAAGACAAAGTAATAGGCTAGCTAGATCATTGTTTGTGTAAATCAGTGGAGATACACTGATTTGCACATTCTGATTATCTGCCTAATATATTTAAAGGTATGACCACTAAGCCAACACACTTAATATTTACACATGTCTAGATACTATGAGATGATCAGATGGATTGAAGCTTGTCACATACAGAGATGGAGAATGTTGTTAAAAACAATAAAACAGAGTTGATAATGTTAGTCCAAGTGTTTGATTCTTGCATTCTAAACTCTCTATTTGGATAGAACAGTGTACTTTGGGGAAGATACTTTGAAGCAAAATTTAAAATCTGATGCTATGTCTACACTTGCTAAAATTAGTTTGAATTAGTTAGTTCGAACTAACTAATTCGAACTAATTTTAGTTAGGTCGAATTAGCTTAATTCGAACTAGCATGGCCACACTGGAATGTTAGTTCGAACTAAGCAAGCACTTGCTTAGTTCGAATTAGCGATCCCCATTCATTTCAATGGCTGGTTAATTCGAACTAAGAAATTAGTTCGAATTAACATGGCCACATTGGTTAATTTGAACTAGTTAGTTCAAATTAACCCCTTAGTTCGAATACCCTATTTGAACTTATTAGTTCAAATTAAGCAAGCCCTTAATTCGAACTAACTAAAGCCTAGTGTAGCCATGGCTTTAGTTAGTTCGAATTAAGCCTCCTTAATTCGAACTAACTTGCCAGTATAGACATAGCCTGAGTGACCAGAAGAAAATACAAATAATAAACTAGATTGGATGTCTATCTTGCATCATAGCTGGTGTTGTAGTTACACAAATGAACAGCAAAAATTTTAATTTTATTATTATGTTTTCCATTCACAATAGGTATTGGATAACAGAGTTCTGGATCATGTTCAAAATGGACTCTAGTCTAAGTAACACCATGGAGGAATTTCAGAAATTGGTGAGAGCTAATGGTGAGGAGTTACACTGTCGCCTAATTGACACAACTCAAATGTGAGTGTCAAGGTTTTAATATGTTTGGAAAATGAAACAATGTTAACATATCGCTTCCCTAAAATAATAATGACAAATCTCCATCAGCTAATGTAGGAATAGTTCCAAATATTCTGTATCAACAATGTGCAAAAGATCTGTTTAGTAAGGGTGAAATTTACCCCCATGCAGAGGGCCAGCATATGACAATTTAAGCCCTATTAAAGCTCTCAAATAGTGCTCAAGTTTAACTTAATTGTTGCAGAGACCGTATACTGACCCTCTGCACAGCATAACCTTTACTCTAAGGAACACGGATGATTTTAAGTGAAGAAGAATTCTCAAAGATTTAATTCTTTGAACGGACAGTGAGAAAGGAGAACACATTTTACTCATAGTGTACATGAGGTAAAAGAGTGGTCTTTTTTTAAAGCCAAAGTTCAGGTCAATAGACAATATAGGATTAATTTCATTATGTCTAATTCCTTCTGTTATTTTATATGTCTTTGCTATATTAAAGGTTTGGTTATCTGCTCAAGAACAAATCCCAGAGAACCTAGAAAAATAAAATGCATGGGAGCTGTATCTCATGTGGATCTCTTCTGAGTAGACACTCTTCCCATTTTTAAAGAAGAGTGAGAAACAGGCAGCAGAATTTGACCCACAGTTCATAGATGGTCGTAGAGTTTAGGCATCCATGTGAGATTCAGCCTAGCTGACCCCGAAGACAATAAGGAACAATAAAGAGGCATAATGGAGAGACCACTGAAGTCAGTGACCATTGACATTAATGGGACTGGGGTTTGATCCAATGGATAAAAAAAATTGGCATAGCAATGTTGAGAATGTGTCACTATGGCTGTCTTCTAGTCCACAATGTAATTTTACTATTTTTAAATGATCCTTTAAAAGAGCAGGTTAAAAAAAATTCAAGATTGTTGTCATAATATCCTTTATTGGACCAACTTCCAGTAAAAGATATTACTTCATCCACCTTGTCTCTCTAATGTCGCGGGACCAACCTGGCTACAACTACACTGCATATGTCACAATATCCATCCTTCATAATGAACATAAAGAAATTGTTCTTTTGAAATTCAGTTGTTCATTGTTTTGAACTGCAATAAATCATGTAACTTACATAAACATAGTTTGGAGGAAATGTAAATTAATTTTTCTGCAGAAAGCAGCCTCAATTTTAGTGTCAATTTTTTCCTGTTTTTTATAAAAAGAAATTCCCGGGATTGGTCCAGAAAGCTTACACAGCGGATAAAGCCCAACACCAGTAAGAAAAGGAAAGTCTCACTTCTCTTTGATCATCTAGAGCCAGAAGAGCTCTCAGACCACCTTACCTACCTTGAATTTAAGTCCTTCCGAAGAATATCCGTAAGTGATTAGTGTTTTGGGTTGGAAAAAAAGAACAACTATCCTCCTGTATATGTGGTTGGACTCACTTTCATCCTGATCCTTACTTTGTTTTTTTTCCAAAAAGTTTGTGTATTGGATCAGGGGAGCTAGCAGTGGAGAGAGTAGGCAGTCTTGCCTCTCCTTATATTCAGAGAGGAAGTGAGGATGGAGAGGAGAAGTTAAAGAATGAGCTAGCTCCCTTCATTCAAAGTGTTTAAGCTGATGCAGATGAGATGGGGTGAGGGAGACTGGAGAATGCAGGAGCTAGGCTGCCTGCTTCTGTCTCCCTGGGGTACTCACCTCACTATGACAGAAAAGGGGCACTGTGGCATTTCTTCAGAATGGCTCCTGGAGGGCCCTGAAACCCTTAAGTATGGAAGTATCACTTTTTGTTATAAACAGGCCTATGGAGCTGTACTTATCTCTTTTGTCACAAAGTGAGAGTTGGGGATGTAGCAACACTAAAGAAAAGGCCATTAAGGTTTGATTCTTCATGTGGCAAACAACAGAGTGCACAGTAGGTTCAAAGTAGTCAGGAAGGGCAGAGTGTTTGTGAGTATAGTTTCTCCCTTCCCCACCCTCACCCTCTACCCCGGATATGTGTACAACATTTGTCTGAAAGCTGCTGAGATAAAGTGTACAGCTAAAAGAACAAAGAGACTCATCTTTTGGATGGTGGCACTAGAATCTAAAATATAAGTCTTGCAGTTATGGGGATGTTGAAGAGATTGCAAAAAATCTCTCATAGTCATGCACCAACACACTTTATTTTCAGCTCCAAGCACATGACTTGTGTTATGTTAAAATCTAACAGCCTTGGAACTGAAGTCACGTATTTATGCAGAGGCTTGTTACTTGAAGGCAGTAATAATATTTAAGGCTTGAGCCTTAACATTTTCAAAGCTTTCTGCAGACATTATTTAATTAATGATTAACGTTGGGCATAACAAGTATGATGCATAGTCAGAGTCTTGGCTCCCTCGTAGTTTTCAGCTAGTTACTTAGCTGTGCAATATGGGTTCCTTCAAATTTTACTAGTGATAATCTGAGGTAAATAATTAGTTTGCTGGGACCTTAGGTAGGAAAAGGAAGTTTGTTATTGTTATTTAACCCCTTGCAGAATGCATCTATACAACAGTAATCCAGTGCTTTTTTTCTAAAAAAAAAGGTACCGGAACTCCTATTGATGTCCGTCGTGTCATAAAGAAATAACACTGAAAATAGTGCAGTAAACAGTAAATTTTTGAATATATCAAAGAAATAAAAATACAAGGTAAAAACTGTTAAGTTTTATTAACTATGCAGGCCGCTAATATACTGAAAGACAACCTGTGAGGTCTTACAGCAGGGGTCCTCACACTTTTTAAATAGGGGGCCAGTTCACGGTCCCTCAGACTGTTGGGGGGCCGTATTATAATTAGAAAAAAACGTGAATGCGTAGCTATCACGTCTGCTGCTGGCCTGTGTTTCTGGGTACTGGGTGGCAGGCAGTAATGCATCCACACACTTTTTGTTGGTGCTGTGGGCTCCGGCCAGGCCCAGAGTGTGGGACTGACCGATGTTAGCCTGCTGGCCTGCTGTTGTGTACGCAACTAGTAGCCAATGTTCCCTCTAG
>ML685764.1:7487685-7529856 GCA_007922175.1 Pelusios castaneus
TCCCTCCTTGTCCCCACCCCCACCCCTCTAACCCGGGCCGTCTCCTTGTCCCCCCACCCCTCTCCAGGCCTCCCTCCAGCCCCCTTACCTGGCCGGAGGCTGGGAACCACAGGGACGGCCGGCAGAGCTGCTTGTCGGCCAGTCCGCTCCCGCCCTGAGCACGCTGTAACTGCGCATGCTCAGGGCGGGAGATTTGAATCTCCCCAGCCCGGCCCAGCCTGCACAGCTGGGAGGGAGCACCGGCGGGGACCGAACGCGGCCCCGTCAGGGCAGACAGACCCCGGCAACGGAGCCTGATCCTGGCCCCGTGCCGGGAGGCCGACGCTGTCGGGAGAGCGGGGCGGGGTCGGCTCTGGGCCAGGAAGTCGAGGCGGCCGGTGGGTGGGAGAAGGAAAAAAAGGTGCCGGAACGCCGTTCCGGTGCGTTCCGGCAGAAAAAAAGCACTGCAGTAATCTAATACTTGTTCCTATTAGGGGAGAAACTACGCAAGTTAGATAATATAATGTTAGCATGGGAGTAAGGAGTTATAGATTAATTCACTCTGAGGTTAGACATTATCAAATCATTACCATTCATCCAGTATTTCCTGTTTTGTGACCAGTAACTTGTCTCTGATTACAGCATATCTTCCAAAAAGGCATTCAGTCTTGATGTTGAGAGAGAATCCACCACTTCACTTGGTAGTTTGTTCCAAAGGTTAATCATCTATACACAGAAACCCCCCACAACTTTATTGCTCATTTGAATTTGTCTGCTTTAACTTCTACTCATTCTATCTAAATGGGATAATGCTAGTGTTTAGTTCTCTGAGCATGTCCTGTGTGAACAAGATGTTACCAATGCAAAAGACACAGATTTTAGGATCCGAGCTTTTGAGATCAAATGGAATTGTGACAGTATGATGGAATAACACATGTGATTGTTCCTTGAGTCTGATAACGTATATAAATCCTAAAGCTCAAAATAACTAAGCCACTTGAATTTCAGAAGGGGCTTACCTAGAATGAGACTGTTTTTTTAGGACAGTATGTCGGTGAACTAAGTTTAATGGTGTTACAAGGCTTGTTGTGATTTTCCTTTTGCAAGATACACCCTTTTCACACTCCCTGAAGCAAATACTCAGAGATCAGGTCTATGAGATTTCACATCCTGAATGCCTACAGCATTCCAGACCACAATTTTGCCATTTCAATTCCACTCCTTCTACTATCTAGGTATAGGATGCAACCTTATAACAGAATGGCAAATAGGTCCCATTCCAAGGCTTCCACAATTACCTGAAAAAGATGCTAAGGTGTGCTGATGATGACTGATGCTCAAATGCTCCAGGCTGAGAACATCATTGCTTCAATGCTGCAAGACAGAGCAAGAACAAAATGAAGCCATCTATGAGTCAATGCTGTTTTCTTATTTAATTCAGCCTTTGTCTTTTTTCACTTTGGTGCAAAAGAATGGTGTTTGTTGTTAGTACAACTGCAACTCAGAGATGAAAAAGTATGTTTATTCTTTACTAAATTAACATTTATTTGTTCTGTGAAAAATTACTTTCGGTTTCAACCTTGTTAATAAATTCAGACACCAAAATTCTTCTGAAATCTTTGCTAATACATTATATAAAAATGTGGCTAACATTATAAGGAAATCTTCTGACCTTTTCCAGAGGGGAAAACTTCTGATAACCAAAATAATCTAATCAAACTTGTTCATTATTGTACTGAAACCAATGCAAGGATAATAATTATATAGTTAGATACTGAAAAATTACCCAGCTGCATCAGGTGGTTGCTTCAGTTCCACATTATTGCCAGATCTGGCTTTGGTCCAAAATTCAAACAATGGATTCAAACACACTATAATTTCACAGATAACTCTGCTTATTAGTGATAATATTTCTTCCATTTTTGATTTAGGAAGGGGAACAAAGCAAGGTTGTCTGATGTCATCTCTGCTTTTTTACATGGATTTTGAACCCTAGATAGTTCTTATTGAAAGAAAGAAAGAAAGAAAGAAAGAAAGAAAGACTATAGGGAACATAGAGCAGCTTTATGTGCTAACAATTTACTACTTTTTGTTACACATCCATCTCTTTCAGTTTCTGTTTTTATAGGTTTACTGGAGAAATTACATTTCCACTCTGTATTAAATCAAAGTTAATACATCAGAATTGGTGCATGGGATGAGGATATGAGCCTAAATTTGTTTCACAGTTTGAATTGTTTCAGGATTAATAAAATATTTGCATATTAAACAATCTTGAAGTATTAAGGAAATTCAAAGATTGGACATTATTTCAACAAATGGAACCAGATAAGTGAATATCCCTTGATCCTGATGAGCAAAGTGGTTTTGATAACAATGAGCCTCCTTCCTTGATTGTTGTAACAAAAACAGATGTTCTCTTATGCTTTAGACCATTTTGTGGTTAAATTAAATAAGATAATGTTGTTGCAAGCTATTTGGCAAAATGAGAAGTCACAGGCCTGATTCTGATTACACTGACTTCATTGGATTTGCTCCTGTTTTATACCAGTCTTGAAATCAGAACCAGGGCCCTGAGATAGGGAATTGGAGAAAAGGTTTAACTTTGTTAAAATTAAGCTATTTCTCTAATGGATGGATTGGGCCATTAAATTCATTTACAACCTTCTGTGAAGGACTCTGAATTAACTGACTCCATGAAGTTGCTGAAGGTGGGACAAGTACATTTGGCTCTCCTACCAATCTGGATTATAACAGCAGCTAGAGCTTCTGTGCTAGAAGGCTCGAAGCCAACACTGAATCGTCTAGACCAACGATTCTCAACAACAGGTCCATAGTCCAACACTGGTCCCTGAGATCTCCCTGACACGGTATAGGAAGCTGGTCCCTGGTATCAAAAAGCTTGCAACTCTAAACCATTCCATCTGGGAACACAGGATTGAAGGTTCTGTCTCTCTCCCTACCCTTGTTCCCTTGCTGGTCTGCCACTAAAACAGATTGACCCAAGGCAATGCTTTTCACACACCTCCTGTTTCCTACTTCAGACTGGCCTGAGTGGCTATGTCTACACTAGAAAAGTTAAGTCGACTTTGTTAATTCGACTTAATAAGGTTGCCTTTAAGTCGGCTTTTCTAGTGTAGACTTAGCCTAAATGGACCTTATTAAGTTGACTTAATAAGGTTGACTTAGGCGCTAATCCCCATCTACACTGCCTTAAGTCGACTTAAGCTTTCCGTAAGTCGACTTAAGGAAATGCTTAAGTCAACTTAAAAAAAGCCCAGTGTGGATGGGGAGTAGGTTGGGTCGACTTAAGCCTCCTTATATCCACCTAACCTATAAGTGTAGATGCACCCAGTGTGTGGGTCAGATGTGAGTGGCCTTGGCAAAACGCACAACCACATATTCCAGGTTAATATAAATTAAAAGGTTCTACAGCAGACAGCACTTCTGCATGTTTATATGTGTTGCCATGAAGAGTTACCACAAGATGACTGTAATATTTCCTTAATCCACATCAATTTCCTTTGGAATGGGTGCACAGAAAAAGACTCACTTTGTTTTCATTACTAGTAGGAGTTGGTGGGCACTAGAATTCTAATCAGGATCACTTTCGTATCACAGAAGAATCTGACTTTTTGGAGAAATCCTAATTCAAAAGATGCTTGATGCTTACTAACAGTTCTAAATTAAACAAACAAACAAACAACTCCGCCCCCCCCCCCAATATACCTGTCACTTTGTCTGCCTTCAAACACATCAATGGAAGGTGAAATATGGAAGCATTAAGACAGAACTCCTCCACAAATCCATTTCATGGATATGTACCAGTAGTAGTACAAATTTTGGGCCAGATTCTTTGATTCATCAGAGACACTTTGTGACATTCAAGCAATGAGAAGTAGACATGTTCTGGCCAGAGGTGACCAGTAGAGAATTCCCCTGGTATAGGGGGAAACCTCAACTGGTGTCAATTTGTCAGAGGCATAACTTCCTCTGATCTTCAACGTTATTGCATGCTGGCAGGATGGAGGAATGGTGGAGTGAAATTTTGTTACATATATCAGATAATGGCATGTTGAGTGTATAAATAAATACAGTAACACATTGTGTATTTTATATTTCATTTAGAATGAAGATCTGTATCTGCACACCGGCATCAAGGAATATACAAAGTCTGGATGAGGTTTAATTTTTTTTTTTTTTTTAGTTCTCAGATTACCAGAATTACATTGTAAACAGCTGTGTAAAGGAGAATCCAACAATGGAACGGTCCATTGCTCTTTGTAATGGTATCTCCCAGTGGGTGCAACTAATGGTACTCAGTAGGCCAACCCCACAGCTTCGGGCTGAAGTGTTCATCAAGTTTATTCATGTTGCACAGGTCAGTTTAACTTGGACCTTTTTATATTTGCCATATGGCCGTTCTTTGAAATTGTCAGCCTTTCAATTATTCCTTCTTTACCACTACTTGTATTCTCCAGTGGAGTCAACTAGGAGCGGGGAGTTGACAGCAGTCTCTGTTTTTATGCCAAATTGTGGTAATCCTCTCCCTTGAGAAATGTGTTGCAGACCCATTTGGCCAAAATAGCTAGACTTCCTTTGAACCAGTCAATACTTTTCCTTAACCTTCCAGAACTGTCACTATTTAGAGAGCCTGTCTGCTAGAGAATTACTGGGATAAAGAGAACATGCTCGAAATTCGTCTGAGTAAGAGAATTGAACATTGTTAAAATCTTCCCTTTGCACAGAAGAGAGGTGTCCTTTGGAGACTTTCTGTGCTTGGAGAATAAAAAGGCTTTCTTTATAAAGGTACAGCCCACACACCACCCCAACTAATGAGAACACTGCTTGAGTATAAAAATGGAGTAAGATTGTTTAAAATGATAACTAAGAACGATGTGCTAGAAAGGAAGTTTCTAGGAACTCCATAGAACCTACAGTTTCTTGGACCCCAGCTGAAAAGGAAAGCATAGTTTGGGTGTATCCCTGTCACATCTTCAAACCTTAAGTAATTGATGTTTTTTTCCATCACAGAAGCTCCACCAGTTGCAGAATTTCAATAGCTTAATGGCAGTAATAGGAGGTCTCTGTCACAGCTCCATCTCCAGACTAAAGGAAACAAGTTCATATGTTCCTCATGAAGTCAACAAGGTCAGTATCGCTTTCCTCAGTATCATAACCATACAGTTTAGATAACATTGGACAATACAGGTTGGATAACATTCAAACCATTTTTATTTTTTCCTCAATTATGTTTACAGATTAAAAGATTCTAAATACATACTGACAGAAGAGGGGAGGTGAGACTGGGAATTGGTGACTTGAGGCTGAGTTCTTAAGGCTGTCTAGTTAAAAATGTTGTGAAGCTAAAATCTAAGGAATTAAGTGGCTCAGAATCTGAAAATATTGGTGGACTGCTTTTTAAAATATTACTAAATGAAAGTTAATATTTGTTTAAGCAGTTGCTAACTAGATTTCATTTAAAGCAAGTGGATTTAGACCTTTAGGGATATTTTCTTTGTTTTTATTTTTTTAGTCTTGGTTTGGCTTTCTGGAGGATAAAAACAAGCCGGTGAACAATAGCATGGATTCTTCCTATACCAACTGAAGAGACAAAAATGTTCACATGAACAAATTGATGACCATGAAAAATATGATTCATTTTGCTACTCTGTTTTGTTTTCTTTTTAGGTCTTTAATGAAATGACAGAACTGCTCTCATCTTATAGGAACTATGACAATTATCGACGTGCCTACAATGAGTGCACTAACTTTAAGATCCCAATCCTTGGGGTCCACCTGAAAGACATGATCTCCCTTTATGAGGCCATGCCAAACTACTTAGAAGACCAAAAAATTAATGTACATAAATTGCAATCCCTGTATAACCACATAAATGAACTGATACAACTCCAGGAGATGGCACCTCCCTTAGAGGCTAATAAAGATCTTGTTCATCTGCTCACGGTAGGTCTGTAAGAGCACAGAAGCACCACATATTTTGAACTGATTTTCATACATATCTCATGTGTTCAAAGCTAAATATGTAACTGTCTACAGCTAATATGAAAACATATCAGGGATGACCAAATAGCAAGTGTGAAAAATCAGAACAAGGGATGGGGGGATAATAGGAATATCAAGACTATCCCTTTAAAAATCAGGACATCTGGTACCCCTAAACGTATCTGAGGTTTTGGGGATGCAATAGAGGTGTAATCGGTGGGTGTGGCATGGGGGCTTCTGCCTAGTAGCAGTAGTGGAATATGGCAGTCATCCTGCCTCATGGCAACTGCTCAAGTGGGAGAAGGAGAATCCAGACCCTCCTTACTCCACCAGGTTCTGACCCAAGACCTGGTGAAGCTGAATCAGCTGCTCACCTGGTTCTGTGTGGTGTTCAGCTTCCTGTCAGCTTCCCTTGGTCATTTCCTGCTCCAGTCCACATCCCATCTGGCCATCACCTGACTCTGTGGAACATCACCTTTGGGCTTCTTGGGCTACTGGTCTGCCTTAATGCTATTGGGAGCTGTAGCCTCCCCTCATTCACCAGGTTCATGCTGACTCAGCCCTCATCCTCTCTGGGACTTCCCAGCATGCATCCTACTCCCTGGCTACTCCCTCCCTACCTGAGCTGCCTGGCTGGCTTTTAAACTCCTCCTCCAGTCTGAGCATGCTCAGCAAGGGCGCAGGGGCAGGACCTTCTTATCCCACAGTAATTCTTTAACCTGCTCCTGGCCAGTGAAGAGTTTATACACCATTCTGTTGCAAGGGATTATACAACAGCCTTGGTGAGGACATGGGCTGTAGGAAAAGGTAGTGTGTGTGGTGGGGGTGGGGGGCTAAAATGTTAACTCAGTTTACCTTGCAGTATTGGGCGAGGTGACTGATAATCCAGGCTGTTTGGTAGTCTGTTTGAGTTTATTTCTGTAAAATAGAATGGAGACATTTTCCCTGCTCTCCTAAATTAGCAAGAACTACCTACACACTTTCACTGGACAGGCACTCAGGTGCCCCCAGCCTAACGAGGAGCAGAGGTTTCTTTACTCCTTGAAGACTCCTGGAAAGATAGGAGGTCTTATAAAGGTTGCTGTTCCTGTTACTGATAGTAGCTGCCCTTTGCTTCAACATGAGAACGGGAATGAGTGCATCATAAGATGCTGCAATAAACGTGCCTCAGTTCTGAGGAATAGTTCACTTTTCTTGGTGAAACTGCTGTATGGTACCAGCAAACATTGTCTGGAATTAACATGTTTATCTGAGTGATTTGTAGTTCTTTCTGGAATATCTCTGCCAGGACAATGTTACTAGTGCTGCAGGGATGCTATCCAAATTAAATAGGAATGTGCAAGTGTCTGGTTTAGTTACCCCTAGAGTGTTATAATAATATGAAGAGTTTTGAATATGTACTTACATTTCCCACTTTGTGCTGTTTATTTTTAGCAGGTTACAATTTAACAAGATGGACCAGTTTTACTTTCAGCTTATGCAAAGCAACTAAATATGGCTATGTCTACACTAGAAATGCTAAGTCGACTCTGTTAAGTCGACTTAACAAGGTCGACTTAAGTCCACCTTGTTAAGTCAACTTAGAGAGAATCTACGCTAGACTCTTAAGTCGACTGGCTAGGTCCACGGAGGAGCCACGGCTCCCCAGACTAGGGGAGCCTCCTGGAGACAAGGGGAGCCCCAGCTTCCCAGCAAGCAGGGAGCTGCGGCCCCTCCCCCCCCATGGCTTGCTTCTCTCTGGGACCCGCGGCTTCTCGTCAACAAGGGAGCCGTGGCATATATCTGAGAAATGCCCACACTGTAGGAGCCTCAGTACTCGGGCGAGGCGTGACAGAGACCTGTGTCTAAAACTAATATTAATGGAAAAATCTCTCCACCCAGCCTCAACCCAGGACTGCAGGCATCTAATGAAAATAAGTCTCAAAAAAGACACCTAACACCACCATTGGACACTGGAAAGAGAACAAAAATGTCCAAAAATGTCATATGTCCTCTCCCAGAACTGGAAGTACCAAGGAGGCAGTAAGATCCTCTGGTACGGTGATTCAAAAACGACACAAGCGGCCACCTTCGGCACCGCAACAGCTCGGACATAAGACCAACTCATACAGGTCTCCGTCTGATAAGCAACCTAGACAAGCTCCTACGGCACCAACAACTCCAGCGGCGAGGGCAGATAACTCATCCAAATTTACAAGCCCTATGCCTAAAGGCTTGGCACCTACATGGTTCAACAAACAAGAGCTAGAGTGCTCTGACCCAGTGAAACATATTCTCAATAGTAGAAAGCCATCTACAAGACGAACGTATCTACAGAAATGGGGCGGATTTTCCAACTGGTGCGATACAAAAGGCCTCACACCCACAAAAGCATCCATACCAGCCATACTGGACTACCTTTTATACTTAAAACTGTCTGGAATAACAACCAGCTCTGTACGAGTGCACCTTGCTTCCATTATGGCGTTCCACGACGGACTGGAGAATTCATCAATTTTTTCTCAACCAATAGTAAAAAAATTCTTACAATGAATCCAGAACCTTTATCCTGATGTCAGACCACCGAACTGGGACCTTACCTTAGTCTTAAGAACAGTAACCAAACCACCATTTGAACACATGGCTACATGCTCTTTGACTTTCCTCTCTATGAAGGTCGCATTCCTAATTGCAATTACCTCGGCCAGGCGAGTTAATGAAATCACAGCGCTAATGGCTCATCCACAGTTCACAGCCTTCCAAAGGGACAAAGTCACCTTAATTCCACATCCTAAATTTATTCCCAAAATATCCAAAACATTCCATGTAAACCGACCTATACACGTACCCGAAGCCACATAACAATCTACAGCATGCCCTCTTCTATAAGCTTGATGTCCGCAGGGCGCTGGCTTTCTAGCTAGAGAGAACAAAGCAATTTAGAAAATCTAATAAATTCTTCGTCTCAATAGCAGAGAGGTCAACGGGTAAGCCCATATCCTCTTAAAGACTATCCAAACTAATATCAGGATGCATTTATGAAAGTTTTAAATTATCACATATTAACCCTCCGAAACGCATTAGATCACATTCTACCAGAGCAATTGCAACCACCACGGCCTTCTTGCACAATGTACCGATACAGGATATTTGTAGAGCAGCCACATGGTCCTCCCATCACAAATTCATAAGACATTATGCAATTGATCAATTGCACAGATCAGACACAGCAGTGGGACACTCAGTACTGTTTACTATTACAAATCATAACTCCGAAGTCCCACCGACCACTTAGAACACTGCTCTGGAGTCGCCCAGAGTGGAGCACCCACAGGGACACTACTCGAAGGAGAAAGGAAGGTTACTCACGTTGATGCAGTAACTGGAGTTCTTCGAGATGTGTGTCCCTGTGGGTGCTCCACTACCTGCCCTCCTCCCCTCTCTACTTCGGAGTTTACTTACAGCTTCCGGTTAGAGACGGAACTGAGGGCGGTTGACCATGCGTGCCGCTAAGATGCCAGACAGCTGGCACGAGACTGCTGCGTCACACGCGCGGTCCTAGGGAGCACACCATCTTGGCTGGTACAGCAGGAATTGAACTAGGAACCAGTAGAGCTAAGGGCACGAGCTACTGTAACCTAGGATGAAGCTCTGTAGTTGGAGAGCATCTCTCAACTGGGTGTAGGGGCACCTAAACACACATTCCTTGGTTGTTTATGTAAGCATAACTCATAAGATTAGCTTTCTAGCATGAATACTTGTATGCAAGATTTCCAAATTCGCCTCCAGAAAATTCTCCAATATCAGTTGAGAACCCGTTATTTCTAAGAACTTCCTACCACTAAGCTTGTTTGGTGGAATATTTGCAGAAACAAAGACAAAAGGGGGTGTAAACACAGACAAGCTTTTTAAAAATTCTATTTCAAAGTGACAGACCACCTTTCTCATCAGGGTGCAATAACAGTTCTTTTCTAAATTTAGTGGTGGTAAAACCCCAAGCAACCCCATCTTCTGGCTCTGGCATGTACTTACCCACATTTTGTGATCCCATATGGGTTTGATGAATTCAAGATGTTGAAACAGCAGATTGCAGGGTGAGAGCATAGACTGAGCAATAGCAATGGCACTCCTCCTTCAGTTCCTGTGCCTGGTTCTCCATGTCCGGTGATGGACCCTTGATGAAGCTAATTGTTTGGAGACTAGATAGTGCAGTTTAATTTTCACCATTGTCAGATTTGGTCTGCATCCTACTGTCCCCTGTTGATTGGATGGGTGGGTGGGTTAGCTCAGCTCTCCAGGCAAAACCAAAAATTACCCCTTTCAGGATCCACAAAAATAGTCAAAAAGAAGGGATAACTAAGACACACTGAGCTACAGCTTCTTCACCTGGGACTGAGCAGACACGTCTTCCCTCGAGGGGATGCATGTAGCGTTACCAAGCAGTCTTTTGCTCAGCTCCTCTCCAGTCTTCTTCCTTAAGCCCCATTCCCTCTATCAAGATCCAGAACTCCTACCCTACTCGTCTCCTCACAGCAGTACCTACCATCCCCCTGATCTCGCCCGTAATGAGAAAAGACCCTTTATACCAAACATGTTTTGTTAGCAGCCTACAGTTCCCACAATCACAGAACTACAAGTCTCAGCATCATTGGATAAAGACCATATCACAAGAGTGAGTGGAATTCTGATTCTCCTAAAGGCCTAAGATCAGCCTATGGCGTCATCCCCAACACCACCGCTGCTCCTGGTCCACTACATGTGCTCAGAAATATCTGCTGGAGAAACAGATGAGAGATGAGATTAGTCTATCCAATAAAACAATTCCCAGAATAAAAATGGAGAGAATTCCAGAAGGCTGGGTTAGCAGCTTCCAGGAGTGAAGGGCTCTGCCAAAAATATGCAGAACTGACACTTGGAGAGATCATTTCCTTGTAAACATTAGTGTAAAAATGTGAGGCTCAAATCTCACACACAGTGACAGAAATAATGCAGCGTCTGGGCAATAATTAACAACTAGAGGAACTCCAACTCAATGCTTTTTTTACCTCAGTCTTCACAGGCAGGGTCAGCTCCCAGGCTACTACACTGGGTAACACAGAACGGAGAGAAGGAGAGTGGCCCTCGGTGATGGATGGTCAGGTTAGGGACTACTTAGAGAAGTTAGATGTGCATAGGTCTATGGGGCCAGATGAACTGCATCCAAGGGTGCTGAGGGAGTTGGCCGATGTGATATCAGAGCCGCTGGTCATTATCTTTAAAAACTCCTGGCGAACGAGGGAGGTCCCAGATGATTGGAAAAAGGCAAATATAGTACCTATTTTCAAGAAAGGGAAAAAGGAGCATCTGGGGAACTACAGACCAATCAGCCTGGAAAAAGCCCTGGAAAAATCATGGAGCAGGTTCTCAAAGAATCTATTCTGAAACACTTGGAAGAATATAGAGTGATATGGAACAGTCAGCATGGATTCACCAAGGGCAAATCATGCCTGACCAACCTGATTGCTTTCTATGATGAGAAGACTGGATTTGTGGATGCAGGAATAGCTGCCGACATGATATACCTAGACTTTAGCAAAGCTTTTGATACAGTTTCCCACAACATTCTTGTCAGCAAGTTTAAGGAAGTATGGGTTGGATGAATGGACCGTAAGGTGGATAGAGAACTGGCTAGATCATCGGGCTCAGCGGGTAGGAATCAATGGTTCAATGTCTGTTGGCAACCAGTAATGAGTGGAGTGCCCCAGGGGTCAGTCCTGGGGCCAGTTCTGTTCAACATTTTCATTAATGATCTGGATGATGGGATAGATTGCACTTTCAGTAAGTTCGCGGATGACACCAAGCTGGGGGGGAATGCTGGAGGGCAGGGACAGGATTCAGGGAGACCTAGATAAATTGGAGCATTGGGCCAAAAGAAATCTCATGAGGTTCAACAAGGACAAGTGCAAAGTCCTGCACTTAGGATGGAAAAATCCCATGTACTGCTACAGGCTGGGGACTGATCGGCTAAGTAGCAACATTGTAGAAAAGAACCTGGGGGTTATGGTGGACGGGAAGCTGGATATGAGTCAAGAGTGTGCTCTTGTTGCCAAAAAGGTCAGTGGCATATTGGGTTGCATCAGTAGGAGTGTTGCCAGCAGATCGAGGGATGTGATTATTCCCCTCAATTCAGCACTGGTGAAGCCACATCTGGAATACTGTGTCCAGTTTTGGGCTCCCCACTACAGAAAGGATGTTGACTAATTAGAAAGAGTCCAGCAGAGGGCAATGAAAATGATTAAGGGGCGGGGGCACATGATTTACGAGGAGAGACTGAAGGAACTAGGCTTATTGAGTCTGCAGAAGAGAAGACTGAGGGGAGATTTGATAGCAACCTTCAACTACTTGAAGGGGTGCCCCAAAGAGGGAGGGAGCTAGGCTGTTCTCAGTAGTAGCAGAGGACAGAACAAGGAGCAATGGTTTCAAGTTGAAGCTGGGGAGGTTGAGGTTGGATATTAGGAAAAATTTTCTCACTAGGAGGGTGGTGAAGTATTGGAATGGGTTATCTAGGGAGGTGGTGGAATCTCCATCTTTGGAAACATTTAAGGTCCGGTTAGACAAAACCCTGGCTGGGACGATTTAGTGGGAGTGGTTCTGCTTTTAGCAGGGGATTGGACTAGATGACCTCATGAGGTCCCTTCCAACCCTAAGGGTACATCTACACTGGAGGTTCTGTTAAGTCGACTTAACCAAAGTCGACTTTAAGTCCACTTAAAGTCGACCTTGTTAAGTCCACTTAGAAAGTCCACAGCCCTGCATCTACACTGGCAGCTGCTAGGTCGACGAAGAAGTGGCCAGGAATTCTGTGAGGGGGCCTGCAGGCCAATTAGGTCGACTTCAGGACTGTTCTCTGTCTACTCTGTCTTAAGTCGACTTAATAAGATCGACTTAAGCCTTAGGTCGACCTTAAGAGGTGATGTTATTAAGTCAACTTAAGGAAGCGCTTAAGTCGATCTAATAAGCACCCAGTGTGGACACAGTGGTCTATAGGTCGACTTAACCGTCCTTAAGTGGACCTAAGGTTCCAGTGTGGACCTATTCTAAGATTCTATGATAACACTACAGGGGAGTGTAGCCTACTTACTTTCCTTGTAAAAATGCATGTGAGGAGAAATATCAAGCAATAAAGGCACTTCTGCATAACTGTTGGAATTATAATACTGTAAAATGTCCCTCTCTGCCAGGTACAGACTTACCGAATGGGGTTAAATGTTCTTCTGACTTTCTTAACAGGCCATGCATAGGTAGAGAGCACAGCCTTTCTCTATAAAAGACCAATTGAAAATGGCTTCAATGAGTCCTTGCTGAGCAGGTGGAAACCAAACGAGATACCATGCCACTTCCACAAATAACCAAAACAGCAAGAAACTCAACAGTTCTTGAGAACAATTTCCTTGAGTTTGTTGATATCTTGATAGTGCTAAACATGGCCTATACAGCACGGATGATAACTTTTCTGTTATCGGTGGAGGAAGGAGGAGAAAAGAGGTCATTGTACTTATGGGATCCATGTCAATTCCGAGAGGCTGGCTGGATTACTTCTCACTTTACAGTTATATTGTGTGCGGCAGACTTGAATAAAATCTATATTGAAATTAATTCTAAATAATTAAAATCTTCAAAAACAATTTCGTTGCTCAGAAACGTAATATTGGGCCTACACTTCTTGGGTATCTATTAAAGAGAAATTTCCAAAACAGAGTTTGAATCGTAAATGCAGATACGCAGACATCTCTGCTGGATGCTATAGTGCCTCATTTTAATGTGGTGGGGACGCAGTCTGTTATCAGGTCACTTATTAACTCTCACTGCTAGATACAGGTATTTGTTTGTACTTGCGTTCATTTCTCAGGCAATGGAAACAACAGGTTGGAATTTGGAAATGTGCCCATTTCAAATTGCTATCAGCATCCAAGCTTTGAATAAGTGTCCCCCCAAATGCATGTTTGTGTAGCACAGCCTTAATTAATATTTACTTCACCTGCAGAGTGCAGGTGCACCAGAAACAAGTAAACCCACAGAATAACAGCAACTGCTTAGAGCTTAATCCAGTTCTGTGTTTGTTTTCAGCTGTCACTTGATCTTTACTACACTGAAGATGAAATATATGAGCTTTCATATGCACGCGAGCCAAGAAGCCACCGAGCTGCAGTAAGAGCCTTTCCAGAACCTTAACAAAATGATTTAGCAGTGACACATCTTTCATCCCTGTAGACACTTTGTTTTAGGCTACGCCTCATTAAAGATAAAATACCTAGGTACAATGGGGCAACAGCTGAGCCCCCTGGCATTGGGCAAGGGGTGCCCCCCCCCAGCCCCTGTGGACCTGCCCTAGGTCCCCCTAAGCCCCTAGAAGTCGACCTAGATGTCCAGTGTGGACTATCTAGGTCGACTTTTTAAGTTCCCCTTTAAGTCGACTTTATTTTTAAGTGTGGACACACTAAGTCGACCTAAATTACCAAGTGTGGACATAGCCTAGGACAGGTGCTGTACAGAGGGTGAAAAAATAGAGTAGCAAAATTTGCAGATGATGCAATTTTTTAGGTTAGTCAAGACTGAAAAAATCTTGTAAGGAATTACACAGAGATCCAATAAGGGTGGATGAACAGGCAGCATGACAGTGGATTAGTTTGTGTTGGTGGGGGGAGTGATAGCAAGGAACTGCACCTTGCCAAGAGTAATTTGGAATATTCAGCCACCATTCTGGACTCTGAATTAATGGTAATATAACTTAGGGAAAAGATCTAAATACCACTGCGGATAGCTCAATGACGTCTTTCCTCTCAAGTATCTGGTACTAGCCTCTGTCAGAGAGAGGATACTGGACCACTCTCTGATCCTGCCTCACGGATCTTAATCTTCTATTAGCCCCAAAAACCCCAAACATACAAACAAACCACACAAATACCCACGAACTTGGTGATTGAAAATACATGCTAAGATGATAAATTTCTGTAATATTCATTTTAGCCTTTGACACCTTCCAAACCACCAGTAGTTGCAGACTGGGCATCAGGCGTCGCTCCAAAACCCGATCCGAAGACAATCAGCAAGCACGTTCAGAGGATGGTGGATGTAAGTGGCCAATTTACAGTCTATTTGATTGCATCCTTGCATTTGATATATGAAAATATATGTAATGAGAAGCTGCATACTGGAAAAAAAAAACCCAGACAGCTTCAAAGCTGTGCTGAGTCTATTTGTTAACAAGGTTTAAAAATACTGCATAGTTTGAAAGCGCAGTTTTATTACAGTAGATTATACTAACAGGAGGGGAAATCAGCTGAGTGTGCTGCTACTTAAACTGCCCCTGCAAAGAGCTATTGTTTGGAAGACTGTTTGGATTACCTAGTTCAGCGCACTTTCATGCTTTTCTAAAATGTATTCTGATACAGTACATTTGTCATGCCTGGGACATAGGCAGTCTGACTTAGTGGTCAAAGCAGGAGTTAAGCCAGGTCACATACCAGGAAGTCAGAGCCCAAGACAAGCCAGAGGGTGAACCTCTCAAGTGTAAGGAGGCAGGCAGGGTCAGGTTACAAGAAAGTAAGAATAAGGCAAGAAACTGGAGGGCTGAATCACGGAGCAGGAACCAGAGTTGGGCTGGGTCAGGATACCAAGAAGTCAAGCCAGAGGAGCAGGAGAAGGAAGACCACAGCAAGGTTGATCCCGGTTGCATGGACAACTTTCTGTTTCTGTGTTGGGTTTAAATAGGGGCTGTGGACCAATCAGCTTCCAGGACTGGGGCCCCTTGTTTGAGTTCAGCTTCTACTCTGACAACAGTTAGCAGGGCTCTAGAGGGAACCCCCTAGCTCCAAAGAGCCCTATTTACCAGGGTTTGAGACCCAATGTCCCGACAGTGGTTTCACAGAGTGTTTGACAACAAGACTTGGTTATGAGCTAGAGGAACTTCTAAGATGAAGATTGAGGCCCTGATTCTGCACCCCTTACACTTAAGAGATGCAAGCAGTCACATCGATGTCAGTGATGCTACTCAGGAGCCAGGGTTCCTGAACTGGCCTTAGTTCAGCAAGGTATTTAAGCATATGGTCAGTCTCGCTGACATCACTTGGACTGCCCATCAGCTCAGAGTGAAGCATGTGCTTTAGTCCTTTGCTGAACTGGGCGCTTACAAGGGTGAAAGTAACTCTGGGCTTGTCTACACACACAAGTTATGCAGGTTCAAGTTCTATTGGAGTAGCTAAATCAATCCAGGTATTTTGGCTGAGTGCATTCACACCACTGCACTTGCACAGGTTCAGGCATCATCACTGGTGACACACAGCCTTGCTTGCAGTGAAGAGATCATAGAGTGAACATTCTCAAGAGGAAAATAGGAGAAACAGTGGGGCTGGCAGCCCAGAATGAGAAGGGGCAGAGAAAGGGTAAACGGTATTTTTCATGACGCTGTGAGGTGGGAAGAACACTTTTGCCCTTTCTGATAGCTGTTTCGCTTAGTTTCAAATAACAAAGGCAGCAGGCACTATGAATGGGAAGGGAGCTCCTGAAGGAGCCCCTGAATTGTCCTGGAATGCAACACTGATTTATTCTCTGCTGATGGCACTTGAGTAGCTCAGAGCTGCCCTCTTGTAAGACAGGCTTTGTGACTGTGAGATGACATTGAGAGCATTCTTGGTTTCACTAACGGCTATAATGCCTAGCACATCTGCTTAGACCTGAATTGACTTTCTTGCTCTCTGGGGCCAGAACTCAGAAACTCTCACCAAAACAAAGGCTATGTCTACACTGGCAAGTTAGTTCGAATTAAGGATGCTTAATTTGAACTAAGTTAAGCCTTGGCCATACTAGGCTTTCATTAGTTCGAATTAAGGACTTCCTGAATTCGAACGAATAAATTCGATTATACTTTTTGAACTAACGGCTAATTCGAACTATTTAGTTCGAATTAACCCAACTTGGCAATGTTAGTTCAAACTAAGCGCTTAGTTCGAACTAAGCGGCACATTGACCTTAATGCAATTGACTAATTCGAACTAAGCCAGTGCCATGCATGGCACTTGCTTAGTTCGAACTAACATTCTAGTGGGGCCATGCTAGTTCGAATTAAGTTAATTCGAACTAACTAAAATTAGTTCGAATTAACTAATTCGAACTAGGTTTAGTAAGTGTAGACATAGCCAAAGATTTGGCCGATGGCTTGCTGTGCTAGAGGCTTGCAAATGGGGTATGTGAGAGTTTGTAAGAAATCTTAAAGTCAGAGTGACTCTGGGACAAGCTGATGCCTAGACATGGAGTGCAGAATGGTCATCGCAGAGCTGTGTATCAGTGAAGGTAGAAGTGAGAGGACTGTTTGAACTGAGGTAGCTGCATTAGTGATAGTAGTTGTCTACAGTGTTACTCCATTGATTTAACACTCTCTCAGATGTAGAGATGCCCTGATAAAATAAGTTGGGCAACCACATTGGTTTAATGACAGCAATCTACCCAGGGGTGGTAGTGCAATAAGGAGGGCTACTTTGAGTGTAGACCTGGCTTTAGTGG
Source organism: Pelusios castaneus (assembly GCA_007922175.1). Classification (NCBI taxonomy): domain Eukaryota; kingdom Metazoa; phylum Chordata; order Testudines; family Pelomedusidae; genus Pelusios; species Pelusios castaneus. The sequence continues at coordinate 7,505,188 of ML685764.1, forward strand.
TCTAGAGTGGGGGAAAGGGAATGACTATGAGAAAGACAAGGATTTAAGTGTCATTTTGTCCAGGTGGGATTGCACATGCTATGGATCAGTACAGAATTTGGTCCATATTTTTTAGATTGTTACCTTTTGGTTTTGACAGAAGTCAAGAATGTACAATATTTCTATAGACTTAAGAGGGGGCAGGCGCTGAGAAAGGTCCTTACATTGTTTTTAAAACAAACAAACAAAAAAAATTAAACTTTATTTTATACTTAATGACTGAAAGCAATAAATGCTTTTCTCTGAACAAACAAGGAGTCCTCTTTGTTCTCCCACAAAAGCTCACGCGATAAATAAATTTGTTAGTCTTTAAAAGTGGCACAGAACTCCTTGTTTGTTTTGATGGACTAGACTAACACGGCTACCCCTTCGGAACATGTTTTGCTCTGGAATGCTAATATATTTCAAATTAATTATTGTTCCAAAATGAAGGTGATAAATAAGTTGTCCAACTTCATTATAAATTCTTCTGTTGTTATCTTATCCAGTCTGTCTTCAAAAATTATGACCATGATCAGGATGGATACATTTCTCAGGAAGAATTTGAAAAGATTGCAGCCAGCTTTCCATTCTCATTTTGTGTAATGGACAAGGACAGGTGTGTGCATGTGAACCTCATTTTTACTTCTGCTTCTGCACGTGAACTTCCTTACAGATATTTTTTTGCCACAAGAGATGTTAAAATCACCCTCATCTCTCCCAAAATGAAAGCCGAAATGTAACTCACAAAAGCACCTTCTGAGTTAGATGCAAATAACCTCGCCCACCTGCAGCAAAATCAAATAGGTGTCTGCTGTGAGACTCTGCTTAGACTGATTGGAGAAAACTGAAGTATGTCTTAAAGAATATTTTATTGAATTATATTCAACATTAATGATATTGAACATTTTTCTAAAGTAAAACTATCTGAGTCTCAAAACAGGCTTTTGTTATTGTCAAAGAACATGTAAAGAAATAAAATGTCTTTGGAGTGGACCAGTGAAAACCGTCATTTGGCAAAACACAACAGACATGTGTTAACCAGAATGTTCTTCAAAATATAGGAAAATGCAGCAGTGGTCATTTGGAGTGTCTTTGGCATGGTTTGCCAGAGATTAACAGTGGAAAGCAAAGAAAATTAAGATTTGACTCGGCCAGAAATCCCTGTTGTGTCTTTTCTCCTCCTTTGAGAAAGCACACGTTCTAGCACTGCATTAGAAATCATAAAGAACAGCATGTATTCCTGCTGGAAGGAATTATTCCCTTCCTTCCTTTTTATTTTTTTTTCCTGAAGCTGCTGTGAGGTTGCATCTCACATGAAGCTATTTTGTGTAGTTGTAGAAACGGCATTTTAATTCATAGATACATGAGTTTCAGTAGTACCAGAACCACCTTGGCAGGATTATTGAATTTTTTTTGTTTATTATTTCTACTGCCATAAAGAGGGCAGTTACTGGAATTACTGAAACGGGGGTGGGGGCGAGAAGATGTAGTTCTCTCTCCTCGTGCTGCTGGAAACCCCCATTAACCATCTTTCTCATTTATTTGCAGGGAAGGTCTGATTAGCAGGGATGAAATAACAGCTTACTTTATGAGAGCTAGCTCGATCTGTTCTAAATTAGGTCTTGGCTTTGCTCACAACTTCCAAGAGACCACTTACCTAAAGCCTACGTTCTGTGACAACTGTGCTGGATTTGTAAGCTTTTTTTTAAGTGCATTATATTAAAATCTATTAGCATAATGATATTTCTTCAGTCTAGTAAGCAACCATTTATTTAATACTGAAATCTTCTGACAACTTGTATGCTATTGACCTTGTTTCTGATTCAATGGAGTCTTTTTCCTCCTTGGCAGTAATTTTGCTGCTTTAGTATTGCACCTTCTCCCTTGTGTTTTGGCTGTTGCAGCAGCAGTGTTTCTAGCTATATAACTGTCACACATGAGGTTCAAAGCCTAGTACCTTTTGCTCCCTGAGTTTGTTGGGGCTGGCCCTGCCCTGAATGCAGACTGAGTGCAAATGGAACATGCTTCCAGTCTAGCAAAGGAAGACTGGGCAAGCTAACTGCACTGCTCCCTGGTAACTGGTTCCTGGGATCAGCCTGACGCTATTATAGGGTGATTTCTGAAAGAGTTTGTGATCATGGCTCCAGAAAGTGTGTCACAAGCTGGAAGGCCAGGCTTTACAAAAACACCAATAGACAGGACTTGTAACACCCCGGCTGCTCCATTCTGGCATCTCTTTGCAGAGCCTCAGACATGATTGACTGGTAAGAAAAAGTATCAGTCTCAGAACAAATGGCGGGGGAGGGGATTTTGTCACATTCTTATGGCTGGAGGGGATCATCCTGTATGCCACTATTCAATGAAAAATCCTGAAACAAATATGCTTTTTTTTCCCTTTATGCCTGAATTCCAGCTATGGGGAGTTATTAAGCAAGGCTATAGATGCAAAGGTAATTATGACTTCCTCTTCTGTTGACCCAGTGCATAGTTGTGAAGGGGCCCTGCAAAAATTAAAAATAAGATTGTAGCCTGAGGGTACATTACTTTGTCCATAGCCCCCACTTCAGTCCTTCCCCCCTCGAAGGAGGCAAATCCCAAGGGAATTTGCTGGCAGAGGAAAACATGATTGGAGGAGGGGCAAAAGACCTCCCAGCCAATCTGAAGTCAGGGCCTTCAAATAGATGGCCTTAGTCCTCTGCAACTGGCCACAGGATCTGTAGGGTCTGTAATGGACACTCCTGGTTCACAGGGAGGCAAATCCCAACAGAACTATTTGAGGAAACTCCACAATAGAAATCTTGCAGAGTTTTCGTTCCCCTGAAGACATGCCTCCACACTTTTGAAGATATTAAGTAGCCATCTTGACCAGTACCACTGTGCTGTGTTCTGCTTGTCTGAGTGTTTGTTATTGGGATATCTGGTATAAAAGTGGTTCAAATGGTATATAGCAAAGGCATGCAGTTGAGTATATTTACCATCCATTTGTGGTTTCATACCATGCATTATAGAACATGTAAGAGGAGCTTTGCAGTTTCCTGGGGAGGTAATACAGTGTGGGAACTGATCTCAGATGCTGCAGCAAAACCACTAAACCCTACAAACTTTGTTTTACTTGTTTACAGACTGTGGAATGAACTGTCACAAGCAATGCAAAGACCTGGTTGTATTTGAGTGCAAGAAAAGAGCCAAAAACATGACTGCAGATAACAGCCCAACCTCAGCCCTCGCTTCTAGCCTCTGCCCTGTAGGAGTCAAAGAGCAATTTCATGGTGAGGAAGGTTCAGATATCTAAGAACAAAGTGCCTGCCTTAAAGACCCCCTCCATTAGCCCCTCCCTCTGCTTGAATAGCATAGGTTATTATTAATGAATTCTAGTGTTTATTAACATATTGACGGGTGGCTAGAGCCAGACATAGTAAGCCTGGTTTTGGGCCCGCCCACCCAATCCCCTTTCTGCCCACAATATTGCTAATTATTTCAGCCCTGGTCATTTCCTGAGCAGAGACCTCCACTTATGTGAAATTGAAGGAGGTGTTCAAATTTGCAGAAGAGCAGAGCTGAGACACTGCCAGACTTTTGTCAGTTGGGACTGAGAGGATCTGAACCCAGCTACCTAGAAGTGAAAGGCTGATGTGTTAACTCATGCCACATTGTGACAAGCAGTCTCAGTGGCTATGTCTACACTTGTTAATTTAGCTCGACTTTAGCTAAGTCGACTTAGCATGTCCACAACTAAATTTTAAGTTGACTTAGGGGGGAACTTACAAAGTTGACCTAGAGCGTCCACACTGGACGCCTAGATCGACTTCTAGGGGCTAGGTGGACCTGGGAGAGGTCCACCGTGGCAGGGGAGGCACCCCTTGCCAAGTGCCAGGGGGCTCAGCCTTTGCCCCATTGTACCTGGGTACAATGGGGCAAAGGGGGACAGGGACCCTGGCAGGGCATAGGGGCAGGGTGGGGGGGCATGCCAGGCTCCCCCTGTGCCATCCCCCCGGCAGGGAGGGCAGTAGGGGAGTCCTGAAGAGCCCTAACTCGACTTAGAGTTGACTTAGGACTACTCTGCGTCCACACTGGCTTAAGTCGACTTTAGGAAGTCGACTTAAGCCTAAAGTCAACTTTAAACTAGGTTTAACAAAGTCGACTTAATTTTCCTTAAGTCGACTTAAGCAAAGTGTAGCATAGACACAGAGTAAATTAAGTCGACTTAAACAAGCTTAAGTCGACTTAATTTACAAGTGTAGACGCACCCAGTGTGCCTCTAGTTTTTACCACTTGGGTAGAATACCACTTGCAATATTAAGTGGCTTAGAGTTAGAACTTTATATTCAAAGATCGCTTCTGGGTTTCTAAAAATCAACTCATGCACAGATCGGTGCACATAGAAAATTAAGAGCTGTAATTCCATTAACTTCTCTAGCTTATTTCACAACTCCCTCTGGGTCACCTTACTCTTAACTAATCCCTCATGTGAATACTCAGCTATACAGATCTTTACTAACTGATCCAGGGACATAGCCAGCCTCCGTTTTCTGGCCTGGCCCCATCCTGCTTCCAGTCATGTGACCAGAAGCTGCCCGACGATGCTCCAGTTGCTAGGTAGCAAGTGGAGCATCATGAGGAGGAGGAGGGAGGGGAAGCAGCAGCAAAATTCTGGCCCCTGCTATATCATGGCTACGACAGCTGCCTCAGGGCCAAAGCTGGGATGCAGTGTGGGATGAGAGCAGCCCACCCCCACCTGTCTGCTTGCAGCGCTGCCTCTGTTTTGCTTGGAGCTGCCTGCTGCTGGCTGGGATCACAGCCGGGAAGTTCACGGTGCTGCCATGTGCTGGGGTGGGTGGGCCCAGGCCCACCCATACCTACGCCCCTGAACTGACCACTCTTTCCTGCCTGTCTCAGCCAGGTTAGACAAATGTGTTAGGAATGGTCTAGTTATTACTTAGTTCTGCCTTGAGTGCAGGAGACCAGACTAGCGGAGCTAGTGAGGTACCTTCCAGTCTGACACTTGTATGATGCTACTTCATCTTAAAGGCTGCTCAATTTACAGTAATACTTTCCTAATAATACTTTCCAAGTAAGTAATTGTTGCCGGTGCTACAGGGATTTTATGTGATGGTTTATGGGAGGGGAGGTGTCCACACCCTGGAAAAAAGTTTAAGAGCTTCTTCTACTAGACCAAATTGAGAGAGATGTGAATATAAAGACCATTGTACATAGTTATAAAAAGGCATATTGAATGACTGAGCTATATATCTTCTTTCCCTTTGTGGGCCTCCAATTGACTCAGTTTGTTGTTTGCATTCTGTAGGGCAGGAGGACGGACCATTTACATTCCCTAATGGAGAAGCGGTTGAACACAATGAAGAGAGCAAGGACCGAACAATTATGCTTATGGGTGTCTTGTCCCAAAAAATCTCAGTGAGAGTGAAGCCAGCTGTTCTTGACAAGAGCACACAGACTGAGCCAGCATCAGCACAGAGCAATGTATCCAGCAGACAAATGGAGAAGGAACATGGGATGTTGTCGGAAAATATTTATCTACAGCCTGCACTGCCATCTCCAGGCCCAAGCCCAGTTCTAAACCGAAAAAAGGCTTATGTAAAATGGGAAAACAAAGACTCGAGTCAGAAACAAAAGGAAGAGCAATGCATCTGCAAGCCCTCGTACCAGGAACTGGAACAGGTACTTAACACAATGGACCAGGTTCTCTTTTATATTACAATGGTGCAGTGAAAGGGCATTAAAGTTGGGTTAACAATCTGTTGTCACTTCCAGGGCCCTTTGCACTGCCAGGATAATTAACTACTGGGTCAGTTAATAAGGGAGATTTGTAGATTCTCCATCCCTTGCAAACTTTAAATGAAGAATGGATAATATTTCTAAAAGAAATGATATATCTAGTTTAGGCATAAGCTATTGGGCTTGATGCGGCAATTATTAGGTGAATTCTACATCCTTCAGGAGATCAGACTAGATGGTCATAATGATCCCTTTCATCTTTAAAATCCATAGGTGAAACCTTGGCTTCATTGAAGTCATTGGAGCCAGGATTTACCCCCTATATATAATCATGCATTTTAGGGACACTACAGACTGGATGATAGTTTGCAAATAAGCTTCTACAGTGAAGATGCAGCCGTTAAACTGTAAACTGATATGTAGATGTCAGGGTAACTCTGCCTTGCCAAAAATTGCCTAGCTAAGCAGTAGTTTTAACGAAACTAGACTTTGCTATGAAAAGATGTGAACGTCAAACTCTTACTAGGACCGATAAATATTGTTTTCTTGAAAAGAAATACACGGGAAGTTAAAGCCTCCTCCAAAAATGTTTGAATGCAATTTCAAGGTGATACAGTTAATCACAAAACCTCAAGAAATACAGATGCTAAAGCTTCCATAAATAATCTTAACTCCACTGAGCAGATATTAGAGTACTAGTCTCATTTTTCTATTTAAAAGGACAGGCTAATGTATAATAGTTTTGTTGCAGTATACATACACACCATAAAATTGTTGAAAGGGCAATGTGGCCAAGTTCACTTTGCTGTTGAGATATTAACCTTTCCTAACACTTTGTGATTTTTACTGTGTAGAAATTGTATTAACCCAGCTTTCTGCATTTAACAGTTACGCCTGGTCTATACTCATGGTGAAATTTGGCTGTAGTCAACAGGAGATAGGCAAGCTACATAGAATAGCTTGCGTATCGACCATTGACTTCCTAAATTCTAATTAGTGAGGCATCCCCATTATGCTGCGCTGATGGGAGATGCCTGATGGGAGATGCCCTCCCGTCGACGTGGCATTAATCGTTTGCTGGGGTGGATTTATTGAGTTGACTTCTGGATCAATTGAGCTGGTCTCCACTGCTGTTCAATTGATCCTGAAGAATCAATCCTGCGGCACCAAAAGTGCCGCCATGAATGAAAACATACCCTAGAAGAGTCTGTTTGAGTGGTCAAGCAGAGAAAGAGAAATGACACTGGAGAACAAGAAGCCAGAACCAGTGAAACTGAAGTGAATACACAGAAAGAAAGACGTTGATTGTGTGGGCTAGTCAGCCATGAAGAAAACAAGGCATGACGAAATAAGAAGGCTGGCTGTGAGGGAAAAAATAAGAAAAAAGGTACCCCAAAGAATGGAAATCTGAGAAAAGAATAACATGGAATTCATGATACAGGGAGGGCACCGATAACAATTGAGCATAAAGCCGGAAAAAGAGAGAGAGTAGGGCCACATAAACCGAATATGGCAGTAAGGTGCAAACTCTGGTATCCTCCTTCCTTTCACTAGCAACTAGTCCAACAGATTTTTGTTAATAACTAATAATCTAAATCTATATATGCAGTTAATAGTTCTTCTGCCTGTTGGCAGCTTTCCATTCCCCTTATATGCCAGGGAATCTTCTTAGATGTTTGTGCCTTACTGCCTGAATGACTGACTCCAAACGCTTGAGTTCTGTTCTTTTTGCAACAGGCTGATTTTTCCACCCTTCCTCCCTTGACTGAGGCCCATAGCATTGTCTTTTCTGCTTGGGGGAATTGTATGTTCCCAAATACTGTTTGATCTGCACATCCTTGAGTAAGACCAGAAAATTGAAGGAATCTCACTGAAAACTGTAGCTATAACAACAATCCATGAGGGATACCTCAGATCCTGAGACACCTTCTTGGGACCCCAAATATCCCCCAAACTAGAAGGCATACTCTCACAGCTCTTTGGAGGTGGCATCTCCCCAAGTTCCAGCTCCAGATATCAAGAAAAATTCTCCAGATCAGTACCATCCTTGGGACATCAGCCTGGTACTGCACACAGCTCCAGTTCAGGACCAGGTACCAATGCTATCAGACATGGTAGATTCACAGGGCAATCCAGGAACAGACCACACTGCCTTTCTCCTTCCCTGGGATAGAATAAAGCCAAGATGTGCAAGAGAAGCCTGCAGCCCTGTGACTCTGATAAATCTATGCCAAGAACAGGTCAACTCTAGAAAGTGAGCCTGACTGGCTCGTCATCTCCCTCAGGATAAGGGGAGGCCTCTTCATCTCCAGGACTGGAGCACAACATTGACTGCCTTGGCATCAACAGAATCCTCTCAGATGCTGATGTCTCTCCCAGTGCCAACAGGCCTTTTGCTCTCTGGAACCAAGACTCGATTTGCATCCACCCAGTTGGCAGCCTTCAGGAAACTCTCCTCCTCAGGACTAATCCTCCTACTGCTGCTTCTTTCAGCACTTTCTACAGGCCTGGTTTGTTCCTTATCCTTCCCATACCTCCCACCATCATCTAATAAGATCATTCCCTTATTCTTAAGAGCCAACGTAGGGATATCACCTCAGCTTTCCTTAAGGAAAGGTGCCTCAACCATTACAGGATGGAAAGACTTTGGAACACTCCTCCTCCTCCTATACACTCTCAGTCTTTCTGCTCTTCCTGGCTTTATTTGGCATGCTGGGATCCAACCTCAAATACTTCTAGGTCCCATGCTCCTGCACCTTCAGCTAGAAAGAGACCAAGATCAACTTCCATACAAAGGTCAGCGTCTCCCACACACTAGAGATATGAGTACGCATACAGCGGCATGGAGGGTACGTATATGTAGCATGTGTTCACAGTGAGATATGGCTTAGGCCAGAAGAGTACCCTATGCACCTAAATATCCAAGATATATGCTCTACACAGCTCTCTACACCCAAGTAGTGCCTCCCATGTCTAGTATTTTTGGCAGCATGCCAGCCCACTTCCTCCCCATTGCTGGAGCATTTTGCTGCCGCAGTAAGAGGTTGCAAGGGGTGGAGGAGACAGAAAGCCTTTCCTGCTACCCACGAGCCCCACTGGTGCCTTTCCACACCTCTGTGATGCTTTCACTGTAGTGAGGAAAGGCTCAGACAGGGGTGAAGACAGCTGGGAAAGGAGGGAGAGGCTGGAGTTGTTCACTGCAGTTTGGAGTGTCCATACACTACACACCGCTATCACTGTAGACATAGCACCAAGTCTGAGACGCAGGGTCTGAATATGAAGAGGAGAGTTCCTCCAGATATCTGGTGGATGAAATGATAAAAACAACCTTCTGCTCATCTGATGAGGCAGTTTCCCAGTACTGATTCTGCCAGCAGATGATTTTAAGATGTTACAAGAGTTGTTTGGGAGAACACTCAAGGTAGAGCACTTAGTAGACCAAGAAAAGCCACCAAAGCTCTCCAACATTCTCCATTCACAAATGACAGCTAGACTGGCAATGCCAGTAAGCGAAGGAATCTTAGAGTCATCAAAGGACTCATGACAGACATCATCCTCAACTCCTCCTAACTCTGACAGCTGCAAGGAGTTACCAAGTACCCTGCAAAAGGAATATGAATGTCACTTCTCACACTACTCCAGGCTCTCTTGTGGTCTCAGCAATACTAGAAAAAGCCTGACAACCAGTCTTGACTCAGTCAACTCCCAAAGAAAACGAAAGAGATTGGACTTACTTAGTTGAAAGCCATATTCCGCAGCATCCTTGCAATTTATCAGGCATTATGTGTCAAATATAATAAGCAGGGACAATGGTCTTACTTTCTCTATCCTCCTCAAGACCAAGAATAGAACTGTAGGGAGTGAGGCAAAAGATCAGTAGTGGCCAATACGTCTCACCAAGCTGTATCCAATGCAGCTGATTGATTCCTGGACACAGCAATAACAAAGCGTCCTGGCTCCACCCATCACGAATCCTAAAAGAGGTCCAGAATACAACTGAAGTTCTCTCTTTCTGAGGGGCCTGATCTCTTCTGTTCCCGCACTCATGCGGCCTTATATACATTTAAAGATTGGAGAGCCATCCATAGGTCTTTAGGGATTTTTACATTGGTCACTAGAAGGAAGCCAGTCTGTTTCCAGAACCAAAACTAACTGAGTTCATCATCTTGTTACCACAAAGGTCTATTGACGTCTCATCTAACTGGAGGTCTAGATTTCCAGGGAGGAAGACACTTTCAGTTTCCACCTTATAGATCCAAGGCTAGAATCCTTGTATCTTTCTCCCCAAAATAAGCTGGTTTGATGGGAATACCAATCGTTACCATATTCCCTGAAACTCCACTTATATTTGGTTCCAATTAATTTAACTTCTCTCAGATATGGATAGTCTAGAATTGCTTTGGACATATGGGTAATAGAAATCACAAAGGGTTACCCTATACAATTCCAATCACTATCAACCTTCTTCAGGGATCTTTCTCACAAAAAAATGGGGGAAGAGATGGACTCCTTCCCACTGACAGGAGCCCTAGAGCCACTTCCTTCAACGTTCAAATGGAGAAAGGATTCTGCTCCCATTATTTCCTTCAATCCAAAAGTTATGGTGTGCTCTGCCCCATCCTGAATTTGACATCTCAGGAGGTACATCCAAAAGGATGTTCTTTGTGTTCTCTATTATACCTGTCCTGGAAACTCAAAATTGATCCCTGGCTCTCATTGTTCAGAACATATATTTCCATATTGCCATCAACCTTGCATACAGGAAGTATTTTATTAATTATTATTATTTGCATTATGTAGGACCTGTTCACCCCAGTCATGGACCAGGACTCTGTATAAATTCAGAACAAAAAGACTATCCCTGTCTCAAAGAGTTTCCAATCCAAGTATGACACAAGAGACAACAAATGGAGACACACAGATAAAGGAGCACAGGTACTTGTGCTTTTTACAAGGACCAGACCACTATCAATATTCGGTCCTCTCATTGGCCTGTTGTCAGTACTAAGGGCCTTCATGAAATGTCTTTGTATTGTAGAAATTCATTTATACTAACAGAAGATCTGAATCTGGACTACTGACTCAAAGAGAAAGTCCAACCAGGAAGACTCCACAGCCATCACCATAATTCTGAATCTTCCATTGTCTGGGACAGAAAGTGATCTATGCCAAGTTGTCTCTCTCAGAGGACAGAATTTATCACAACTATTTGACTCTACATTAGTAAAGGCTTGTCTGTTATCTAGTTTTTGCACCATCAGAGGTCAAATATTTACTCTCTCAAACCAATGACACCAGGAAAAATTTGCTCAAAGCTACTCGGTCATCCCACTTCATGCATGTATGTGTTGCTTCTTCCCAAACTTTGCACATGTCCACTGCAGTCCTGGCTCAGAATAGTGTACACATTTTCTAGATACTCCCTGGACTCTTAGCAGAGTGCAAAGCTATATTCTCAACTTCCTCAAACAATAGATGAAGAGAGGAGATCCATTTCAGACTTCATGCCCATCACTCATTGTAGTCACAGACATTTCTATGACAGGATGGATCAAGTTCCAAAGTAAGGCTTACCTTCACATTAACATCCTAGAGTTTTGAGTATCCAGGCCAGCTTTCAAGGTGATGTGGTTACTGATCAAGGGAACTTTGATGGACAAGGCATCTGCAGTGCTCTTCATCAAAGTGGTGTTCATGCCTCTTTGCAAGAAGCAATAAAATTCTGCAACTGGAGTGTCACTCACAAAATAATTATGAGAGTTCTCTTGTTGAGTAGACAGTGCTTGCTAAATTGATCAACTACAAGTGATTCTTGAATTATACCATGATTTTGATCCCATTTCACAAATGAGGCCAACCTTGGACAAAACTAGAAATGTCTTCCCAGGGTACTTTCAGGATGCATTCCTGAAATTCTCTCGAGTCTGCTATATGCATTCCTACCCTTTCTCCTGATCCCCAAGATGAGCAGGGTAATCCTCATTGTTCCTCACTGTCCTAGACAATGCTAGTGGTACAACTTTCTCCAGTTGTTAATAGAACTGCTACTCTAACTTACTAGCATTCCAGAACTTTAGATACTACAGCTCAACATACTATTCCTGTATCTGACAGCATGGATGCTGACCGACTCTGACAGCAACTGCTTGGCAAGGTAAGGGACAATGTTTTGCAAAGTCAAAGTCTTCTACAAGAACAGTTTACTCAATCAAGTGGAAATGCTTCTGTGCATGGATAGCACCTCATAAAATACAGTCTCTCTCTATACTGAACCATCTTGATTATAATCTGGAACTCAAGAGGCTTCATTTGTACACTTGTCAGCCATTTCAGTCTGTCATCTTCCTATTGATATACATACTGTGTTCTACCATCCTACAGTATCCTTAAAGGGCCTAACCCATACATACCCTTCCATGAGGAAATCTCCCCTCTCTTGGATTTTAATAATGTCCTAACGGAACCACTCTTTGTGACCATGGCCACTTGCTCTCTATCAGCTATCCCTTGTTTGGGTTTTTTGGGGGGCCATAACTTCTGCCCTGAAAATAAGTAAGTCTCAAACCCTCATGGCAGATCTTCCGTACATTATTTTTCAAAAAAGACAAAGGCCTTATGAAAAATGTCTTTCAAAAGTAGTTTCATACTTTTCATTTAAACCAGTTCATTTACTCCTTCCCCCCTCTGCCCCCCGAAAACCCACTCTTACTCCAGGGGAATTTATATTTCTCTAGAGCCTTCCTCTACAATCTCCATAGATCAAAAACATTCATGAAATCCCCTTGTTTATGTGTAGCCCAAGGACAGCTGTTAAGGCTGTTACTGCTCAATGCCTCTGAGTAGGTTGTTATTCACTGTATTTCTGTTTGCTACAATGCAACAAATAAGCCTCTTCCCAGGGGCATCAGAAGTCACTCAAGAGCTAGGGGAACTTCTTCAAGTCTAGAAACATTTCTTTGTTGGAACTTTGGAGAGGAGCCAGGTAGAGCTTTCCATAGTTAGACAAGAATCTTCAGCCTGTCCTGTATGGATTACTGCTTGCTAGTCAACAACAGTGGGATCTGTACAGACAAAGACTTAGTGAGGAAAGAACTGTTACCATACAGTTACTGTGGTTCTTCCAGGTGCCCTGTCGGCATGGATCCCATGACCCACTCTCCATCCCTGCTCCTCTGGAGTCCATAGCTCTGGGATTCTGAATTACTGGTTGGATCCAGCCTGTTATGGCCTTTGCTGAGTTTGGTGCAGGCACGAATAAAGCAAGCTTACTGTACACGGTTTGCCGTCAGGCAGGGAGATCGTGCCAGACCAACTTGATCTCCTTTTTTGAAAGGATAACAGCTTTTTTTAGATAAAGGGAATGCGGTGGACCTAATTTACTTAGATTTCAGCAAGGCATTTGATACAGTTCCACATAGGGAGTTATTAGTTAAGTTACAGAAGATGGGGATTAATATGAACATAGTAAGGTGGATAAGGAACTGGTTAAAAGGGAGGCTACAGCGGGTCATACTGAAGGGTGAACTGTCACGCTGGAGGGAGGTTACCAGTGGAGTCCCTCAGGGATCTGTCTTGGGACCGATCTTGTTCAACCTTTTTGTTACTGACCTTGGCACAAAAAGCGGGAATGTGCTAATAAAGTTTGCAGATGACACCAAGTTGGGAGGTATTGCTGATATGGAGAAGGATCGGAATACCATACAGAAAGATCTGGATGACCTTGTAAACTGGAGTATCAGGAATAGGATGAAATTTAATAATGGGAAGTGCAAGGTCATGCATTTAGGGACAAATAACAAGCATTTTTCCTATAAGTTGGGGACGCAAAAGTTGGAACGGACTGAGGAGGAGAAGGATCTGGTTGATCATAGGATGACTATGAGCTGCCAATGTGATGTGACCGTGAAAAAAGCTAATGCGGTTCTAGGATGTATCAGGAGAGGTATTTCAAGTAGAGACAGGGAGGTGTTAGTGCTGCTGTACAAGGCACTGGTGAGACCCCATCTGGAATATTGCGTGCAGTTCTGGTCCCCCATGTTTAGAAAGGATGAATTCAAATTGGAACAGGTGCAGAGAAGGGCTACAAGGATGATCTGTGGAGTGGAAAACCTGCCCTGTGAGTGGAGACTCAAGAAGCTTGTCTTGTTTAGCCTAACCAAAAGAAGGTTGAGGGGGGATATGATTGCTATCTATAAATACATCAGAGGGATTAATATCAGGGAGGGAGAGGAATTATTTGAGTACAGCACCAATGTGGACACCAGAACAAATGGTTATAAACTGTCCATCAAGAAATTTAGGCTTGAAATTAGATGCAGGTTTCTAACCATTAGAGGAGTAAAGTTCTGGAATAGCCTTCCAAGGGGAGTTGTGGGGGCAAAAACAATAACTGCTTTCAAAACTGAGCTTGATAAATTTATGGAGGGGATGGTATGAGTACCTCATTTTGGAAATTGACTGATATTTGGCTACGTGTGGTGGATATACAAGTGGCCCAAGAGGGGAGAGTACATGGGGTGGGTTCTGAGTTGTTACAGAGAATTGTTTCTTGGTTAACTGGCTGTTGAGACTTGCGCACGTGCTCAGGGTTTAACTGATTGCCATATTTGGGGTCAGGAAGGAATTTTCCCCCAGGACTGATTGGCCTGGGCTCTGGGGGTTTTTCGCCTTCCTCTGTAGCACAGGGCATGGCTCACCTACTGGTGAATTCTCTGCATCTTAACGTCCTTAAATTATGATTTAAGGAGGTAAATAACTCAGTCATAGGTTGGTGGCCTATTGCTGGAGTGGGTGGGTGAGGTCTTAAGGCCTGCATTTTGCAGGAGGTCAGCCTAGATGATCGTACTGGTCCCTTCTGACCTTAAAGTCTAGGAGTACTTTGTGAAACTCTATATATTAACACATAGGGAAAAAGAAACAAGGAAAGGCTTCACTTGGTACAGTCATTACTCTAGGCAGTAGAATCAAAAGATAGTCTGTTGCTGCCCCATAAAGCTTCAGTCTTTGTGAAAAAACACAAAAATAATAATCCATTTTATATCTACAAACCCAAACTATATCCAAAACTAAACCCTCTCTCATCCATCCTTTAAACAGACTCCCACCTACCACCCAAATATTCTCCCAGCATTTTTGTATCTCCTCATGTGGTTGAACATTCAATACACTAGAATAAACATATTCTGCATGAGGTGAATAGAAAAATACTGACTCCAAGCATGAAATAGTTAATTTACCAGGTAACCAAATACATTCTTTAGAAATGCAAACAGAAAATTAATTGCCATTTGCTCATGCTGATATTTTTTGTTTAACATGTCATTTACTGTTCAGTGCATAATAACCATTTGAAGAATAGTTAAATATTCTCTTATAGAAGATATGAGATGCCAGT
This sequence comes from Pelusios castaneus, assembly GCA_007922175.1. Classification (NCBI taxonomy): domain Eukaryota; kingdom Metazoa; phylum Chordata; order Testudines; family Pelomedusidae; genus Pelusios; species Pelusios castaneus. The sequence goes on from ML685764.1 coordinate 7,520,339, forward strand.
CAAGCAAGTGCACCAGCAAACAAAGTTGAAATCAATTAAAAAATCCACCACCATTCTGATGCCTACTGTTTTCTGTTTTTGTTTAGGAAAGAAATATTTTAAAGGCAGAAAATGAAGCTTTAAAGATTCAGCTTAAACAGGCACATAAGACAATTGAATCTCTCAGTATTCAACGGAGAAATCATGTACTGGAAAATACTCAACACAGAGACTGCACATAGCTGACAAGGCAAGAGCTCTCTGAATGAATGTAAAAGAGAGGGCTTTTTGAACTGTGACATAGCTGCTGTATTCAGGTGAACAGGAAACAGAGACTGAAAGATTTTAAACAGCGATATATTCCACTGAATCAGCGTATTTTGCCTGTTAAATATATTGCTGAATGTATAAATCTGTTCCTTTCTCTGGCGGTTTAAAATAATTTGGTATCTTCTGAACATGGGAAATAATGCATTCTGCAATCTCTATGAAAAGAAGATTGATAGAGGCCCTGAAGTTTGTATTTATCATCAATAAGCAACATCTGTGTCCACTGTGGATTATACATGATCAAGGCCGGCACCCAGGACTCGCTAGAAACAGTAACTATTCATAGAGCCATAAGTAGAGTTGACAAGATATTTAATTCAGTGGATTCAACTCAAATTTGGCCCAAATTCAGGTTTCGTAAAAACAAGCATTTGACAGATCTAAGATTTTTGAGAATTTTTTAATAAGAGCATAGAAATTTTGTGGACCCAGTCATTGCTGCCTTAAGAACTGGAAAGTGCAGCTGACTTCACTATTTTCATCATCCAACATTAGAAATACTAAAAGTAAAAAAGCAGTGAAACATACGTAGATTTAAAGCCTTTCCTTTTTAATGCTCTAAGATGTGGTATATAAATGTTTGCATAACTTATGGTTCTAGTTGAGCGTTCCTTGAAAATCTTTGCTTTCTGAGCTGGCTTTAGAGGTTCTGATACTTGAACTTTTAATTCTGCAAAACTAAAAATGATAGTGCCTCTCAGAGTGCATGAGACTACAGATTTCACATTGGAGCACTGCTTCCACTTTATTGTGCCATGCCCCCACTCAGGTCAAACATTCTTGATGCTGGCTCTGATAGGTCAGTGCTTAACTACTGCAGACTAACTTTTCTCCATCTTTCAGTCCTTGATTCAAAGGAGTGCAACATATTCTTACATTTTAACCATAAAATACCAATAATAAAATTAAGGAAGAGGAATATTCACTGTCATGGAACTTATCAAAGCTGTGGGGGGTACAAAGCCTCCTCACTATTGCTAGCGTCCTCTATTGCTTAAATTATTGTTATTTATTATTTCTGGCCTACCAGAGGGTATCAGTCAGGGACCAGGACTCTATTAGTCTAAGCACTGGACAAATAACAAAGCTACTCCTTGCCCCCCAACAGCTAACAATTTAGGATTTGCTGGCATAAGTGTTAAATAGGCTGTAGCATAGTTGCCTGCATTTCAGAAAAAATTCCGAGAAGCAAGACTGCGTGTGGATGGGTGGGTGAGGAGGAAGTTGCATGTATATTATGGGGACTTTCAGGTGATGTTATTGTGTGTAGCTTAGCTCACTAAAGGTCCAGCTAAGCAACTGGAATTCGTGGAAATACCTGTTCTTCCCCAGAGAACTTCTCCTTTCCCACTACTTACCTGCAGTTGTCTTCTTGGGACAACGCCTTTGATGACCTATTTTTCTCCCACTGCATGGTTCCACCCACAATCTAAAAGATTTCTCCCATTCTCAGATAAAGATGATGAGGTGGAAGCATCTACTTGATACTACCGGGGGTGCCTCTAGCCCTTTTTCTCTATTTCATGGGAGGCTTGGAGTTTCCCGAGTCCCTTACGGTCCCCATATCTTGTCTCCATTCTTCATTGGAACCATGTATGTACTTGTTGCTTGGCCCTAGTCCCTGAGCAATTAATCCCTTTCCCCAATCATGCCCTCCCCAAATCCTTTGTTTCTTCTATTTCCCCTCCCCCTGCCTTACATTTCTGTCAATTTGGTGCAATAAGCAGCCTCTTACTAGCAGGAGTTCTCAGTAGCAAGGGGTTCTACCCTGCAATTAAATTTCCTTCCCAGCTTTCAGGAACCCGCTACATTATACACACAGGTCCCTCTCTTGTCCTAGGTCACTGTCTGGATCATCATCTTGCTGAGGCAGTTTGCAAAGTCCTTCAACTGCCGTGTGTAAACAAAGATAGTTGGCAATTCATGCCATTGTGGGTCAGATTTTTGAGAGAATCTATGAATTTGTGCACACTGAGCCGCTTTTGGGACTCTACCTAGCTCTCACTGAAATCAACAGCAAAACCTCCACTAGTGCACCTGTGAAAACAAATAAACTCGAGCACATGCCAGTCACGTCACTGCATTTGATTTTTGCACAGATGCAAAATGCCTCCCTTTTGTTTTTAAAATTCAGCTTGTCTGTAATCCTTGTGTCCCTGTATGTCTGTCACATTGGAACAGTGCAAGTGACACACTTTATGAGAGAACTCCCTAGCCTTTGTGACCTGTTGACCAGGAAGCCTAAGTGGTGGAGGTTTCAGACTCTCTCCCTTCACTGCCTCCTTTTAGGGCTGAAGGTTGCTGTACCACTCTGGGAGGATCTGCCTGGAATTCCTAAATAGTCTAGTTTTCAAAAGCCTGGTGTTCGTTTACAGTATAGTCCCTTTATACTGCTCTGCCAGTACAAATTCAGGTGGTCTAAGATTCATTAAGAATAGAGAGGAATAGATTAAAACAAGGGTCTGTGACCTGCATTTAATCAGACACTGCAAAATTCAGATGGATGGGCTCTCCATATGACAAACTTTGAGCAATGTGTTTTTATTTGCTGTGGGCTTGTCTAGCCGGGGAAGGTAATTCAGTCTCCCTCACTTTACTCAACCTTAGAGGCAGGAGGACTGGATCCTGTTTGGCAAGTCCTCGTTGAAGGTGCTAGAGAGTGCGTTTAAATCAGTCAGCTTTTAAAGCAAGAAAGTGTAAATATTGTTAAGAGGCAACTGCACAGCACTTCAGATTACTGACATCTGTTGGGATGAACCCTGTATTTGTGTTTCAAGAATGAAAGAAGTTCATTAGACTTTCAGTTGTATAACACATTTTTCACATTGAGTAAATGGGGAACCATTATCAAATGTAATTTAACCAAGTATCAGAAACTTGTGTAACTAATTATATTTATGTGCAACATCTATAGGCTCAGAGCTCCAAGAAAACATCTCGTAAGTTATTTTACAATACGTAGTCTATAGTACATTGAAGTCTTAGTTGACCAAATAAAATAGCATGCGTACTTTCTGTTCAAGCATGTAGTAATAAATGTACATTTATCCCATCAAAACAATTTAATTGATAAAGTGTATGTTGCTTTTATTTTTAAAAAGTTATAAAAGTCTAGTTGCAACTACCTGTAAAAACTCTGTAATTTTAAATTCTTGTTTTGAACTTGGGTCTTGGGCTGATATCTCTATTGTTGGGTAAACAAAGCAGAGATCTAAGCTAAGCGAATTTATAGGTCCAGTGCTGTCTTAGTGACTGTAAATATATGTACAGTATGTAAAGATAATTGTTATGCATGTGATTTTTTTAAAAAATCAGTAGCTGTGAACTCTGTGCAGCTTCTGTTATTCATACACTAAACTTGAACTATTCAGGATAACTGATAATTGTAATAAATCATATTTGTGTTCAACAAAGTAATCAAAACTGATCTTGGACTGCGCTTGCAAATTTGCTTTGCCCTCTCGTTTATATTTTTATTTTCTTTGTGAAAAGAATTAAGGCAAGGGAAGTACTCTACAAACCTGACTAAGATGACTCTCCATTTTAAGCTTACTTTATTAATATAATGGATACTTATAGGAAAAACTGTTGTGCTTTTTTACTTCTGTAGCTATTCAATGAACCAGATATATACCACATCTATTGTCACATATTTGGAGATTATCCAGCAATTTAAAATTAGCCTGCTGAATCTGGCTATCTGGTTAAAAGACCCGTTAACTAATTTTAGGGCTAAAATTTGGCTTCTGATTTTTAAAAAAACTGATTTTATACAATAGAATATGAATACAAATATGTTTTAAAATTAAATAGTTCTCTGAAGTTCTGAGAATCTAACCACAAAGCCATTGTGCTAGGAAAAGAGAACCACAAAGAGAAACTGATGCAAAATAAATGTGAAACTGACTATCTTAACCTGTATCTCCAAATTAGGTGAACTGTTGTAAGTTACTGTAATGTACATAGCAAAAAGTAAATTCATTTTTAAACTTTTCCACTTGTGACAACCAAAGATATTAACAACAGGCAGAATAAAAAAAGCTAAATTCACATCATCTCTTTAAATTACAATTTGGCAGCTATTCCATGGCATTTTCATGCACACCAGGGATTTAACCAGATCCAGTGTGACAAACCAACATTAGGGGTGCAAACTGTATGCTTGGAATGAGACTTCAATCCGCATCTCTATCCTGTAAAGCATGTGCAAGAAGCTTTTATTCTGTTAAGGAAAGGTTTTTGCAATCTCAAGTTTTATTTTTCTCTTAAGTCCATCCCAATTTCTCCTCTCCCCTTTTTCTCTTATTTTGGCACACCATTCTCTTTCTTTCCTCCTCCATATCACTTTATGGATCATGAGGATATCAAGAGATCCTAAATATGAATCATATTGTGTTTGAACTTTACAGAAGAGATAAAACTAATTCAATCTCTCCTGTTTAACTTTAAGGACTGGCTAGCCTCTCTCTTCCCCTTTTTTTCCACCTTACGCAAAAATATTCAGCTAAGTTTCATACTCAAGTCCAATCAGTTGGCTGCCATTTTGACTCTCCTATCCTCGTCAGCTGCTTCAATCTACATTTATCATCCCAGCAAACATACAAAAAAAGTAGAGATGAAAATTTGGGGGGGAGGGGTGGAGTTAGCAAATTAGATATTAACGCAGCCTTCCCGTGTACTCAGTGGTTGTACGAAGATTATTTGAATGATTGAGAAAAATCAATTTACAGGTGACTGCATAAGCTAGGTTATGGTTGTTTCACTTATACTGAAAGTGTTACACAAAAAAGAGAGGCAGCTGAAATCAGGAAAATTTCGGAGCTTTAACAGTAGTTTCCGTAGTTCCTGCAAACATTTGTAGGTTTACATTTATATTTTCCTAGTTTTATATCCTCTATTGCTCCGTGAAAGACCCGCATCAACAGCAAGAACTGACTATACAGGGAAAACAATTAAATTGACTCCACAAAAATGAAAAGCACAAAATAAATAGACTGGAAAAAATGTTATATAAATATTTTTCATTTCTAGTCATTGTAGGTTTTGTCTAAACTAGGGAAAACGGTGAGTTTTTAGATGTGTTAGCTGACAGATTAGAATTTAATGTGTTTAAAACAGCAATTTGTGTGGAAATTTTAATTACTTTAAAATTGTGTTAATTTGTCATGGCTTACTAAATTAAAAACACAAACACTGATTTCCCCCCTATATTCTAACTGAGGCCTTAAGATAAATATTTTTTTAAAAAAAGAGAAAATTCAGAGAATTTGGTTTTTTTTTTTTAAATAATTTTTTAAGTGCATGGTGTACCTTTAAAGGAAATAATGCTTGTCCTTTGGTTTTATGCTGAGCTTTTAGAGCATTGATTGGTTAGTGATGGTACTAGAACGAATGCTTATTACTGTTTGCCTAAAGTAGAGGAGTCAGATGTAATTACTGTAAAGTAACATATGCATGTGTTGGAAACATCAAACAATATGTTGTGTTAGCAATTGTGTATGTTGCAAAAGTAGCAAGCTGCATTAATGTTTCTGTAAATCTTACCTATTTATAGATCTTTCACATTGGTGGTAATTTGTGGAGCTGTCTAAAGATGTTATAGATGACTGAAAAAACAAATGTACAGATTGTAAAGATTTTTTATATATGTGTAAGATTTCTGTGTGTAATATTTATATTATAAAAGTTGCTAAAAACAAGAGAATTAGTGCCTACTGTATTATTTTTTTTTTTAATCCCATAAGCATCCAAAGCCTTTTTCTGTGGCACACTTGCCTGATGCCTAAAATATATCCAACAAGATCTTTACTATGGAATCAGCATCTATGCATGATGACCTATGAACTTTGGGGTATTTCTCTCACCATTACATATGAAGGACATATTGACATCTGAGTGGCCTTTTCCATTTTAAATTACTACAATCTTTACCTTTGAACTCTACCTCTGCTTACTCATGTAAGTGATTAGGTTTTCTCAAAAGCTGCTACTTCTGCTACTCTGCAGTCTGCCAAGACACAAGACATGGGTTTGCCCCCCCCCCTCCCCCCCCACACACACAGAGCTTCCAGGGACTAAGGCTTTGTTTTCATTGACACAGTCTTTTTTCCCCTTCTTCTTCTTCTGCAAGATAACTATTGTGCATAGTTACCTTGCAATAAAATCCTAAGTGGACACAAATTTTTGTCTTGTTTGCTAGGAGGCAAGTAGGTGAGGTCACACCATATCTCTCTCTACCTGTGATCAACTTCATCTAGTTTACCTTGCACTGAAATTAACAAGCCTTGCCTTCATCATGTCTTCACAGGATAGCTAGAGACCAATAGTTACTCCATGAATAAAACAAAACTATACAAACATGCTATGCTTCCATTTTAATGTTCAAAACCATCTCCTTTCCCAGGAGAGGACTTGGAGGCAAATTAAATACCATGCCATTTGAACTAAAACATTAGCCTGCCCAGAAATGCATTAATGTATTCATCACACCAACCTCTGTGAGGCTTTTATTTTTCAGAAAACACTTACAAAAAACAACACATCACACACTGCTCAATTAAAGTTACTTGCTATCAGCCCGAGCAGAACTGTCTCAAGAATTCCAAATGACAGATCTCAACATATTTCTATTCTTCCCATTAACTGAAAGTCAGTTCTGTTCTTGCAAGCTACCAATAAGAGACCATTCTTTAAAGTACAGTAACAATGCATGATAGTAGATCTAAAGCAGAGGTTCTCAAACTGAGTGGTGTGGAATATATTTGGTGGAAAGGGGGGAGATGGCATCAGAAGACACTAGTGAATGGCAGCTGCTGGCCACACACCCAGGTCTGAAGGTAGTTCCACAGCAGCAAAGAAGTAAGGGTCTCCTGGTATTGTGCCACCCTTATTTCATGCCTTCAGATCTGGGCAGTCAGAGAACTATATATGTAAATAGCTCTCTTTGAACCAGTGCCTTACTGTTTTTAATATTTAGTGAGAGATGTATGTTTTGTTTTTATTAATCAGTATATGTACTTGTGTGGTCAGGGGGAGGGTGTGTGGAGGGACAAAGTACAAAGAAAGGGGGGGCCAATCAAATATGTTTGAGAACTACTGATCTGAATCACACTGTATGCAGGACACAAACTTAAAATACAGTACTTTATTTTTCCCTGTTCACAGCTGTTAAATATTTTCTTAAATCCCCCAAAATCATTTTTAACTCTCAAACCTCATCCTCCCATCCCTTCCCCTCTCCACACACATTTTGGACAAATGATCACTAGATGAGAACATTTAAAAAACAAAACAAAACAAAAAAAAGTTCTCACACACACACATGTAAAAAACCCACTATTATCCCCTGAAACACAAGCTAGATTAACTCAGAACCATAGTCTTGAAAATTAATTGTTCAGAACTGAAACATACAAAAAGATTTTAATCAAAACCATTTTTAGAAGATTTTACTGCATCATTTGAAAGTTAAAAACATACATACTGAGAATAGGGAGCAAAATGATGCCAACTCTGAAATTTGGGTGTTTATTGTTTTTACTTTAACACTTCAGAGTTTGGAAGGTTATAAGAAAGTTTCAACTAGCAAATTAAAAAGCTGTTAGATTTTCCTAGCCTCAGCGTCTACTTCTTGGTGCTATTCAGATGTCACTTGTAGCAGAAGTCATCAAAACACTATGTTGGAGCAAAGAGGCAGAATTTCAGCTTAGGGACTTCGTGTGTGTGAAAGAGAAACTGTTCCTTTCTTCCCTTTCCCTCCTGGTTCTTCTAAGAAGTCAGCTTGAGGACAGCAGAGTTCTCCTTGTTTCTATACTGAACTTGTGTCCCCACCTCTACAAAAGTATCTGACAAGGCAGAACTAAGCTATGCATAGCAGCAAACACCTCTCTCACTAAATGCAGCAGAAGGCATGTGTAGGAGAGCAGCTGCAGGTGAGGATGTGTAGTGCAAGCAGCTGAGTGGAACAGTCAGATGACAGCTGCATTACATGGAAGCTTCTGATGCAAAGTCACTTTCCTAATGTTATGATCAGCTTTTTCAAAACATTGCCCTTTTATTGCTCCTGACCTCATTACTGTAGGAATTAAAGGTTCGCCCCTCACACCAAGCTGACCAAAAAGTGGAAGCAAAGGGAAGTAATCATCTTTCAGCATTGCCTGGCCCCTAGACTATGTCTACACTGGCAATTTAAGTCGACTTAAGGAGGCTTAAGTTGACTTAAATTAAGCCACGTCCACACTAGGCTTTCATTAAGTCGACTTTAGAAATTCCTTAAGTCAACTTAATGAAAGCTGAAGTCGACTTTGTTACTACCACTCATTAAGTCGACTTAACCCTTAAGTCAACTCCTTAAGTCGACTTAAGGACAGTGTGGACGTGGAGTAACCCTTAAGTCGACTTCATTAAATCGACTTAAGGGTGGATAAGTCGACTTAAAGTGGACTAAGTCGACTTAAAGCTAAATCAACTTAGCCCACTCTGTTAAGTCGACTTTATTAAGGTCGACTTTGAGTTGACTTAAAGTTGCCCTTATTAAAAACGACTTAAAGTTGACAACTTTTCTAGTGTAGATATAGCCCTAGTGTTGTTTAGATCCGTTCTCAACCCCTTTTGGCCCATGGGGCTTTTTAAAATGGCCCGGGCTCAGCTGCCCAGCCGCTGGCTGGGAGCCCTGCTGCAGCTGCCTGCTTCCCCTCAGGCCCGGCCAGGGCACCGGGGCCACGGGCCAGTGCGGCTGGCGAGCATGCTGGAGAGGGGAGGGAGGGACGCGGGCCAGCGCAGCGCAGCACAGCTGGAGGGGATGGGCCAGCACAGTTGTGGGATGTGCTGGCCGAGGGCAACGCAGTGTGACTTGGAACGGGTGAGGGGGGGACTTGGCACGACCGTGGGGGGAGGCAGGAGCATGGGCCGCGCTGTTGCTGGGGCCCACAGCCTGTCCCTGTTCAGGGGCATCCAGCTCCCCCACTCGCCCCTTTTTAAAAGAAAAAAAAACTTTTCATTTTAAAAATATATCTTTTTGGCTTGAGGGCCACAAATATAATTTTTAGAACCCTGAAAGGCCACTAGTCCCTTTAATTAAAAAAAATATTTAAATTTAATTAACTGATTTTAATTAATTTTAATTAAATTTAATAATTTAATTTTAATGCAAATTTAATTAAATAGACTGGTGGCCCCTCAGGGTTCTAAAAATTGTATTTGTGGCCCTC
>ML685764.1:7529956-7574287 GCA_007922175.1 Pelusios castaneus
TAAGTAGTGCTCTCAGCCAATCTCCAGGCAGGAGAGGAGGCCAGGACTGGGGAAAACTATATTCAGTCAAAGGAAAAGTTTAACTAAGGAGTTTAAAAACAAAACAAAACCAGAAGTGTTGTTATAACTAATTTTACAATATTGGAGAAAGGTATTTGAGGGAGTGAAAATTATTTTTAAAGTTAAATATAGCTTTAGGTCATATTTTGGCACAAATATATGCAGGAGGCGGCACCTGCAGAACTCTAGGGATCCCCCGGGTGGGTCCCCAAAACCAATATATACCAGGTTGGGAAACTCATGAGAAATTAATAAAGGAACCAGCCTCAGAACTCCGGCACATCAAGAAAAACAAGGCCCTATTCAGCATAAATCTACTTTTCAAATATACAGTCCACGGAAGCTCATCAAGTACTCTGGGGCCTGTAGCCTGAGACACTGGCTCCTTGTTCTGAGAGACTTTCTTCTTGGCCTTAGGGACATAAGTTACTCCCCTCTCCCAAGGAAAAGCACTGATTCTAACCACGCAGATGTTACTCATGGTAGTCAGACCATGGGAAAGGCTCTCAGGAGTAGATGTGACTGATATCTCCCCCTCTAAGCTGACTTACAGCTGGGGAGCAAATAGACTGGATAACTACAAGGTCCAACTCCAGTTGACAGCTGTAATTGGAAGCTAGGACTTGTCAACACAAGGAAATTTTCTGCTATAAGTTTTGGGTATTCTATCTCTATATTTACCCTCATGGATGCACTTATTTTCTAAAGAAAAGTGCCTTTTTCTGATTTATTTTATGTTGCTTCCAAGCACTTAGACAAGGAGCAGCGGAGCCAATAGGGCCAAAGAATAGGGCCATATATACATCTACCCTACATGATCATCATCTTCGTCATCAATTCCAATCAAGGTGAGAGCACTCAAACCGATACAAAGAATGAGTGGAGTAGCGTTTGGGGGCAGGAGGTAAAGAAGGAGAAAAGGGATCTCATTCCTGAAACTGCAGTTATTTTGGGGGAGGTGGGAGAAGGGAGATTTACATGAGCTCCCCTTGCTCAGTGACCAAAAACTCCCAGACACAGAGCTTGTGACCATCTTCCTACTCACCAGGGCACTTCAGTGCACATCAGCCTTCTGGAGTTTCTGTGCCACAGCTGGCTAGGTGCGATGGTTAGGGAAATTTTCCATCGGAGTCAGATCTTAAAATAAGTGTCACAGAATGCCACTCTTAGCAGATCATTTTACCTATCAGACCTCATCACATCTGCTTTTACAATGCAAGTTTTTGGTTCTGAAATATTTTTATACATTATATATAATTACAGCATAGCCTTGTTTCATTAACCACTGAATTCAGTACACCATTTGGAAACAACAAAGTTTAAGTTTTTTTGTTTTAAAAATTATAGAATGTTTTAGTTTAACTTCTGAAGTTACATTTCTTTCAATTGTTCCATACAGAGGACTGAAAAAAGACAAGAAGCTGGAGCCAGCATTCTACAGTCATTTTAAATAATATAAAACTAAGCATGTCCTACAAAGCTAAATTCGTCACAATTCATTTCCTGTGCTCTGGGTATGACAGACAATAATTAAAGAGGTCTGAACATAAAACAACACTGAAAACAGGAAAAATCATCATTTCCATTCACTTTTCCGAAGTTTGTTATTTAAAAACACAAAAAGCTATTTAAGAATACACAAGCAATGAAAAACAAGGACTACTTTAAGATATCACATTTCTGTATAAAAATGTTGTTCAGCTGACTAACAGGATTCAATGATATCAGCAATCAAATGCAGTGATTAATTAATAAAGTGATCATTAACTCTCATACCATAACACTCAACTATTGCTAATATACATACCACCTGCTACCAGTAAATACACAACCACTGTGGTTGTCAGTTATTAGTATTTACAATATCGGTGTTAGTATCTTCTGTATCCTCCTCCCCCCCCCCTTCCACCATATGGATCTCCATAACCACCTCTGCCACTGTAACCCCCCCTACCCCCATAGTCTCCCCGTCCTTGGAAACCACCTCCACCTCTACCACCACCACTGAAACCACCGCCACCTCCTCCTCTGCCACCCCCTCCCCCCCAACCACCCCTCCCACCACCACCACCTCCCCCCCTCCAACCACCCCTCCCACCACCATCTTGTCTCTTCTGCCAAGGGGGCATTTCAGGAGGTGGTGGTTCAATCTCAGTTGGTCTGCCTCCACGGTCTGGTACTCTTCCCATCAGGACCTGTGTAGGGAAATAAACAATATTTATGTTTAAATATTAATAAGGCTGCTGAAAAGATACAGAAGTTATATTGTGGATGAAGAACATCTACCTACTCAACGCAGGGAATGAAATCCTACACAAAGAGTGATCTGGGTGACTTCCAGATTATCATCCCATGTCTGCACAGACATGCCATGTGACAACAGATAGCTTCTCTGACCGTCAGTTTTCCAGCTGTAAAATGCAAGTCCACCAGCTAGCTACTGCCTAGGCTGATCAGGTTTAATATTTTACAGGGAGCTCTTAATCAAAGGTGCTACATAAAGACTATAAATGCTCATGGCTCTTTAATCCTTACATTAAACTAGTACTAAACAAGTACTTACAAAAACAAAGCAGCATATGTCAAGTCAACCCTTGGATTCCAATTGGCCACATAGCTGATGTCCTGGGATCATTCTGATACCAAAGGGACATACTAGACTTATCTGACACATAACCCTTGTTCTTACTCTTATTACCTATTCAGGACACGTGCATCCAATGTCTCCTCCTGTCTCCAGGTCACTCTTCCAATCTTTGCTGCTTCCCTGTTTCTTGTTCTTTTGACCCACACGATCTACCCAAACCATCGACTTCTCAATTATTCCAAAGCCAGAACTCCCCTACGTCTGCTTGTGTCCAACCAGTAATACCCATCCCTTCTAACAGACTGCTGCACCCTATACCTGCTACCACACTCCATTTGCACCCTATTCCACCTGCTTCTACTTTCCAAATCTTCAGCAATCTGCCCCCTTTGCTCCACTCATCACGTCAATTAACATCCAACAAGAATCCTCAGCAAGATTCAAACTTCCCCCTAAAATAATTTTTAAAAATATGAGGACTGCGATGTGACTATGTGTTCCTTAAAAAAAGGCTTTGGAAGTTTGTAGATGCGTGGTTAAGAAATCATTTGTTTCACCTTCATGTGAATAATTATGAAAAAATAAATTATTATTTGCAGTCAGTGAGTTTTATCATTCATATATAGCTATTACATTTTCTAACATTACTACTATTAGTAAACCACAATATTTCTAAAAATATTTGTAATAAAAATTTCATTCCCATAGAGGCCCATTGTGCCTAGTTTCATCAAAAGTTTTATCAAAAAGTTATAAACTGCAGAACACTGGGGTATAATGAATAATTTTTTTTTTAAATCCTTAGCAGTTATGGCATATATAATACCGCTGTAATGGAAGGAATTACAAACTTCTGATATTTAACAGCTAAGGCCTTCCTTCTGGAAGGATTTATGAATATGCTCAATTTCAAACACACAGTCCCACTGAGCACAATGGACCTTCTCTATGCATAAAGTTAAGCATGTGCATAATTGGGGCCTAATGCTGTAAATAAAATACCAAGTTTTATAAAAAATACCAAGAATTAATAATGCATTTGGACATACTGGTTAATACATTTAGTCACAAATCCTGAAATTGACTATAAACCTCGTGAAGGTCCCTTTACAGCACTGAGGCTTTATACTTTTCAAAAACAATTATCACTATTAAAATGAATCAAACATCTATCAGCCATAAATATGAACAAAAATAATATTCCCCGATTAATCTGGTTTCTAATTTGGCAGCAGAATTAGACATGGTATAATAAAATGGTGAAGAAAAATTGTCAGAAATAAAAGTCATTCAAAATGGGGTGGGGGAAAACCACCCAAAGCTGGATTTAGTAAGGCATAAAAAAATTAAACATGAACGGTTTCAACAACAAGCTATTTTCTCATTAAAGTTCCTATCATTTTATGATTTTGGTAAGCAGTTAAAAAGTGAGAATCTTTTTTCCACTATGATTTCATATGGTTATTACTGAGTATAGTACAGTGTGTGGTCAGAATAACTCATCTGCATGTAATTAAGAACATTTGCATTAAATAAAGTTACACAAAGGGTGAAAGTATTTTTATTTCCAACTGTGATTTCAAAACATGACAATTTACATTTATCAGACAAGCACTTCAATAATATTAAGCCTGAGTTCCTCACATTCCTAATTTCAGGTTCTGTTGGTCAAGAAATCTGGAAATTTACTTCATTTCACTGCTTCATAAAAAGAATGATCTCAGCCAAGTTTCTCCTATTTCAGAAACAATATACACTTTAACATCTCTTGTGCCTGGATTCCCTGGAGTGAAGCTACTTTTAGCACTACTGACCAATTATGTCTTTTCCCTGAGATCCCCTTTGCAAGAAAGTGTTCAGATGCTCTTCAGATTTCTAAACAACAAAAGAGCAGTTAAAGCGTCTGACGAAGTGGGATTTTCTCCCATGAAAGCTCATGCAATAAATAAATGTGTTAGTCTTTAAAAGTGCCACAGGACTCCTTGTTTGTTTGGCTGACCTAGACTAACATGGCTACCCCTTTGGAACTTCCCAGTGAAGATGCTTCAGAAGTTGAAAAATACACAAGAATTCTTGTGAGACAACGTGAGTGAGGTAATATCTTTTTTATTGACCAATCTCTGTTGGTAAGAGACAAGCTTTCAAGTCTACACGGAGCTCTTCTTCAAGTCTGGGAAACTTACCATATATGCTCGCCTATAAGCCGACCCACATATAAGCCGACCCTGGCTTTTAAAGCCCCAAATCCAGGAAAAATGCACCACCCATGCATAAGCCAAGGGCCAAACTTTATTACAGAAGGCCCCTCCAGAGACAACCCCCTCCCCTCCACGGCCATTCCCTGCTCCTCTCGGCTCCCCCCGACCCCGCCTACAGCCTTTGCCTCCTCCTCTCCCACCCGTGGCGTTTCCCTGTACCAGCAATGTGGAGGTACCAGTGAACCATGACCCCCATGGTCCCAGGTTCTTACAAACTGACAGCCAAACTGAGGTGAGGGGTGGGCGAGAGAAGGGGACAACAACTGGCAAATGTATTATCTGATGTGAGACTCATTCTATTTTTGGCAAAAATCTTGGGTCAGGTCTAGGAAACAGTTTACCCTGTGATAAATGGTCAGTCTGCCATCAATGCATGCAATTCACTCTCAGCTGAGGTTACAGATATAAGAAACAATGTTAACAGGTAAAGAAAGACGACTTGCCAAAGTATCAAAAGGAAACTTCGTAAGCCTAGACAAAACCAAATTAAGATCCCATGAGGGAACAGGATATCTCAAGAAAAGATACATGTTACATAACCTCTTAAGAACTTTTTAATTGCACCAAGCAAAAATAATGATCTACCATGAATAAAGACATAATAAGCTGTTAGAGCCACCATGTGGACTCAAAGAGGAATTGGAGACATTAAATATTCCAAAACACAAAGAACAGAAGCTGTAACTACAGCTCAAATTTACCCTTTATTATAAGAGATAAGTTGGGGCTAACCTGTCAGAGGTGTTTACAACCAGGTTCAACAAGAAGTGTCATCTCTTCTGCCCAAGAGCAAGAAAGGACAACTGGTCTATCTCACATTTTCCTAATCCACTGGGGGAAAGGATCATCTGTATGTTTTCCTTCCTCCCCTATTACCTTTCCATTAATTTTGAAGGCAGGACAAGATGAGGTTAATTTGGGTCGCACTGGCTTGGCAAGAACAGCAATGATATATGGATATGAACCTGAGTTAGCTCTCAGGAGAAGTGAACGGACTGCTTCCCTTGTCTTCGTACCTCTTGTCACAGAATGGCAGAATTTTTCATCCGATGGCCTGGATTGTCAGACTATGACTAGTGTTTGAACAGTCCCATTCTGTAATGGTTCAGAATGTATTGCTTAACACTAGAAACCAGTCTTCAAGAAAATGTCACTTGCAATGGGCTTGATTTTTCTCTACGTAATCCCGGAGAAACACTCCGGGGGGGGGGGGGGGGGGGGGGGGGGGGGGGGGCCCCCCACGGGGAGCAAAAACTCGAAAAAGTGCAGTTATTGCACCAAGGTGAGTAACCTCCCTTTCTCCTTCGAGAGGAGTCCCCGTGGGTGCTCTACCTGAGGTGCATGGCAACCAGTGCCCCAATTGGAAGGTGGGGTTTCGGTGGTTTGTCTATGCACTATAGAGAGGACTGACTGACCAATTCTAGCATCAGCACGTGTCATGTTGTCAATTGTGTAATATCTGAGAAATGTGTGAGGCTAGGCCCAGGTTGCTGCTCTACAAATTTCAGCAATAGGGACATTGTTCATAAAGACAGTAGTTGTGGCAA
Source organism: Pelusios castaneus (assembly GCA_007922175.1). Taxonomy (NCBI): domain Eukaryota; kingdom Metazoa; phylum Chordata; order Testudines; family Pelomedusidae; genus Pelusios; species Pelusios castaneus. Next base: position 7,536,409 of record ML685764.1, read on the forward strand.
TAGCTCTTGTGGAGTGAGGATCGGTCTCCATCCTCCTGATTTCTTTCTTATTAGGAAGTAAGGGGAGTAGAAACCCTTCCCCCTGTACTTTTCTGGTACCTGTTGTATGGCACCTACCCGTAGTAGGCACTGCACCTCCTGTTCTAGTAAGTGCTCGTGAGGTGTGTCCCTGAAGAGGGATGGGGAAAGGGGGGTATAAGTTGGTGGTTTTATAAAGGGGATGGTATAACTGGTCCTGATGATCCCTAGTACCCATCTGTCGTTTGTGATGTTTGACCAAAAGGGGTAAAAGGACCTTAGTCGATGGTGGAAATCTATTGTGTGCTCTGGAATCTGTGCATGGTCTATCGATCCCTCAACCAAACCTTCAAAATTGCAGTTTAGATGGGGGGTTCTGAGGCGTCCCAGAATGAGTGTTATTTTGTCTACGTCTCTGGGTATGCTGTCTACCTCTGGGTGGATCTTGTCGCCTGAAATTTCGCCTAAAGGCGTATTGGTACTGATATCTTGCTTTACAAGGTTGGTATCTGGTCAGCCGTTTCTTAATAGTGTTGGGATAGATACCAAATGTCTTTAGGGTAGCCCTGTCATCCTTTGACGTATGCATTGTCTCATCTGTTTTATTGTAGAATAATTTGCTTTTATCAAAGGGAAGATCTTCAATTGTTGTTTGCAGTTGACAAGGGAGATCAGCAGAGTGCAGCCAGGCAGATCTCCTCATCACTATGCCAGTTGCCATGGTCCTTGCTGCTGTATCTGCCACGTCCAGCGCAGCCTGTAGAGCTGTACGAGAGATCAGCTGACCTTCTCTTATAATGGCGTGGAATTGTCATTTCGTTGAGTCCAGGATAGCATCGATGAAATCTGGTAATTTCAGGTAACTGGTGTGATTGTAGTTGGCGAGCAACGCAGTGTAATTTGCTATGTGCATTTGCAGAGATGATGATGTGTATAATTTTTTACCAAATAAATCCAGTTTTTTATCCTCCCTGTTGTGTGGAATTATCTTATTGTATTGCTGTTTGTTCCTGTGATTCGCAGCTTCTATCACTAAGGAATTCGGAGCTGGGTGTGAAAAAAGGTATTCAGAATATTTGGCGGATATATAAAACTTTCTGTCCGCTCTCTTCTTTGTTGGCAGAATTGAAACTGGGGTCTGCCATACAAGATCGGCTGGCTCCACTAGCGCATTGTCCATAGGCAGGGTTACTCTTGTAGTGGATTTCGCCTGCATAATGTTGAGTAGTTTGTGATGCGAGTCACTGACCTCCTGCATCGGGATTTCCAGGGATTCTGCAACCCTTTTAAATAACTCTTGGAATTGTTTTGCCTCATCGAGAGATGCAGAGGATGTGGATGGAATAATGACTTCGTCTGCTAGAGGTAATATATCATGACGTGGAGAAAGCATGTTGTGATTGTCAGGTTCTTCCTCCTCGTTCTGTGAGTGGGATTCAGGTGAAGAGGCATGCAAGTCATCTCGTCTGCTTAAAGCTGAGGTTGGTCCATGATTCTTCCTCCTTTTATATAGCGACCCTGTCCTGTGAGTCATCCAGTAGGGTGGATAAGTGAGCATAGGGGCATACCACCCATGATCCAAAGCCGGGTACGGTGTTCTGCCCTGAAAAGGCATCCTAAGTCTGCATCTGTAGACATGTTCACTGTAAGGGAGGTCTCTTAAGAACTCTTCCTGTGGCTCTCCTTCACTCAAGTAGTTGGGGGGGGGGGGATCTGGTTTGATGATGCCATGCTCCTGTATAGTGATCCACATATTCAGGAGAAGGTGATCTTGTCCCCCTGGCTGTCTCTAAATGCTTAGTTTTGTGGGTACTCTTGCAAGCTGAGCCCAGTGCCAAGGCTTTTTCTTGAACTGCTCTCCATGGTGCTGAAACAGTCTGTGGCTCCGGGAGAGCGTTTGTCTCCGGCGGCTCCAGCTGATTCTGCAGCTGTTGAATCAACCATGCTTGTGGCACCAAGACCTCTGTGAGGAGTTCCTCCAAGTTTTGTGGCTTGCCTGGCACTGAGGTGTTCTGCAGTGCCAACCTCTGAGGTGCCCTGTTGTTCGGCAGCCTGTCTGAGGGGTCGGTTTCTGCTGCAGCAGTCACGGCTCTCTTTTTAGCCTCTGTGCTGCTTTTCGTGCCTGAGGGACCTACAGCCTCTTTGGCACAGCTCCTGGAGGGAGACAGGGAGGGCTGCCTCTTCTTCTTAGGCTCTCCCTGAGGAGGTGATGAGTATCTCTTGTTTCCCTGACTCGGGGAGGCAGAGTGTCCGCAACCCTGATCAGACGCCGGTCTCAGGGACTTCCCCATTAACAGGAGCTTCAGTCTTCAGGGACAGGCCCTGTCCTTTTTGGCCCTGGAGCTTAAGTTTTTACAGTGGGGACATCTTTCTGAAATATATGTCCCTCGCCAAGGCACCTTATACAGACGGCATGGCTGTCTGAAGCCGGTATGGAGTCCCGGCATTTTTCACACCTTTTAAAGCTGGGGGAGCCCAGCATAGTCGGAGTGTGCGAGCTCCGCTTTTTTTTTTTTAAAGAATTAAAATTAAAGTTAAATGAAGGGGAGAGAATCCCAATAAGGGGAAACTCTCCTTTTCTTCCCTCAATCTTTTGTTAGAGGGTATTTTCTCCACTGTGTGGTCTCCGGCGGTAGAGAAGGGAATGACAGTTGAAGCTGCGCATTCTAAAGAAGCGCTGAGGGACGCCGCGACACAGCTGTCTCACTCACGCGGCTCCAACGGTCACTACTTTTAAATCTCTGTAGGGGCTTGGCGTGCGCCAGCGCACCTCAGGTGGAGCATCCACAGGGACTCCTCTCGAAGGAGAAATAAAACTTTCATAGATAAGTGGGTTAGTGAACATTTAGCCAGGGGTTCGGAGGGTGGTCTAACTAATCTTTGGAGAACCAATGTTAGGTCCCACGGTGCGGCAGGAGCATGTATTTCTGGGTATAGATTTTTTATGCCCAGTAGAAAGTGTTTCATAATGGGTAAGTAAAAAAGAGTGGTCTCTGCGTTCTGTGCATAGAAAGTAGAAATTGCCGCCAGGTGTACACATAGAGAACTAATAGAGAGGTTTGATGTTTTCAGAGAGAGGAGATAGTTGAGTATTGCCAGGATTGGGGCCAAGGATGGTTCTATGTTTCTGGTCTTACACCATGAAGAAAATCGGGTCCACTTCTGCAGGTAGGTACGACAGGTGGTTGGCTTTCTGCTGTTTATGAGTACTTGTTGGACGGGCTCAGAGCAATGGAGTTCCTGTTGATTGAGATTCCACGCTGTCAAGTGTGGACTCCTGATATTGGGGTGACTGGTTCTCCCTCTGTCCTGAGTTAGGAGATTGTGTGTTATTGGTAGATAAAAAGGTTTCCTCGGTGGACATGTGCAGGAGAAAGGGAAACCATGGTTGCCTGGGCCAATAAGGGGTTACCCTGATGACTCTTGCCCTGTCCTTTCTGATCTTTATCAGTGTTTTGAAGATTAGTGGTATTGGTGGGAAGGCATAAAGGAGGGTCTGATGCCATGGGCGAAGGAAGGCGTCTCCTAGAGATCCCTTTCCTATGCCCGCTCTTGAACAAAAGAGAGGGCATTTGTGATTCCTGTCCATGGCAAACAAATCTATTTTTGGATGTCCCCATCATCAGAATAGGAGGCTTGTGATGTATGGGTGAAGTTCCCATTTGTGGTCTTTGGTGAATGCTCTGCTGAGAAGATCGGCTAAGATGTTGTGGCTGCCAGGTAGATAAAATGTGGAGATCATGATATTGTCCTTTATGCATCAGTTCCACAGTTTCATTACTTTGACGCAGAGGGAGTTGGATCTGGCTCCTCCTTTTCGATTGACATAGAACATCTATGTGATATTGTCTATCATAATCTTTACATGTTTTTCGGTGATTTGATATCTGAAATGTTGGCACGCTTTGCGGACAGCACGAAGCTCTAGAATATAGATGTGGAGAGTGCATTCGTGAGGTGACCACTGACCATAAGCAGTTGTGCCATGGAGCTGGGCACCCCATCCAGTAAGGGAAGAGTCTGTTGTAATCAACATTGTGGGAGGTTTCACAACGCATGGGACTCCTGATAATAGGTTTGTTAGGTCGGACCACCAGAGGATGGAATCTTTGATTTTCTTTGGTATTGATAAGACCTTTCAGGTTGAATGTTTGTTGGGTCTGTATACTGTGGTGAACCAGAGTTGCAGGGGTCACATACGGAGCTTGGTGTGTTGTACCACGAATGTGGTTGATGCCATATGCCCTAATAATTGAAGGCAGGAAAGAGCATTTGTGGTTTGGGACGTGCATATTGTGTGTACCAGCTCTGATATCATTGTGAACCATTGAATGGGAAGGTATGCTTTTGTTGACTGAGAATCTAGAAGGACACCAATGAATTCTATGGTCTGTGTTGGTTGTAGAAGGGATTTCGACGTGTTTATGAGAAGTTCAAGTTGTTTGAAACAAGGACATTGTGCGGGTTAGGTGTTCTGTGTCCTGTGTCTGGCTGTTCGCTTTTAGTAGGCAATCATCTAGGCATGGAAATAATGTGATGCCTTGTTTGCAAAGGTGGGCCATTACGACTGACAAGACCTTTGAAAAACACCCTCGGTGCTGTAAACAGGCCGAACGGTAGGACAGTATGTTGGTAATGTTCTGCATTGAGAGTGAATTTGAGGAATCATCTGTGTGCTGGGTGAATACATATATGAAAATATGCATCCTGAAGGTCGAGGGCCATGTACCAGTCGTTGTCTTCCACAGCAGGGATGATTGTAGCGAGGGTAGTCATTTCGAACCTTCGTGGGAGAATATGTCGGTTCAGTTTCCGAAGGTCCAATATTGGTCTCCAACTGCCTGAGATTTTTCGTGTCAGGAAGTATGGTGAGTAAAAATCTTTTCCCTGGTATTTTGTTGGTACCTCTTCTATGGCACCGATGTTTAGTAGTCGTTGAGCCTCAATTTGCAACAACTGTATGTGACTTGTGTCCCTGAAAAGGGACGGGAAAGGGGGTTGGTGTCTTGGTTTTGACACGAACGGTATGATGTAACCTGTGCTTATGATTTCTAGTACCCATTTGTCGGATGTTATCTGCGCCCATTGAGGATGGAAGGGATGGAGCCTGCGTGCATACGTGACGGATGGTGATGGCTCTGGAAGAGGTATGAGATTTTGTGCACCCTCAACCATACTCTCAAAATTGGGACTTGGGTGGTGGGCCCGGAGGGTTTGAGGGTTAGTTGGTAGGCTGTCTCCTACATTGAGATCTTTGGCTACCTCTATATTGTTCCTGCTGCCACTTGTTGATGGTAGTGATACCTAGAGTTATATGGATGGTATCTGTATTGATGCCTTCTGATGTATGGGGTGTATATGCCGAACGAATGTAAAGTTGCCCAGGAGTCCTTCAAAGTATGCATCATGTCATCGGTTTTATCTGAAAATATTTTTTTCTTCTCAAAAGGTAGATCTTCAATTGCTGACTGCAATTGCTTTGGGAGGTCTCCTTAATGAAGCCAGGAAGCTCACCTCATAACCACCCCAGTGGCAATGGTTCGGATGGCAGTGTCGGCTACATCCAGAGCTGCTTGGAGTGCCGTTCTCGAAATTAGTTGGCCTTCATGGATGACAGTTAAAATTGTTGTTTACTGCTGTCTGGAATTTGATCAATAAAGTCTGCTACTTTTAAATAAATGTCATGGTCATAGTTTGCGAGCAAAGCTGAGTAATTTGCAATGTGAAGTTGCAGGGTGAATGAAGTATAAACTTTTCTACCTAACAAATCCATTTTTTTAATCTTCCTTATCCTGTGGTGCGGACCTGTTATACATTTGTTTATGTCCGTGGTTTGCAGCCTCTACCACCAATGAGTTGGGGGCTGGATGTGAGAAGAAGTATTCTGAATTTTTCGCTGGGATGTAATATTCCTTGTCTGTCCTTCTGCAGATTGGTGGGATCGTAGCTGGTGTTTGCCAGATGGTCTCAGCTGGTTCCATTAACGCCGAATTCATTGGAAGGGCGATTTTTGAAGATGATGTTGTTTGGCGTATACAAAGATGTTGAGATACTGCTAACTCCTGAAGGGGAATTTCTAGAGAATCCAGAACTCTTTTAAAAAGGTCCTGAAAATGTTTAAAATCATTGGCGGTGGTTGGTGGGGATGAGATAATAGCCTCATCTGGCGAAGAAGATGAATTATGAGGTGATGACGAAGAATCTGCGGTCTTGTGGTGTATGGCACTTTCTGCTGTCTGTTTCTGTCTGTGATTAGGCACAGTTTGGGTGTGTTGCTTTGTAGCATGAATGGAAGATCTGCTGCTAGATGAGTAAGGTGAATATGGTTCCCATCTGTGTCACCAGGAATGGCAATGGGCATGGGGGCCATACCATGGAGGGCCATATCAAGAGTGCGGTGGTAGGTCCTTATAATGTCACATTTTGTGCCTTGACCTGGGAGTAGAGTGAGGTTGAGGTGAGAGTGGGGCCTGTAATGTTCTATCATCCTCCTCCTTGCTTGAGTATAGAGATGGAGGAGTGGAGTGTCCAGGAGATATCTCTCCCCAAGAAAGATCTGATCTGGATGCTGGAGAGACTGGTGGAAAAGCCTCTTCAATCTCAATATGTTTAATCTTTCTGAAGTGCTTTCTCGGTGCCATTTGTGGCTGTGACTGAGTTGGCACTGATTGGGAAAATGATCGTGGTGCCGTAGTTATTAAGGAATCCACTGTCGATGCTGCGGCGCTGGTTGGTGCCGAGATGTTCATCGGTGCTGGTGGTGTTGGGGTTTGCGGTGGTGCCCTGTCAGGTTGTGGTATGGACAGCTGTCGCTCCTTCCTTCGCTCTTTTTTTTTTTTTTTTTAAACTTTTTAAAAAATAATTTTAATTAAAAAACCTTTTTAAAAAGGTTTTTAAAAAAACCTTTCTAAAATTAAATTTCAATTAAAAATTCATTCAAATTCAATTAATTAAACCCAATTAATTAATTTTATGTACAATCACTTTGAAATTATTTAATTAATTTTTAATTTAATTTTAATTAAATAAACTGGTGGCCCTTCTGGGTTTTAAAAACTGTTGTATGAAAAGGTTTCAGTGATGTGGCCCTCAGGCCAATATCCTACTTCTCATGTGGGCCTTGTGGTGATTTGAGTTTGAGACCCCTGGTACAGACGATAAGCAGAAGTAAAAATTCTTGCTAAAGTTTAGTTATTTAATATTACACAGATGATCAGTTATTATATTATACTGCTAGATTACTTTCAACAGTTCTGTGAATCCACAAGAGAAAGAAAAGTATACCTTATTGATAGCGCAGGCTGTCTTTTCTCGTGTAGATCCACTGCTTGTCCTTATGATCTTTGATAAGTCTTCTCGAGCAGCAAGAAGGTGAGCTAGTGTAATGGTTGATTTAGGAGACAGTATGTAACGCTTGGGTTGATAAATTCTTGCTATGTCATCTGTTTTAACCTAAATGATAAAATCAAATATAATTCACATGCTAAGTATTTCATGTACAAAAAAGGCAAAGGCTGAAGAGGTGTTCTTCGTGGGCTGTTTGTTTACTTATAGGCAGTCTAAGTGTACAGACAGCACAAAGTTTAGATATTCAAGCTACTTTAATAGAAAGTAAAAACAGTACAAGTACGCTTAAAAATGCCTCTTGACCTTGCTCACAACAATCAGTTACTGTACACAAAAAACACTAATACAGATGTTTAGTTAATACTGAAGTCTAATATCACACGTCACAGACTGACAGTCTTTAGTCTGTGAGTGACCGCTTAATGTGTCAAACCCCAAGGATCTACACGGTACTACAGAGGAATGCGCACAGCTTCCATGGCTCCAAAACTGGGCCTTTGGGCATTAGCAAACCCCATGTCTCTATGAGGCTCCCTGCAACAAATCCAGCCAAGCCAGACTCCTCTGGGAGTCTTGTACTATACCCCTACATTGTGCAATGCTCTCCATATGTATTTGCAAGCAGTCTTTTTAAGACAAGGTAACACTTTATTAGTCACCTGGCATACAGAACGTGAAAGTGCTTAGGTTAGCACACAGAAGCCAAGGTTAAGATAATTCAGAATGGCTCAAGTGAGGGCTCCTTTGAATCATGTTGCTGGAGGAACCATCTCCACCTCCCTTCTCTGTCTTGATTTCATTTATTTTAGTTCCAGGTGTGTCTCCTGTGTCCCTGACAGCTCAGCCACCTGATGCCTTTTGTCTTTGTTCTCTGAAGCCTGGACACTGCCATGTTGTGTTCACATGTTCAGCTGCCTCTGCAGCTACCTGTTAATTTTTGATCACTGCAGTTTCCATTGTCTCTGTAAGGCTTCCAATCAAATTTGTTTTTCCAGCTCAGACAGTTCTAGCAGCTGTATGTCTCAAATACGTAATCTCCCACATCCTAAGGAGAAAATTAGTTCTTTCCCCCCAATGGATAGCAATACTGACTTGATAGGTACAGAGTCATTACAGAAAGCTCATAAAGATACTGAGAATTCCCACATTTGTCACTCCACAACAGAACCTCTCCTTCTCACTGGAAATAATCTCTATTTTCTAAAGCAGGGGTTCGCAACCTTTTTAGGGTCGCGACACAGCTGGGAAGGTTCCCAGCCACATGCAACACACCAAGGCTACCCAGCCAAACATCTTCCACTTCCTTCCCCTCCTCCCCCCGCCCTTTCCCCCCCAACAGCCCCTTCCCTCCTGGCAGCACCCCAACCCCTTCCCCACAGCTGCCTGAAGCTCCTTCCCCCTGGCAGCCCCTTCTCCCCAGCAGTCCCCAGCCTCTTCCCCTCTAGCAGCCCATGGCTGTAAGTGTAGGGGAAGCTGGCAGTGACAGCGCTCCAGAGGCTGCCAGCAGAAGCAGCTGCCGGCGGCACTCCAACTAGCCGGGAGCAGGGTGGTGTGACACCAGGTTTTGGCAACACACCTCCCTGCTCTTCACACAGAGGTTTAGAACCACTGTTCTAAAGTACCCAAAGGTCTAGCACTTAACACATAAGGCTGCCATCTCAGGCGATTGAAATGCTCGTGATTACTAGGTAGCTGTACAGAATGATGAACATGAAAACAGAGCATCTTCAAAGTATGGTCAAATGACTAAAAAAACCACCCAGTAATAAAGAGATACCAGTAAACCACAATGATGATGTACAGAATCTGAATAGAAACTGAAGAGAGAAAATAAGAACTTTAAAAACACAAAAGTAAGTGAGAAAAACATATGCTCCCTAGGAGGCCTGTTGGGTGCTTCAGAGCAACTGAACAGTTGGCCATTGACATTGATGGTTCCCTGCAGCAATATACTGTCAAGGAATGGTTGCCAGCAGGAATTTCCCAATGGGGGAAACTGAATATCTGAATTCAAGAATCTCCATGGTCAAAAAAGCAGAAACACAGGGGCCAATAATACCTAAGTGAATATATGCAAGTCACTTCTAGACTAAGGAGGATAACTTCAGTCTAAAATATTACTGTTTGGGGAAGTTATAAATTATGGAAAATAAAGTAAGGCTTTTACGACTACTACTACTACTACTGCAACAGAAAGAGAGAGAAGATTTTAGACAAAACATACTAAAGGGTAAAATTAGCTAATAAAAAGGACCAAATTGTTCCTTCCACATGCATGAGGAGAGGGCTGATCGGGACACAGAGCAAAGGAATTGTTTCTTCTGTGTATAGTTCCCTATTCCTCTCTGAAGCTCCTCCATGAGGGGTCTACAGTTAGAGAAAAGGCAGGCTTGGTGTGAGAAGAGAGGGAAATGGAAGTTCTCAGAAACAATGTCACCCACTCCTCAACTAATAAAAAACAGAACTAAATTAAATCTCATCCAGCATTAACTTTAGGTCCTTCCCAACTATGCAACATTCTGGACAATATCACCTGAAGGAGACTACCCAAATTACATGACTCCAGACCAGGAGGTAGGGAGGAAACAATATGCCTCTGAATATAGGCTTTGATTTTGGTATCGTTACGAAGAGCTACAGGTTTCAACGAATGAACCTTACAGCCAACTACTGGGGCTGAGAAGAACTAAGGAAAACAGAGAGAGAAAAATCTGGAACTCTGCAGCTTTTTCTGTAACCTCACTTACTTTTTCCCAATTAAAGAGTCATTTGGCTGAAAACCTCTGTCCCCAGAATCTTACAAGCTACGCAAAAATAAACAGTAGGTCATATGGCTACATATCTGAAATCTGCTCCCATAAACATATGCTATTATCAGCTAAATGTTTATCATATTCCATCTACATGTTACAAGCTAGCAACTGAAAAAGGAGCTTTCCAGTCTAAGTTTAAAATTTTCCAAAGCTGCAATTTTTTTTCAGGTGCAATTTACACGCACAAACATTATACTTGTATCTTTCATCCATAATTTCAACAGTAGCTGTAAAATTGAGTACTCATGCTTCTTACTACTTCATGTGTTTCTGCATGCAGGTATGAAAAAATGTAAGCATTCAGATTTGCACCTGTAATTCATTTTTGCAGGCAAAAATTTTACCCTCAAAAAGGAAGTTGGGCTTCAACCCTTTGAAACTCTATACAGTAATGCAATGTCAAACTTCACTACAAGATTACAATAATCCTTCTGAATATATAAGTAACTGCGCATTTTTGTTTTTGCATGAACAGAATTTCTAAGAATAGGCTGCTTACTCATCTCATCACTTTAACTTCATTAATTAAAACAATGACGCACTTTCTTCATGACTGAACAAAAGTCATTTAAATAGTTTTAAATGTCACATCTGGGGACTAGTATGATATCAAATGACTCAAATTAAGTCAATTTAAGCTATTGTCAAATTAAAAGTTAAATAAAATTTATTTTAAATGTGAAGATTTACATAGTTGTGCAAACACAGAAGAGTGGAACCACGTAAGACAGAGACAGATAGACAACCTCCACTTTATCCTTGGAAGAGGATCGTAAGAATACAGGCTAACATCTTCAAGCTTGGATATCTAAAATAAGGCACCTACATCCTTATTTAGGCACCTAATTAAAAGTTGCCATGCTATGAATTCTACTGAACCAGTCACCCTTCCATCCTAAGATAAGAAAAAAGGTCTTCTTGGCGAGGGAGACAGAGGAAAGAAATATATGCAGTCATGTCTTACCCCAGCAACTCAACTCCCTCTTCCTTTCCTTTGCTACAGTGCATCAGCATTTATGTAAGCTGCTGAGGTGAGAGGTGCACAAAGAAACAATAGCTGAATGTTTTAGATTTGACTTTCGAAGTTGCATACAAAGACGTAATTGCATGACTCCCATTGATATTTAATGAGAGTCTTGCAACTGAGGTTTTGTCTGCACTTGCACTAAAGCTACAACATTCTATAACCAGCTAGATTTTTAAAAACAGATCTGTAGGTTGTTTTCTATTCATCTGTAGTAAATATGCAAAGCCTAAAACTGGTTTAAAAATAGACAGGACCTACATTATTGTTTTCTTCTGAGACAGAAAGTAGTCTTTGGTTCATGCACAGGATTAGGAGTCAGATGTCTGTGTGCTATTCCCAGTGCTGCCTTAAGACCTACCGGTCAAACACTACTTCACCGTGAGCAGTGTTCCCTCTAAGCTGATGATGCAGCTGAGCAAATTATGGTACTCGTTGAGTGGCAATTTGTGAGGCATGGCGCTGCAAGGGCAACAGTTTTTTGGCGCCTGAAGCATCAGCATCCTTAAGTACCTTAATTCAAAAGAAATGCATAGATGTTGTCTTTTTGTTCAAATTTTAATAAAAATGCTAAACTGAAATACAGTAGTTGTATTAATTTACTAAACAAATGTGAGACAATGACACTTGCTGCCTATTTAGCTTCTACCATCATCTACACCTATAGTTTTTGTCGCCTATATTTTGCCATGTGGTCATGAATGTCTTGTCTTATGAATGGGGATAACCTTAAAATTTTAAAATGCAGGGGTCAGGCTAGACAGAAAGGGAGAAAGAAGGGGAGAGAGCTGCCAGGAAAAATCAGGCTGGGGGAGAGAGAGCCGCCGGGAAAAAAATCGGGCTGGGGGAGAGAGAGGGGGGGAGAGAGCAGCCGGGAAGATCAGGCTGGAGGAGAGAAGGAGAGAGAGCCCCGGGGAAGATCAGGCTGGGGGGAGAAGGGGAGAGAGCCCCAGGGAAGATCGGGCTGGGGAGAGAAGGGGAGAGAGCCCCAGGGAAGATCGGGCTGGGGAGAAGAAGAGCCGTGGGAGTCAGGCTGTGCAGGAATCTGAGATAGGTGCGCGGGTGTGTGACGGCCGCTGCCTGGCCACACACCCGCACAGCTTAGAGGGAACATAGACTGAGTGTCTCAGTTTCCTAGTTGGTAAAAATAAACAGAGCTGCCAGGACAGGGGGAGAGAGAAGGGGAAGCAAAAGGGGCAGTTTGAACCCCTACTACCCCCCAAACCAAATAGCATTGGAGTCTGGCATACAGGGTTGCAACATTACTCACAACAGATAGCAGTGTCAAGTTTGAACGAGTAGTATTGGAACCTGGCACCAGGTCGCAAAACCAGAAGCAGAGAGATGGGCTCAGTCCTGCAAAAGTAAGCTTGTTCTCCTATCCCCACAGACGGACCTCACCTCAGCAACAAGGGGAAAGTAAAAAAGGGGGTATGATATGAACATTCAGCATAAATATCAAGATACTGAGAACAAAATTAATCAGGGACCCAAAGGACATGAAAAGAAGAAATTTCTGAATTGCCCATACACCAATACTAGGATCTTGGGTAACAAACAAGAGGAACTAGAATTTCTCATTTATGAGCATAAATTCAATGTAGTTGGTATTACTGACACCTGGTGGGCGGATTCATACAATTGGAATGTTAAAATCAATTATTATAAACTATTTAGAAGGATCAAGTGGGCAAAAGAGGAGAGGGAATGGGATTCTATGTCAAAAATGGCATTGCTCATTTCTGAGTAACTGGTAATTCAGAACAAAATGAACATAACACTTATGGATCAATGAGAGTCCTGTGGCACCTTAAAGACTAACAAATTTCTTCAGGCATAAACTTTCATGGGCTCCAATCCGCTCAGTGGGTTGGAGCCCATGAAAGCTTATGCCCAAAGAAATGTGTTTGTCTTTAAGGTGCCACAGGACTCTTGTTGTTTCTGCTGTACACAGACTAACACGGCTACCCCTCTGGAAATTGTCACTTACGGATCATTTTCTTAATAGATAAAGCACAAGATGAGATATTTGTTGATGCCTGCTACAGGTCACTAATTCATACTAAGGAACAGTATGACTGCCTCCTTATGCACCTATGTATAATGATGTGTAGTAAAAAAAGCTGTGTGATCAAAGCTGTTTGACTTTAATTTGAGTAATATACTAGAGGTCTCATGTACTCCATCCTAAAACATCTCTCAAATTTCTAAACATTATAGATGACAATTTCCTAACTCAGAAAGGCTATGTCTACACTTGCTAAAATTAGTTTGAATTAGTTAGTTCGAACTAACTAATTCAAACTAATTTTAGATAGTTCGAATTAGCTTAATTCGAACTGGCATGGCCACACTGGAATGTTAGTTCGAACTAAGCAAGCACTTGCTTAGTTCGAATTAGTGATCCCCATTCATTTCAATGGCCGGTTAATTCGAACTAAGAAATTAGTTCAAATTAACATGGCCACATTGGTTAATTTGAACTAGTTAGTTCGAATTAACCCCTTAGTTCGAATACCCTATTCGAAGTTATTAGTTCGAATTAAGGAAGCCCTTAATTCGAACTAACTAAAGCCTAGTGTAGCCATGGCTTTAGTTAGTTCGAATTAAGCCTCCTTAATTCGAACTAACCTGCCATTGTAGACATAGCCAAAGTGTTTCAGCAAACATGGGGAATTTTTCATTATGCCTTGTCTTAAGAGATAAAGAGAAACTGATGACAGAACCAAAAATTAATGGCAGCTTTGGTGCAAATGATTGTGACTCGAACACATTCTGTTTGCACATTATAAAAGTCCAGACCAGTAATATATACACACACGGTGCTTAAATAGGAAAAAATTTCACAAAGCTGAAACAATTATGAGCCAAATCAGCTGGGAGGAAGAATTTAATCAGAAAAATAAATGACAGTTGGGAATCATGTTAAAACACCCTCCTAGGTGCCCAAAAGCCACAATCAAGGAAGAAGGCCATATTGGTCAAAAAATTGACCTGGTTTAGAGAGGAATTGAAGGCACCTTTAAAGGTATACATCCATTACTAGATGGAAATAATAGAATTATGAATAATAATGCAGAAAATGCACAAGTTTTCAATAAATACTTCTGTCCTGATTCTGGGGGAAAAGTAAGTAACAATTTCCTCATATGATAACACTATTTTCAGTCTATCAGTCTCTCTGAAGGATGTTAAATAGAAGCTAAAGTTAAAACATTTTTAAATGATCAGGTTCAGATAACTTGTATCCAACAATTTTAAAAGAGTTGTCTGAAGAGCTTGTTAGGTGATTAGTGTTGACTTTTTTTTTTTTTTTAAATAAGTCTTCTTGGAGCGCTGGGGAAATCATGGAAGACTGGAAGAAAGATAAAGTTGTGCCAGTTGTTAAAAAGGGTAAATGAGACCCAGAAAAGTATAGGCCTGTCAGCCTGACATTCATCTTAGGCAAGATCAGAATGGAGTAGCTGATACGACTGATAAAGACTTAAAAGGAGGGCAATATAATTAATGCCAATCAGCATGCATTTGAGAAAACAGATCCTGTCAAACTAATTGGATACCTTTTTTGATGAGATTAAAAGTTTGGTTGATAAAGTTAACAGTGATGATGTAATACACTTAGACTTCTTGTAAGGCATTTGACTTAGTACCACAAAACATTTTGATTAAAAATGTAGAAAGATACAGAAATAATATGGTTCACATTACATGGATTAAAAGCCAACGGATAGGTCTTAATATGTAATTTTAAACATGAAATCATCACTGAACATCAATTGTGTTCCAGTGGAGTCCCACAGGATTGGTTCTTGACTCTACACTATTTAACTTTTTTTTACCAATGACCTAGGAGGGAAAAAAGCACAAAATCACCACCGATTAAATTTGCAAGTGAAAGAAAAAATGGAGGAGTGGTCAATAAGGAAGACGACAGATCACTGACAGTGATCTGCACTGCTTCATAGACTGGATGAAGGCAGACCTGGAGCAGAGTTCTGAGCAGGAGAGCTAGGTGACACTCCCTTTCTGCCTCCTGTCAGAGTGGGCCCAGCCATACACCCCCGAATATTCTTCTGTGCCCCTCCATCCCAGGAGGCTCACACAACAGATTGAAGAGCTCTGTTTTATAGTAACTATTTAGCTTAATAAAGAGAAGGTGAAGAAGTGACTTGATTACCATTTAAGTATCAATATGGGAACATACATTTAATATTGGGTTCTTCAGTCTATGAGAGAGAAGATTTAGCAAGATCCAATCACTGAAAGTTGTAGATAGACAAATTCAGATAGAAATAAGGTGTACATTTTTAACCACAGAGCCTCCATCACTGAAAACTTTTAAATCAAGATTGGATGTTTTTCTAAAAGACATGCTGTAAAAATGGTTTTGGGGAAGTTCTAGGACCTGTATTTAACAGGAGGTTAGACTACATGTCTTACAATATTCCTACCTCTCTTGGAACTATCATTTTATTTTATTTTAGCAAAGGTGGTGGGGGAGTCTTTCAGATTTTGCAATGGCCTCCCCAAAACCTCTGTGCACCTCTGATGATAATACTTCTATTAGTCATCCCAGCATCTCTGAGAGGTGAAAAATGAGTGTAAGTATACTAACTCAGTGAGCATAATAGAAATGCCTACACATAGCAATCTGAAAACACATTCATAGACATTAAAATGGTGGGACAGTTATCTTAGTTGTTATGGTCTGTTCCACAGGGACTCTTCTAAATCTTTTGGAAAAACTACCTACACTATAGTATGGATTTGGAATTTCCCCGTGAGGCAGTTACCACTTTCCTGGCTCACTGAACCACTGCTAATACTGATCTGATAAAAGCCAATATTCACCTCGATAAAGTAAGAGTTGAAACAAGCAGAAAAGAGACAAATGGGTATTTGATTATGGCCCTGAACTTAGGTTAGTATCCTGGGGCCCAACATACTGGCAACATTCACAGTTAGTAGGTTCTGTAGAAAGATCTCTAAGGATTTTGTAGCTCTCCCTGAGATCTGGGTGGATGGGTATGTGTATCTCTTTCTGCATGAGAAACACTTTGAAGCCTTCTTCTACAGTAGCTCCAGGAAAATAATAAAATAAAAACAGAAAAGGAGAATCCTTAACATATTCAAGTGAAGAACACCACTGGTATCTATATGAATCACAAGGATCAGTTGGCTTGACCATTTAGTCAAATCCTTCTCTCTCCACAACATGTAGGGAATGTACTTTACAAGAAGTGCTCAGAAAAGTTAGTTGTAATTAGATGTCTTCATTAAGACAGCTCCGAGAATTGTAACAGACTACCACCTACAGGAAGCAAACAATAAAGCATGCATACCTTTGCTCTGTCAGACCATCCAAAGGATTGTACTGTCACATCTAGCCGCTTCATTAACATCCGACGACGACATTCATATTCATTGCAGAGGGCATCATTGATTTTTTCCAATCTTTCCTATAACATTGCAATAAACAGGACAAATATCTGATTCCATTAAAATGCAGAAGGCCCCACAAGCTCATCCACCTCACCAAGGAAAATGCCTGTCAACAGCTAACCAACATAAAAAACCACTCATCAAAAATTAGGCTACGACCAACTGCTACAATATAAGCAAGTAACTTGTACAATACTTTTTAATATAAATGAATTTGACCAAAAAATAAATCCATAACAAAACTAGTGCATGACGTATCAGAACAGGATGCAAAAGGAATTATACCATTAAATCAAATTTATCATTAAACATTCACTACCAAGCTACTTAAAATAGAAACTGCAAAACAAGTATGAAAAGCCAGAAAATAAGGTCACCCGCATTAATTCTGTCCATTATACGAAACAAGGAAAGTCAAATAGAAAGACGTTTTACCATCTGATCTGGATTCAAAGGTGTCGTTAGCAGTGGTTTCCCCACATGGATATTTTTTACTTTTGAAAGAATGTCCTTGATCTGAAACAAAAAACACACACACCCTTCTCAGAAAACATGCTCCCGAACGTACTTCAGCACACTTTTTTTTTTTAAACCAAAAATTGGTTCTACCAAGGGATGTTGGTTATTCTCATATAAAATTAGACTGGAATTTATTAGCTTGCTAACATCCCTTTATAAGAGGAACTCTCAAACTTTTACATACATTCTGTTTCATGAATCACTTTCATTGTCAATTGCAATTCTATGAGCCAACCCCCACTCAAAATTACATAATATTCCTGTGACATCTGCAATTACTTACACCAAGAAGTAGAATGAGTGAAATATTTATTATATTTTAGCAATCTAATATAACATAGCAATCAGAAACAAGGAGACCCAGCACCAACTGACCCATCAGCAATTGCTAAGTGGGATTATTTTGGGAGCAACTGCCTCATACTATAGCAAAGGGGGTGTGTGCCTATTCACAGTGGCAACCATGACTCCTGGCCTTGCGGCACCACAGCTGCTCCCCCGCTGGCTCCACCCCCAGCAGAGCCTGGGGCCACAAGAGCTCCGGCACCTGCTGAGGGTTTGGGGGGGAGTCGGGGGCGGGGGGTCGCAAAGGTTGCTGATTCCTGCTGTAGTATGTTAGGTGAACATATACATAAAGAGAAGGTAAGTCACAAGGTCAATTTGGTCTTAAAACCCTTCTTTGAATGTAATTATTCACTTAACATACTATAGTTTCCATTTCATGCATCTAATGAAGTGGGATTATATCCACGGAAGCTAACATGATAAATTAATTAGTCTTTAAAAATACCACAGAACTCACTTGTTTTGCTGAAACAGACCAACACAGCTACCCCTCTGGGAACTTGCCTTAAACATGAAGCTAAAGAAAAGCACTAGTACTAAAAGAGACAGCTAAAAATATTCTTTCAGGTCACTTGTCTCTCTCTTAGTGCTCATCTATACTCATGCTTATGCCAGCAAAACTTTTGTTGCTCAGGGGTGTGAAAAACACACCTCGCTGAGCAACAAATTTTTTGCCAGCATAAGCACTTGTGTAGACAAGCCCTTAATCCCATTGCTAGCTTCCTTCTACATCCAATTCTACATTCTTACCATCAGAGCTCTGACCACCACCATCCCTGCTTACATTTCTGCATTTAGTTTCCTCCTACTTCCCCTTGTGTTCTTTATGCTGTTCCTTATCTCCCTCCTAACTATTCTATCTACATTGCTAGAGCCCTGCAAATCACCATTTATCCGTATTATATCTGTGGATATCGGCGTCCATGGATGTGATAGGGATACCACAGACCACTTCTTGCGGATGCAGATTGGATGCTGATCCACATATTTGTATCCGCGCAGGGCTCTATGCATTGTGCCTTTCATCATACAAAGTAAACTGTTCAATGGAATGTTCTACAAACCACTCCTCTCTGACCCCACTGAGGAATACCAGAAGGAACTACAACACCTACTCAAGAAACTCCCCAAAGCAGCACAAGAACAAATCAAGACAGAGACACCGCCAGAACCCCATCCAGGGATATTCTATCTACTACCAAAAATACATAAAAGAGGAAACCCCGGACGCCCCATCATCTCAGGCATTGGCACGCTTACAGCAGGATTATCTGGCTATGTGGACTCTCTCCTAAGACCCTATGCTATCAACACACCTAGCTATCTGAGAGACACTACAGATTTCCTGAGAAAAATCCAATCCATTGATGGTCTTCCAGAAAATACCATCCTAGCCACTATGGATGTAGAGGCTCTTTACACTAACATTCCCCACAAGGATGGATTACAAGCTATTAGAAGAACCATCCAGGATGATGACACAGCTAAACTTGTGGCTGACCTCTGTGACTTTGTACTCACCCACAACCATTTCAGATTTGAAGATGATCTATACCTTCAAGTCAGTGGCACTGCCATGGGTACCCGCATGGCCCCACAATATGCCAACATCTTTATGGCCGATTTAGAACAACGTTTCCTCACGTCTCATCCCAAAGCACCCCTACTTTACCTATGCTATATTGATGACATCTTCATCATCTGGACCCATGGTAAAGATGCCCTTGAAGAATTCCACAGAGATTTCAACAATTTCCACAACACAATCAAACTTAGCCTGGAACACTCCACACAAGAGATCCACTTTCTGGACACTACAGTGCAAATTAGCGATGGACACATAAAGACCTCCCTATACCGCAAACCTACTGATCGGTATAGTTACCTACATCCCTCGAGCTTCCATCCTCGACACACCACACGATCCATTGTGTACAGTCAAGCCCTAAGATATAACCGCATTTGCTCTGACCCTTTAGACAGAGACAGACACCTTCAGGATCTCTACCAGGCATTCTTAAAACTACAGTACAAACCCACAGAAGTGAAGAAACAAATTGACAGAGCCAGACGGGTACCCAGAAGTCAACTACTGCAGGAGAAGCCCATGAAAAACAACAACAGAACGCCACTGGTCGTCACCTACAACCCTCAAGCCAGACCTCTTCAACACATCATCAAAAATCTACAGCCTATTTTACAAGATGATCCCTCACTCTCTCAAGCCTTGGGAGACAGACCTCTCCTTGCTTTCAGACAGCCCCCTAATCTTAAAAGGATACTTACCAGCAACTACAGATCACAGAGCAGAAACACTAAAGCAGGAACACAGCCCTGCAGCAGACCACGCTGCCAACTTTGCCCTCATATCTACACTGATGACACCATCACAGGGCCTAATCATGCCACCTACTCCATCAAGGGTTCGTTCACCTGCTCATCCACCAATGTGATTTATGCCATCATGTGCCGGAAATGCCCCTCTGCCTTATATATTGGACAGACAGGACAGTCTCTGCGCCAAAGAATCAATGGACACAAATCTGACATCAGAAACTGCAATACTGAAAAACCTGTAGGGGAACACTTCAACCTCCCTGCTCACTCCCTTAACAACTTGTTAATAGCTGTGTTGAAACAGATGAATAACAAATCACAGCTTCAAAGAGAGTCTGCAGAACTCGAACTTATATGCAAATTTGACTCAGTTGCCTTGGGGTTAAACAGGGACTATGGATTTTTCTCGCATTACATCAAGTGAATTGACCTCCCCCCTCCTCTATGTGCTGTTCCCCAGTGTTTTGAATCCTAACACCTACTTTGATTTGCTGTTACAGCCTGACCTGATGCTATGTCATACACTCCTCTGCATTTAATTTCCTCCCACTCTGTAACTTTCCTATCTTCAAAGCGTCTGACGAAGTGGGATTTTCTCCCACGAAAGCTCATGCGATTAATAAATCTGTTAGTCTTTAAAAGTGCCACAAGACTCTTTTGTCTTTCTACAATAGACTAACACGGCTACCCCTTTGGAATTTGTTCCATACCATCTTGATATAAGCTCCCTCTCCATTCAGATGTCTTCTTCTTGTGCAGTTCTTCAAACATTTCAGTGATTACCTACATAATTTCTACATGACTTTGAGACTGATTGATCTTTTTTATGCAGGGTTCTGTGTGTTTAAACAACACCGTCCAAGGCAAATTTAGGAAACTTTGAATGCATGGGGAAGGAACTGTCTGAAGATTTTGGGGGGGTTGTTTTTAAAGATAACAGTGGGTGGATATTTTCAAAACAAAAAACATGAAATTAAAGCTAGAACTGATACAATTTTACATTCTGTGAAGGATAATTATGATACCTTATGAGCTTCAGAAAAGCAAGGAAACCATTATAATCCTAGATCCAAGGTAAACCATCAATTCATTTCCTCAGGGCTGAAATTACCTGCATGTAAGCACTAAGGCATTTGTATAAGATACACAATATAAGGAAAATAAACAAAGTCTTGTGGCACTTTTAAAGACTAACTAATTTATTTATTAAAGCTCATGCGAGCAATAAATTTGTTAGTCTTTAAAAGCGCCACAAGACTTCTTGTTTGTTTTGCTGAACTAGACTAACGTGGCTACCCCTCTGAAACTTGTCAACATGCATGGTATGAGGACAAAAACCAAATTCTCTTTCCACTAAAACACCAACATCCCTAGACCTTTCTGTCAGAGGGAGAGAGATGGCATATTTTATATACGTTACAAAATCTTTGCAATAATCATCAGGAAGAAGCTTTTGGCTGTCACTCAGAATCAAAATCTACATCATCAATACATTAAGAAATTAATCTTAATAGCAATATTTTAAGAGAGTTAATTCATCTTCTCTTTTCCCTTTTTAAAAAAATATACAAATATGATTCATGGTTTTATTTTTCTTGGTGTCAACAGAACCAAGAGAAAAATTTCTGTTCAGTATGTTTAATATGAGTGTTTATATAGCCAGAGGAGAGCAAGAACCCTTCCCCTGCTTTTCTTTTGAAAAATATGGTATTTTGTGTACGTTTTCCCTTACAGCATCAGTGACGCAGACAGAAAGCACTAAAGTACATTTATTCAAATCAGGATTTCACCAGCATGACATGTAACCAATTGTTAAACAATGGCACAATGAAATGAGTAAAATAAACTGTCTGAAAACTTACTAACAATGACTCCACCACAAAATGTCTGCTAGACACTGTAGGGTGCCCCTTTGGTGGTTTAGAGTCTCCTTGGTCACCCTCTCTCTCCAATGCTACACGCATTGAGGCTATAGATGAGAAAAGAGGACATGGCCAGGGCTTTCTTATACCCCACTAATCTCCATCTGCTATTCTGGCTCCTTGAGGGCATCAACAGCCTGCATGATTTACAGCCAACTTCAGATTTGTCCAAATTAACAGGGGGACCACCGCCTGGTTTACACCCATATCAGGAGAATTTCAAAGCTATGTGTTTATATAGTAGCATGAACTGCACATTCCTCAGTCACAGGCCACTATGCCTGGATTTTAATGCACTATTTGCATACCATCTCACAATATCTACCTCAAAACTTAAATTGGCTTAAATAAACTATCACATAACTTGAAAAATGGCTGAAGGGCCATGAACTTAAGTTAATAAATGGCAAACTAACAACCTGTGTGATGGCACAGTTGGTGAACTACAGGGATCGATGGTAAGAGGTAATAAGTAGCATATTAAATGATAATTTCAGTTGTGTAATTTGTAGGATGACTCTCTGTCTCTCTCACACGCACGCACGCACGCACGCACTCCTCCCCCAGTGGAGACAGAAATATAATTTTAATGATCTAATGAGATCAGAAGAAGAACAAAGTTTATCAAAGTGGTATCCACTTTGGAAAAAAATACAAACCCAAACATCTGAGAGAACATCTAAAGCAAGCATAATATGGGAGAGAAAACATAGAAAGTAATGATGCTGAAAGAGACCTGGAGATGAAAGTTTACAGCAAATTAGACCTGAATTTGCAATGGGATAGGATTACTCTATAAGGTGACTACAATTCTGGGCTCCATAAACACAGATAACATGCTCAATACAGGACAGGCACAATTCGAGTGCTCAGTTCAGCTATGTGCACCTGTTGTTAGCTTAAAGACTGAGACATAACAGGGAATCTAGAAAAGAGGAACAAGTGAATTGGAGGGATAGGCTCAGGAGAAAAGATTAAGAGATGTTAAATGCATATAATTTTGCAATGCCAAGGGAGGAGGGAAAGATACAGCTCTCCCAGGGTACGTCTATACTTGTAAATTAAGTCGACTTAAGCTTGCTTAAGTCGACTTAATTCACCCTGCGTCTACACTACAGTTTCCTTAAGTCGACCTAAGCAACTTGCTTAAGTCGACTTAAGGAAAATAAAGTCGACTTTATGAAACTTAAATCGACTTCGACTTAACTAGAATTTGTTCGACTTAAGGCTTAAGTCGACTTCCTAGAGTCGACTTAAGCCAGTGTAGACCTGGGGTAGCCCTAAGTCGACTTAGGGCTACCCCAGGACTGCACCACTGCCCTCCCTGCCGGGGGGGGACGGGGGCACAGGGAGAGCCTGACATGCCCTGCCCACCCTGCCCTGCCAGGGTCCCTGTCCCCCTTTGCCCCATTGTACCTATGTACAATGGGGCAAAGGCTGAGCCCCTTGGCACTGGGCAAGGGGTGCCCCCCCTGCCTCCGTGGACCTGCCCTAGGTCCCCCTAGCCCCCAGAAGTCGACCTAGGCGTCCAGTGCGGACACTCTAGGTTGACTTTGTAAGTTCCCCCCAAAGTCAACTTAAAAATTAAGTCTAGACTCACTAAGTCGACTTAGTTAAGTTGACTTAGCTAAGTTGACCTAAATTTCCAAGTGTAGACATAGCCCCAGTGTTTAAAGACTATACCCAAAGGTAGACTATATCTTATGCGATGAAACTCAGTAACAGACAATTCAGACATCGGGAAAAGCATCCTCAAAGTGAGATGCTCCATTGTTTACAGATAATTAGTCAAAAATTAGATAATGTACTAGAGGGAACAAACTTGTATTGGCTGGGAGATGAAACTAATACGCTGTGAAAATTTTAACTTCTATACCATACTTTTGTGAGTTTAAAAGAATACCTAGACAATTCCACCCACAGCCAACTTTACTGGTCAAGTAACATTAATTTAAAAAGTAGTAATATTTTGGGTATGCCTAGACTGCATCAGCACCACGATCAACAGAGCCCAAGCATAAGCGGCCACACTACAAAGCCATGCACAAGTTATTGTGTCCTCACTAAGGCTGTACTCAACCATGGATTTCTGGGGACATAGTCCATGGTTCTTTGTGCTGCTAAAAGATGAGTCACCTGATAATTCTTTCACAGAGTTGTGGGAGAATGTTTGGCATGTGGGTTCACAGGGAAATTTAGGAAATTTAGGCACTGGAGGACTATCAGCACACACATGCTTTGGCCTGTGCCCTTACAGCAAAGTGCGTGAGTGACTAGTCTAGGTGAAAAGAGCATACAGGCTTCAGCCTACTGTTCCAAAAGATCCAGCTAGTCTGAACAGAAATCACCAGTAAATTCATGTCACAGATATTTTACATGTGGAAGTGAACGGGACTGGAAAAGAACCAGGTAAAAGTCTGGGCTAACACTGCAGTGAACAAATACTCTTTAAAGCAAATTTAAAACCATGCATTATGAAAGCAATTTCGGAATCAAGTTGTTGTATATTAAAACAGGTGAAGAGATCTAAATCCTAAAAGACAACCAATACATTGTAATTCAGGAAATCTGTCAAATGTGTGCTCCTCCAACTAATTAAGAAATATTTTTCAACATCACTGTCACCACTGTGATAATCCTGTGATTATTTGTATCTTGTAGAAAATGTTAGTCACTGAATCATATGATCTGTTTTTCTGTTGTTTAAATGACCCAGCCACATTCCTGGATTTTGCATGAAAACCTAATGTACTTTAAAACATGCAGCTAACTTATACCTGCTTATAAAAATCCGGTGCCTTAAATCTGCTTTCTTCCTCCCCTTTTTTTAAGCCTGTATCTTTTTTATGTTTTAAAACTAGTATTCCATTCCATCTTCCATCAGTCTGAACTAAGGTTTTTTTTGTATTGTCTTAGGAGACATGGTAAGGGTAGTTCTTTCTTTTTTGCCTGACCTGTTGTTCATCAAGTATCAGATTTGTATATGTTCCTAAGGGTTATTCTGTTTCAAAAAATCTGGCCAAAGGACTTGATCTATAAACATTAATTTATCTTACATTTAAACTGTAAATTCTTCCAAGGGACACTGGTCTTATGGTACGTCTATACTTTGTTCTGTGGTGTGACATTTATTCTGAGGAGCCATCCTTGCACTGGCTCTCACCAAACTAGCACACTAAAAATCAAATGAGCAGCATTAGCAGTGGGAGAGGCTAGCTGATGGTATATGCCAGTCAGAGATTACAATTATGTACTCAGGACAGCAAGCCGCCACTGTTGCTCATGCTGCTGTGGCTACATTCTATTTTTAGCACACTAGTTTAATGATAACTACATAACCATGTCTCCTCAAACTGGGATCTTGTCCCATCTCAAAGTGGAGACCTACCCTTCATTATCTATAAAGTGACATTACAAAATCACATAAAAACTAGTATAAAATATTTTACACCCATTCCCTCCTACTTCACCCCATTTACCAGAAGCTTGTGTTGATTTTGGTATTTGTCTGGCTTTAGAGGCATTTTTGGTTTGACTTGTACACATGTTCTACTTTGACCTGTTATAGACTATATACCTGAACAACACAACACACCTGTTATGTTCTTTAACAACTATATTATGGTCAAGTGCATTATGCATTGTTAAACTAGGTTTACTGAATGCCATATAAACAACTACAGTCACGCTACAGACAATATGCTAACTCAAATTAAATAGTAAACTCCAAAAAACTTTCCTAAACCCTTTTTGTAAAATAACTAAAACATGGGAAAGGAAGGTAATCATTTTTTCAAAAGTTTTAGGTCATCCTTCACTGTTTCATTTCACTGTCTACTAATTAAAAGATTTAGAGGCTTAGGTGACAGAAAACATTTTAAAGTATTTACATTATTTCATATTGACATTAGTCATCTTTTTCTTTGTCCTTTTCCAAATAGTTATTAAATTCACACATCCTTGCATGTGAGAACAGTACAAATCACAGGATATTAAACTCCTGTGACTCTCCTGGATGATCAGTGTTCATTCCAAAGTTATGCTTCCTTGGAATTAAATGTCAATGTTTCCACCTCAGTTTACCCTCTCCAGGCAAGTCTATAGTAGAACAATATCCTGACAAGGACGCTTCAAAGTGCCATATTCATTTTTCAATCCTAACAACTGGAGTAAATAAATCTAATATTGTGGTCACTGCAGCAATAAATTGACTTAATTCTTCACATTGTCTTAAATCAGTGATACTTGGACTAAGGCTCATGAACAGCAAGTGCCTCTTTAATGTGTGTGCTGCAGCTTCATGCAGCACATATTAAAACACTGATTTAATTAACCAATCTAAGTCGTTAACCAATCAGGATGCTTTTACGATGTAATTAAACAATTGTAATTGATCAAATAATTGGTCATTCTTTTTGCTGAGAATATATAAACTTAAATATTTTCCATCATACTATTTAAATATGAATATTAGTACGATAGTAAATGAAGCAATGAATTCACACTACTATGGCTCTTTTGAGTAATGTTGATCGTTAATTTGGCTACTGAGCCACTGAAGTTGGAGTATCACTGTCATAAATAGTTTGGTAACCGCTGAACTAGTTTACCATAAGAAATGTAAATTTGAAGAGACACTGTCAACCTCTTCAAGATGAAAATTTGTTCCACTATATATTTTATAGTCTCAGTGAAGAAAATGGTTTGGATTTTATACTTACTTATACTTATCTTTTAAATAATCTGCAAAGTTATTAAAAACAGAATCAGTATTCTGATGTGCCATACCAAAATAAAATGTGTGATCTCTCCCTTTGGCTTTGCAGCAGCAGTCTATCAAACACTATTCTCAGAACTATTCCCACAGCTACTGACAATGGTGATGAGGCTAGACAGAGACAAAGAGCAGAAATGTTGAAATATAGCAAATACATTTGCAAATTGAATAAAACTGATGAGTCTAAGTTTACATTACAAACGATTAGCATGAAACTGTATGTTAATAAAACCATTTTACATGGAACAAATTAAGTCAGAAACATCTGAAAATTCAACAACTTATTTCAAGTGAATGCTTACAAGTAACTAGTACTAAGATAAGCATACTCACTAATTCTAAAAAAGTGCTTTTTGTTAGACCAGCAAAATAAAGCATCACTATTATCTTCCTAACGCAGCTCCCTCTGCAGATATATGGAATTCCTTCTGATATGTCAAGATAAATTGAAAATCAGTCCCACTTAAAATTAAGCTCTGGGGTATAAATTGAAGATACATAAAGATTCTACAGTATTTCTCAAGAGCTAGGACAAGGAAAACTTTGATATGCATAAAATGAGTATGTGAAGAAAGAACTGCATAATTAATTCTTAATAGTTGCATGGAATATGGCACAGTGGAGTAATAAAGTAGCTTTGACACCTTTGAAGACTGCAAAGCAAGTGCAGCTAGTGTCAACTCATTGCTGAATTGGCAGACGCACTCGAAGAACAGCGGGAAATAGTTTTCACATAAAAAGAAAAGTCTGCACTGGAATTTTCTGTTTGTTCCAGTACCTGTTATAACTCTCCATAAGATACAACAGTAGTAATTTTATACATCAGTGCAAGCAAATGATACCTTTTTGTAATAAACCCTTCATGTTTGCTAGATATGATAGAAATGGGAAATGTGATAGTCCAATGCATATTTGCTGGATTCCATATTTGTCCCCATTCTGTCAGCTATATATATACACTTGTTACCCTGTACAACATAAAGAATGAGAGTTTTATTGTCTCAAAACTAAGAGCA
The DNA here is from genome assembly GCA_007922175.1 of Pelusios castaneus. Taxonomy (NCBI): domain Eukaryota; kingdom Metazoa; phylum Chordata; order Testudines; family Pelomedusidae; genus Pelusios; species Pelusios castaneus. The sequence goes on from ML685764.1 coordinate 7,563,969, forward strand.
ATACAGGCTCCTTTCCCTATCCCCACAGGGAGCTCTTTCCCATGAATCATAGTCCTACATTATATAACAATTTAATAATACCGGATTTGGTGCATGTCCTCTCTTTTTTTTTTTTTTAAAATACTAACTGCAGTTCAGATTACTGGGCTTGCAGCAGACTGCCTAAGGATGAAACTTTACCCTACATAGTTTTGCTTAGCATCTCAGACAATGTCCTTTTTATGGCAGAATTCAGATTAAAACCCATGTTAAATCTGAAACTATAAACACTATGTTAGTCAAGAAATATATTTTCCTACCTTGATTAAAACATCCTACAAGGAGAAGTGTTACAGGAGATAATTACTAAATGCCACAGTATGTGCTAATTAATAAATCCTCCAGTTCCAAAAAAGTTTTACTGATAAAAACCTCACAATTTCATAAGGCAGTTATTCTAACTGCAATACCTCATTTAATATCTAACTCTAACACCTCAATTAAAGCTTCCTACAAGAATTCTGCAGAAGAGAGCTCAAATTGGCCTAAAGGTAAAAGTTTGAGCTTTTTATATATTTTAGCATCACACTTGAATTGTGGTTTAAATGCAATTAAGGCAGTTTTCTTCTTGTTTCTACTTGCGGCTTAAGCAAAGTGTTTGTGTACCATGTAACAACTTTTTTTTTTAAACCACATTCTTCAAAGATCACACAATCATAAAAAAATCTTTCCAAGCTATATATGTTAGAATATAGCAAATTGTATAGTTCATGCTCTAAAACTAGACACTAAGTGGTGAGCTGCTATAAAATTCTGGTCAGTTAAAAACTAAAGGTTACAACTTTATTCCAGAAGGAAAATTTAGGTGCTATAAAATATTCCCCAAAAAAACAATCCCCCACTGTTTTCTACTTTACAGGTCAATGGAGAAAAAAATACATGCATATACTATGAGACACAAGATGGGCTGAGGTAATATTTTTAGTGGACCAATTTCTACTGGTGAAAGCATCAAACTTCTAAGGCAGGGGTGGGCAAACTGCGTCCCGCAGGCTGGACCTGGACTGTGAGCGGCTGTTGTCTCCGTCCTCTTTTCCCCCTCCCAGCTTCAGCCTCCCCTCCCCCCAACCCTAGCTCTGGGTCTATGTTCTCAGCTGCCGCGTGGCCTGTGCCATGCCAGCTTGCCCCTCTCCACCAGACTGCTCTGGGGCTGGCTCTGTGCTGCAGCCCCAGCCAGCTCTGCACCAGCGCACCACCTACCCCCAGCTGGTGGCTGAGAGCCAATCCTGGAGAAGGGAGGAGGAGAATGAAACTGGGAGTGGGAGGGAGGCTCTGCACCCTTCCCCCCCTCTTCCCCCCTAACTGGCTCTGCGCAACCCTCCACGCCCGCCAGTTTCCTGGACCCAGCTCCATGGCCACCTCTCTGCTGCTCTCTCCCACTCTCCCTGCAGCCAGCTTCGCTGGCCCTGTGGCCTGCAAGGCAAAATTATTGCTCACCCCTATTCTAAGGTATACAGAGCTCTTTTTTAGCTCTAGCTAGCTCAAAAGCTTGTCTATTTCACAAACAGAAGTTGGTCTAGTAAAAAATATTACCTCACCCACTTTGTCCCTCTGGAATCCTGGGACGAAAATGGCTACAAAAACATGGATGTCATATAGGAATTTCTGGTCAGGTCACAAGTTTCAGTAATTGTGCACAGGGAGCAAACCCTGAAATATGTTAATATGACAGTAAATACTTAAAAAAAAATTAAGAAAACAGAATATAGGTTAAATGTATATTATTTTAAAATTTCTTACATCAGTCTGCTGAAAACTGACACGGAGTAGTTCCAGGTCATAAAGAATTAAACTTGGTAGCTAACCCGTTGCGAACATGATTAATTTTACCTTTATGTAATACCCCATTGCTAAATTCTGGCTCAGGGCAACCTTGTAATTTCAAGACGCAGCCATAAAACTGACAAGTCTGCTGGTTCCCTGCAGAACACCAGTAGCCAGGCCAGCAGGACTCCACTCACCAGGGAGGATAAGCCCAGGAAGGCCTCCCCAGGAACAGGGAAGATTCCAGGTACCTTCTCCTGGTTCCCAGAGGGAATGAGGGGGGGGAGAGGGGTAGGGGGAGGGAAGGGTGGTTAGCCCACAGGAAACTAGCCTGGGCTCTCAGCTCTCCACACTGCCCCTCTTAGTTCAACGGAAGTGTTCCTGCTGAGGATGCCCTCCACCCACCCAAGGATAGTGTGGACATCAGCCACCGCAGTAATTACTGCAGTGACTGTAAGTCAACCTATGATAGGTTGACTTGTTTTTCTAGCTGAGATAAGGCTGAGGGAGGGAAATGCATACTGATTAGCCTTCTTTTGTGTAGACTTGGGTCTCTCTTGTGCTTTGTTTACAAATAAAGTGATTGATTTGCAAATTTCTCTGCAAATTATGTGTTACTTGTTTCAACTGAAATGTGTCAATGAAGGATTAAACTATAAAATGAGGATGGCCCTCTGTGGGAGGGTGCACTTGAGCAACAGAGGTGTCTTGCTCAGCATTGGTCCTGGTAGCCCAAAGATGCTGGACTATGGGGTCCCATTCCTTAGAAATGGCACCAGACAGAATCTACACCTAGGAAGTGTGTTCAAGAGGCCAGAGACTGTACCCAGAGCCTACCCAAACCGAGAGGAGCTTAGAAACATATGGATCTAGTGTACAGGTCCAAACAGATGCCTGATGAACATCTACAAGGGGAAACTCAGCCCAGGACAAATATTAAAAAAATAAACAAAAACCAGGAATTTTCAAAATAGAATTATCTGGGGGTTCAAATTTCATAATTGTTTCCTTATCCTGTCAATGTGATATTTTAATAGGAGAGAGAGGATGAAAAGGTTTCATTAAAACACAGAACTATGAGAGCAAAGGATAGCTGTGGAAGTGTAATAAACAATTCATTGCCATTAGAGTTGTTGCTTTTTTGTACAGGAGTCTATGAAAGATGAAATTTGTTCATACTTCTTTTGCCTTTCCATACTAGGACTAGAAAGACGCACTTAGTAAGGTCATGTTGGGGGAAGATTCCATTTTTAACCCACAAAGTGAAAATGTCCCACAAAAATAAACCAAGCCCCACTGAGACAGACCACCAGCCTGCACTGGCTTGACTCTGCCCCCATCCAGGTCCCGGAGTGCTGCATCCTCCAGAGTGCTGCAGCCTCCCAAGTGCTCCAAGCCCAAGCGCCACCATCACTGACAGATAGTAGTATGTCACACAGAGGAAAATCACCTGTCAGGTGCATTGCAACGGAAAAAAGGTTGAGAACCACTGTTCTCAGCTATAGATGGCACGAATACCTAGGATGTCTCCATTCTCCAGCCGAGATTGTGAAAAGCGATTGTTACATGCCTTAATTTTCTGGTACCTAACTTGAAAGACCTTTAAAAGAGCCCTAGCTACAAAAAGTACTAGCATCCACATCCTAAAACCAGACCCCAAGAGGAATACCCAAAATTCATCACCCAGTATCAATACTCATTTTTAAAGTGCTGGCCTTTTTTCTGACAATAAAGTTTATTTAATATCTGATATGAACTAGTTACTTGTTCACAATAGGCTAAACTATATTGCAGTGGTTTTCAAACTTCTTTTTGTCAGGACCCAGTTGAAAAAAAAATCATTTATGCCAATCAAGTACATCTTTGAGCAATGCATTCCAATCTTTCGGTGGTGGCAGCAGAGAGTGCCGCAACCCAGTACTTAAGGGTCTGTGACCCAGTACTGGGTCCCAAGCAGTGGTTTGAAAACCATTGCTCTATTGTATACTCAGGCAGAAAGGGATGATATTTTCCATGTATCCATTTCACTAGATTGTAAACTCCTTGGGGAAGGGATCACACACTTCTTCCATATGTGTGGGCACTGCACAGCACAATGGAGCCACGATCCCAACAGGAGCCTTTAAGAACTACCATTATAATGATTTATGTAGGGGAAAAATTAACACTTTATCATTTAAAATTATTTTTAAAAAGATGTAGGAAACTAAAGTTTGTAAATGTATTCTACAGCACAGAAGTCAAATTAGAATCAAATTAAAGAAACAAGTTATAGTGGCAGCATATAGTCTCAAGACGTGTTCTGCTTAAACTGTTGTCTCAACTTGCTAATTTAGGTTAGTCAAGCTCTTTCAGGCAATTCCACAATGGCACACACAACGTAAATATTTGTAAATATTTACAAAGCAAGAAGTGGAGATTTGGCATGATCATAGATTCAAATACATGCATATGCTGGATTATGCTGATAAATTACTACACAGCCAGTTATGCGTAGCTAACAAAAACTTTTCCCCATTACTATTTAAAATGATTTGCATTGCGTATCAGGAAAAGAAGTACACCACACTACTTCAGCCTTACCCCACAAAACTATGGACTGAAAAGAATACATCACAAGGTACATCTCACCCTGAGCGCACCACAGATGTGTAACAGGAGCAATTAAAATGGGTTACATACTTTAGGCAGAGTTAAATTGTTTTCAAAACCAGAATACCTTTGTGTTAGTTGGAGAGGATTTTAACTAGAATGTTGAGTCTCACACTTAAAGAAATATTGCAAAAGAGCATTTAAATCTTAAAAAGTTCTGTACCTTTGACTCCACATTGCTTAACAAGAGAGGAATGTCAGAAGATGATGGTTTTGATAGGTCCAGGAAGTCACAGAGAGCTTGCACCTCCTGATAGATTTCATTATTCTTTTCCATACGAGAACTTTTAAGTTGCTTGCTGTGTAATATCTTTAAAGCTTGAAGCTCTGTACTTAAAAATACTAAAGAGAAAAAGTGTCAACAGTATCTTTAAGATAACATCAATATTTGTGTGTCTCTATTCTCATAGTAAATAAAATATGCATGTAATATAAACATTGAGTTATATTTCCTCTAAATATCTTCAAAATATTGTTCTTGTATATGGAACTGGCAGTGCCATCAAATGAAGATTGCCTAATACATCTCATTACAAGACCCTGGTTTTTTGCTCATAGTTTTACCAAACTATAACTATTTGGGCTGACATTTTTCAAGCTAAGTTCAAATGTCAGGAAAGGCCAAAACTGATCATGTCAATAAAGACAGTATTATAAATTAATCCATACTCAAAAGAAGCATGAATTAGGCAGACAGACAAACAGTTTATTTCTAGCATTTCCTAACTTTTGAGCACTTAAATTTTGCAACTTCAGGTCTGGCCCACACGTACAAGTTAGGTCAACTGAGCGATGTTTGCCTGATTGCCATAACTATACCAACCAACCCACAGTGCAGATGCAGCTCTGTTGATGGAATACTGCTTCTCTCAACACAGCTGCTACAGACAGAAAAAACCTCTTCTCTCAGAGAAGGCTGCATCTACACTACCAGGTGATGCCAGCCTAGTAAGGTTACGTAACCATCTGGTATAGCCTGCCCTTTGTGGACATATCTACATTAAGGGAACTTTATTAAGGGTATCCTATATTTTCTAGGATTTTTAAAAAGCAAACTGAAAAAAAAACCATATTGACACCCATTAGTGTAATATCATACCTATTTGTTGACAAAGGTCTGCAAAACATTGGAACTTTGAATGCCATTCTAGATTCTGGAGTGTAGTCTGAAGTAGTCAGTCATATAGCAGAGGTCCCCAGATTTTGGAGCATGCTACCTTAAGGGGCATGGAGGAACATTTGGGGATTGGGGGTGTAGCTGGGCCTGGGCCAGCGCCCAGAGGGGCTTGGGAAGGGAGTACCACAGTGCCCCGAGCTCTGCTTCAGGGCCAGCTCCTGGCCATGGCTCCTCTTCTAGCCCCACCCCCCAAGCCTTGGCCATGACCATGGTTCTGGTTCTGGCCCTGATACCCAACCATAGCTGGGAGCATAGGGGGAATGGGGCATAGATGGGATAAAAGGGGGCATAAGGCAAGCAGTTTGAAGGCCACTGTCATAAAGCCTTCTGCTTGTTCCTTCAAGATCTCACCCCTTCTATCCTGTCCCAGTCGTGTTTCCTCCCGAGCCCTGGCTCCTCAACCTAGTCTCCATCTCCACTCACCAAGTCCTAGTTTAACTCCTGGGGTACTCACATGACACTTCCAGCATCTCTCCCCTCACCCTTCCTTAGTCCTAGTCTCCTTGCCCTCCTCCCGCTCCTCATCCCACTTTCTTTGCCCAGCCAGTCCCAGTTTCCCCGTAATTCTCAGCTCTTTGTCAGATTCAGCTCCCCTCAACCACCAGGCTTCCTCTACTGGTTTCTACTCCTTGTTTCCCCCTCCACTCAAGCTTTTCATGCAATCTCAGTATGTGTCCCGCTCTCCACCAAGTTTCCTCACCAGCTCCCACTCCCAATCACACATGCCTTTGTTCCTGGTCTGAATCTTTATGTCCAAGCAGTCTCAACTTCCCCTTCACAGACATATCTCCTTGCCCAGCCAGTCTCAGCTCCCTCTCCTCCACAGCTCCAGCCAGTTTCCTGATCTACACCTGTCCCTCCCACCCACATCAGTTCATCCCCTTTGTATTTGAGTCAGGCAGCTTCTTCCTCCACACTATACAACTGCCAGCAGGGAGGTCATTGAGAGCAGAGGAGACACTGGCTCTCTGCTCTCAGTTCCATTGTCCTACCCTATTCCGAAGCAACCATTACATGGAAAATCCTGCTTCTCTCCTGTATTGGCGGGCTGGTGCATGCTTAGTTACTCTGTAAGAATGGCACATGTACAATTGGGTCACATGAAGGAACTGTGAATGGCTGAAGCACGCTCAGTGCTGATAAAATCTTTGAAGATTTTAGCTGCTAATCTCTGCTAAAGTACTCAAATACAGATGAACAGGCAATGTTTATGCTGGTATTTCCTAACTTCTGAGTTCTTGATATTACTAAGATAATAGCCAGAAAATAGTGCATCCTAACAACCAGCATGGGTGATGTGGTGCATCAATGATGTTAAAAAACAGCTAGGATTCTCTATGCTTGTGTTTCTCAACAACCTCTGGAGATCTCCCTGACACAGAATAGGAAGACAGTCCCTGGTATCAAAAAGGTTGAGAAATGTTGCTCTATGCCCCTTGAACTTTAAGGGCTACTGGGTGTTCTTCATTACTGTACAAAACTCCCATTGACTTATTCTTGTAGATCAAGGGTTTCAGAATTTAATTGTGAAGACAAATGAGGCAAAACAAATATCAACACTGAAGACCAAAGAAAATAGGCAAACAAAAACATGGAACATAAACTATGATGTTAGAGATGAGAATGGGAAATATGCAAAAGATTAAAGAAGAGGACAAAGATTTTACAAAAATAGGTATTAGTACAACAGTGAAAATGGCTGCAACTTACAGAGGAGTTTAAGACAATCTTCTTTCTTTTTTAACCTGTCCTTCATGTCTCCAGATACAAGTGCTGAATATGGGCAAGCCATTTCTTTTAAAAAACCACTAATCTCAAGCTGGAAGCTCTCTATATCTTCCTCACCTTAAGAAAAAAAAAAAAAAGTAATGAAAAACATGCTATTAAGAAAACGAATTATAATTACAAGTTTAAACGTGAGGTATTAGTTTTAGAGGTAAAGAGAAATATTTTTATCAGTTACCAATCCAGCAGCACTTTCTGTTATCTTAAATTAAAAAGTCATATATAACAAAATAAGCAACAACTTTAAATCCAAAGAAGCAATAAGACTTGCCTATTTAAAAACCAGACAAATAGGCTATAGTGATTCCTCAAGAAACCAGTGCAATCAGTTAAGTGGCCTAATAGTTTACATGGTAGTGAAAGGCAAGTGGGATAGGCTTTATTTTCTCCTCAAACCATAACAACATGGTTATCATTTTTATATGACAAATCCTAGATCACAGTAAACTGGGAGGAAATTTAATAGCGCAAAGTGCAAGATTATGTACTTACAAACAACAAGAATTTATGGTATAAGCTGAGAACTTGTCAGTTGAAAGCAACAGAGGAGAAAGACGTAGGTGTATTGTTTGACTACAGGATGACTATTAGCTACCAATATGATGTGGCCATGAAAAAACTAATGCATTCCTACAATGCACCAGATAAGGTATTTCCCATAGAGATAGGGAAATATTAGACCATTATACAAGCCACTGGTGAGATCTCATCTGGAATAGTGTATTCAATTCTCATCTCCCATATTTAAGACAGATGAATTTTAACTTGAACAGGTGCAGAGAAGGGCTACTAGCATGATCAGAGGAATGGAAAACCTACTTTATGAAGGGAAATTGAAATGGTAATTTTCAACTGGGGGTCTGCAGACAATGTCTAAGATTTCCAAAGGCTTCCTCACGTCCATTTGAAATGTTAGGGGGTACACAAATGGGGAAAAGAAAAAAAAAAGGTTGAAAACGACTGGCGTAATCTCAAGAAGGCTGATGGGAGATATGATTTCTTTATATATATATACACACACATCAGAGGGATAAATACAAGGGGGGCGAAGAAATATTTTAAGTTAAGTGCCAGCACTGATGAGAAAAAAATGGATATAAATTGGTCATCAATAAGTTTAGGCTTTAAATTAGACAAAGGTTTATATGCATCAGAGTAATGGAGCTCTGGAACAGCCTTCCAAGATAGGGGTAGTGGGGAATAAAAAACCTAACTGGCTTCAAGACTGAGCTTGATAAATTTATGGAGACTATCATATGACGTGAATGCTGACGATGTCACGTAGCTGATATGCGATTGCTAATAGCAAATATCTCCAATGATTGGGATGGCACAGTAGATGGGGAGGGCTCTGAGTTACTACAGGGAATTCTTTCCCAGGTGTCTGGTTCAGGGTCTCACTGACCACCAGAGTTCAGGTCATGAAGGAATATTCCTCAAGGTCAGATTGGCAGAAACCACAGCATTGAGCATGCTCTACTTGCAGCTTTAAACTAGTGTAAATGGTGGATTCCCTGATTTGAGAACTTCAATAACTCAGCCAAAGGTTCTAGATCTGTTACAGGAGTGGGTGGGAGAGGTTCTGTGGTCTACAATGTGCAGGAGGTCAGACACAATGATCATGATGGGTCCTTCTGGCCTTAATATCCATGAGTCTACCAGAGTAGGATGTTTTCATACGAAGTTATGGAAGGGAAACTTAACTAGAGGAGGAATGAGCTTTTTTGTTGTTGTTGTTTTACCACCATTTCAACAGAAAAATATAAAAGTCTACAATCATTTGCAGGTGGCATGTGAATACCTTTTTAATATTACAGATGTTACAGAAGAATTGCAATTTTCTAAAAACAAAACACACCAACACAGGAGTTCCATCCTCAGGTTTATATTTTACTACAACTATCTTATCCCTAAGAATCAATACTGTTTCTATGACTAAGATCACAGGGTTATTTTTAATTCATATATAATTTATATTTTGTTTAAATGAAACAAACACACTCAAACAAACAACAAAAAGTCAATAAATTAAAGTTCAAATTTTGTGGGAATACCAGCTGTTGAAGTGATGCTTTCTTCCAGTTCACATAATGATTTTATTTGGGAACTTAACCAGATGCAAAGCTCAGAAAAGTCTCGTGAAGATAATCCATTTTCTACTGCTTTGCTGAGCGCTTCCTCCTCTAACAAGGGACCTTTGTACCTGGACAGGTGGGGAAAAACACTAGTATAAAAAAAGTCTGACAAATATAGCACCTGGATTTTAAAATTGGTTTTATGCTTATTGTTTCCAAGTAGTTAGAAATGGGATTAATCCACCACATTTTTTTGGGTCAGTGAATATAGTTCACACGTTTTAGAAAATTTTCTTAAATGTTAAATACTGTAAAAAGTTATGCTGTACTGAAGTTGGATCGTTAGGAAGGTAGAAAGTATGCATCTTTTTATGTATCACAGATATGTAAAATCACTCAGACGTATTTAGACTTTTATTCAGGGTTTTTTTATGTGCTGGTATGCACCGATACTGTGTACTGGCACCTATTTTTCCTTGGCCAGCCCCGCTGCCCAGCTGGGGGCCGGGGTCAGCAAGGGAAAGGAAACCTGCTTCTTTCCCCTGCTGACCAGCCCTCAGCTGGGCAGTGGGGCCAGGAGCAGCATGTGGCCATGGGCCAGAATCCGGCCTGCAGTCACCTGGGAGCTGTGGCCAGGCTGGAGCTTCTTCAAATCTCCCGCACTGAGCATGCTCAGATGTGTGGTTCAGGGCGGGAGCAACTCTGGCCAGGGAGCAATTCTGGCCACCCCTGCAGCTCCAGCCATGTAAGGGGGGAGGAGGCAGGGAGTGTCAGGAAGCGGAAGGGCCCCAGGGGGAGGAACGGGGAAAGGGCCGGGGGGGGGGGGG